>JALAZF010000970.1:0-447500 GCA_022829125.1 Lathyrus tuberosus
AAATATAGAAGAACATTGAAGATTTTTTCTGTCTTGCAATCATTCCCAAAGAATGATGCTTGCGAGTTTGAGGCGGCTTCATATTAGTAAGGATTAGGGTAAAATCTGTTTAATGAGTACTTTTAGTAAAATCTATTATTTTATGCGTCGGTTAAATAGAAAACTAAAGGGTTAGAAACATTTTATTTACACTTATAAACAAATAAAATTATAAACTTGCGATAGCTGGAAATCGCAGATTGTACTGAGTTGTTTTTTCACATCGGTTTTATAAATTGTTCTAGACTGGGCAGGCACATGGCTCATATTAGGGCAAGGCCCCAACCCAGTCCAGCTTTTTGGAGAGGCCCAATAACAAGATTCAGCCAATCTAGCCGTTGGGCACAATATAGCCGTTGGGCACAATATAGTCGTTAAGAAGAAATATAGTCGTTGGGGACGTCCACCTCACGCGCTTGACAGTCACCGCAACCAACTGCCCCTCTGGAGTTCACAGGGACAGTTGGACCAAGTCATAAGGTCACGCGCTAGACCTTCTACCTGGCAGTCTCCATTGGTCGACAAGATATTTCGGCCACCTAGGAGACCTTGGCCCCGCGTTGGGAGTTTTCTATAAATGCCCTCTCACTTGAGAGGGTCAGGTTGGATCAATATCCAATATTCACTAATTCACACCTTAACGTTTTTTACTTGCTTTCTCTAGCCCAAAAAAACTTACTTTGGCATCGGAGTGCCTTGCAGGTACACCCCCCTCCTCTCCTATAAACAATCATCGCTGCCCTACAAAGAAGGCCACGAAGATCATTCTGATCACACCAGATCAGTGGCGCCGTCTGTGGGAACGTTGGTTCCCATCTTTTTGAACCAAGATCCCTCATATTTTTTACCTAAAGACCAAAGCTTACTCTCTAAAATTTCCTCGATCATCATGGCTTCTAACCACAACGATGATGTCCATCAAGATTCTACGTTGCCATCACAATGGATAACATCGAACCACCTCAACCCTAGAGTTGCGGTCTATGTGACCGACCACAGGGACGGAAAGACTGCATCCCCTTCCTCCGACGATGTGAAACCACGGGGGTGAAGATTTCTGGTCACGTCTTTGAGCCCATACCTGTTCCTTAAGACGCTAATCCCAGCACTGCGGCCCTCATTGCTTCCCTCAACACATCCAACTATTTGATCTTCCAGCAGAGCGAGAAGATCCACATGCTGGAACATGCCCTTCAAGAGCGACTCCCTTCAAAAAGGCCTCGCAGTCCGTCTCCCCGCCCTCGGTATCCCCCTCAGAAATGTCGGCGGGATAAGTCCTAGAGCATTTCCCTCGTTGGGGGACGATCCAAATCGGAAGATCCTGAGCAAGAGGTTACTAGGAGACGACATCGTACCCCTCCTCAGAGTTCCAGACGTTCTCCTACCCCCAAGAGGACCAAGCCTTTAGAAAAACACCACGAACATCATCGCCAGCAAGGACACTCTCTTCGACGCAGCAGAAGCCTTGGGCACAATCACTCCCCATGTTGGTCATCAAGCGCGAGCGATGAGGACAACGTCCATAGACCTCTATCCGAAGAGATCATGGACACCTGTATCCCTCGCGGGCTGGAGAAGCCTCCCCCGATAGCTCTCTATGATGGCACCACAGATCCGGGCGACCACATAGAAAACATTGAAGCCATGTTCCATTATCACAATGTGAGCAGAGCCATCAAGTGCAGGTTGTTCCCCATCACCCTCAGAAAGGGGGCCCATGACCTGGTATAAGAGTCTTCCCCAAGGCTCAGTCACCTCGTGGAAGGACCTGAAAAAACAATTCACCTAATACTTCACAGCTTCCAAACGTCACCCCAAGTCGGAAACCACTTTGGAAGGCAGTATTTAGGGCAAGGATGAGCCTCTGCATGCTTATATTGAGATATTCAACATGGAAGCTGTAGAGGTCCACACAACGGACCACATGATGAAATACCTCCTCGAGAAGGAGCTGAGGCCGAAAAGTGAGTTCCGCAAAGCAGTGGGCATCAAGACACCTCGTACTCTGGTCGAACTCCTCTGTAAGGCCCAAGTTTATATACAATACAAAGAGAAAGAAGCCGTCTACAAGGCCCGGGATTCAAGGGACCAGGAGAACTTCAGGGCATCAAAAAAGGACGAGTCAGAAGCTCCCCGACGCGACAAGGAGAGACGACGAGACGATCCTCCTCGCGAGCATAAAGGACCCGCTGGTCGCTTCACAGAGTACACCTTGTTGATAGCTCACCGCGAGCGTATTCTCTCTTAATGCATTAACGCAGAGTTTAAGTAAGGGGGTGTCCGTTTCCCCAAACCAACAGCGTCGAAAGGCAACACGGACAAGAGCAAATGTCACCGCTTCCATAGTAGTCATGGCCACGTGACCGAAGATTGCGTTAATCTAAAGGACACCATCGAGATCCTCATCAAGGAGGGTCACTTGAAACAGTACACGAAGAAGGGAGAAGCTTCCCGGCGAGAGACATCTGAGTCTAAGAAGGAAATAGAAGCTTCTCCATCTAGTCCTCCCCCACAAGTTGCCATGTCTGTCACGCGGCCAGAGGACTTCTTCGTACCTGACTACCTCGAGGACCCTTCCCATTTTGCCGCACACAGTTCCTGGGAGGCCTTCCCCACTACAATGGTCATCTCCTGTACTGGGTACAATGAGCTCAGTGTAGGGTCGGTCAAAAGGAAGTTCGATCAGTTGATCGATTGCAACCCTGACTGACTGTCCACGCTCGAGAAGTTCCTAGGACATTCTCAACCCATCATATTCTATCGTGAAGAACTTCCTGGAGGTTCCCCAAACTCACACATCCCTCTACTCATCAAGGCCAGACTGGCTAGCACAGATGTCCGACAAATCCTGGTCGACCAGGGCAGTTTGGTGGACATCATGTACACCAGTTTCTTTTGCGCCCTGAAGCTCGACCAAAAGAACTTGTCTCCGTACGTGGGATTAGACCTGCAAGGATTCAATGGGGCTACCGCCAGGCCTTGGGGGTATGTGGAACTCCCGATCACATTCGGGGAGGAGGAGGCCTCAAAGACGATCAAAACATAATTCCTGGTCATCGACTGTCCATCGTTGTACCAGTGTATCATGGGGAGACCAAACCTCGCTGAGCTAATCATCGTTCCTTCAACAGTTCATCTCAAGATGAAATTACACGGAGAAGGGTTATGCCGCGACTTTGCATGGAGATATAGAGGCTACAAGGAGATGTTTTGAACCAACTACCAGAGCGCAAAGCTCGATTAGGGCAGCACCAAAAGCCGCTAAATGGGTAAGAGATGAAGATCTTCCTAGCGAAGAGAGCCAGCTCTCCCAGTGCATGCCATTGACCTCGACAGCCGAATCCTTGAAGAAGGCGAGGAGGACAGGAGTGAAGACACTCCAGCAGTGAAAGGCAGCTCCCCTGCATCAACCATCATGCGTCCTATATCAGATGGGGAATTTGAAGTGATCACCTTCGGGGAAAACCCCAACAGAGGAGCCAAGATAGGCACAGGACTGGCCGAAGAGGTAAAAGGGCAGCTGGAGACATGCCTGAGAGACAACACAGACTTATTTGCTTGGAGCGCCGCAAACATGCCTGGCCTCGACCCTAAAACTGCTTGCCATCAACTCATCATCGAGCCAACAGCTCGAGCGGGTAGCGCAGCGCAGACGCAAATAGTCCGACGAAAAGGCACAGGCTGCCGACAAACTTGTAAAAGACCTCTTAGAGGCGAAATTTATCTCGGAGACCAGGTATACAACCTGGCTGTATAATATTGTACTAGTCAAAAAAATACTGAAAAGTGGAGGATGTGCATTGATTACACTGATCTCAACTGGACTTGCCCGAAAGACGCTTATCCTTTGCCTAAAATTGATAAGTTGGTAGATGATTCGCAGGTTTCAAACTCTTGTCCTTCATAAACGCCTACTCGGGATACAACCAAATTCCCATGGCCGAAAAGGACAAGAGATATACCGCTTTCATGACCTCGTCGGGGAACTATTACTACAACGTAATGCCCTTCGGTCTGAAAAACGATGGGGCCACGTACCAGCGCATGATAAACAAAGTCTTTCGATCAGAAATCAGAGACATGCTTAAAGTATATATGGACGACATGATCGTGAAATCCCAAGAGGAATCTGATCATATGATCCACTTACAAAAGGTCTTCGACCAAGCAAGGAAATGCAAAATGCGGTTTAACTCGGAAGAATGCACCTTCGGCTTGCGAGCACGGAAGTTCCCCGGCTTCTACCTCACCAAGAGGGGGATCGAGGTTAACCCAGATAGATGTCGAGCATTCACTGAGTTCCCCACGCCAAAGTTGAAGAAATCCATATAATCCTACAACAGGATGTTCGCCTCACTATCTCGCTTCGTGGCCAAGTCTGCCCAACATGCTCTGCCCTTCTTCAAGCTTCTACGAAAAGAGGCAACATTTGAATGGACAGAGGAATGCGAGCAGGCTCTGCTCCACCTCAAGCGAGCCTTGTCTGAACCGCCAGTTTTGTCACAACCAGACAGCGGGGAGACGCTGTACCTGTACCTCTTTGTCACTAGCAAGGCCATTAGTGCCGCCCTCATTCGAGAAACCCTCGATGGGCAGAAGCTAATATACTTCACCAGCAAGGCCTTGCAAGGGCCAGAACTCAGATACCAACAGATCAAAAAAGTTGCCCTGGCCCTCATCAACGCTGCGAGAAGATTAAGGCATTATTTCCTGGCCGACACGATAGTGGTGTGAACAAACTAACCCATAAGACAACTGCTTAGCCAACAGATATGGCCAACAGAATGCTCAAATTGTCTTTGGAGCTGTCAGAGTTTGACATCCATTACGAGAGCATGATAACCCTCAAGGTACAGGTCCTGGCCGATTCGTGGAAAAAATGACGCCTCCAGCATCCCCATCAAGTGAAGCACACAAATGGGCCATCTTCGTCGACGGAGCTTCCAGCTCCACAGGTAGTGGTGCAGGAATCATCCTCGAGAATGAAGAAGGGATCCTAATCAAAGTATCATTAGCCTTGTCCTTCCATACCTCGAACAATCAAGCCGAGTATGAAGCATTCCTCGTAGGCTTACGGTTGGTCGAGGACCTGGGCGCTAAGGAAGTGAGGATCTTAACAGATTCCCAACTCGTGGCATCCCAAGTACGAGGAGAGTATCATGCCAAAAATGATCATCTCATCGAATACCTGACGTTGGTAAAAGAGAAGATAACTAGGTTCGACGTATGGGAAGTATAACACATCCCCCGTAAACGAAACACTCAAGCAGATGTCCTGTCAAAATTGGCCAGCACCAGAAAGAAAGGTGGCAATAAGTCTGTTATACAAGAGATACTTCCCCGTCCAAGTATAGAAAAGCCATCGGGGCTGCTCGACGTCCACGTCATTGGCGACAGCAGCTGCTGGATGACCCCGGTATATAATTACCTTACCACATGGGAGTTGCCTGAAGACAGCAAAGAGGCCAGCATAACCAAGCGAAGGGCCTGATCATACGTCATGGTCGATGACAAGCTCTACCGACGAGGATTCTCCATCCCTCTCCTAAAATGTGTTGAGGAGGAAAAGGTCTACGACGTTCTCCAAGAAATTCACGACAAGATCAACACACAACACTTGGGAGGGAAATCCTTTGCACGAAAGGCCCTGCGAGTAGGATACTACTGGCCGACCATGCAGCACGATGCTAAGGAGCATGTCAAGAAATGTGACAGATACCAGCGCCACGGGGACATGCACTTGGCACCCTCTAATGAGTTTAATACTTTGTCCTCCCCATGGCCCTTCACCTGGTGGGGGATGGACATCCTCGGCCCCTTCACAATGGGGTCCTATCATAACAAATTTCTGATCGTGGCCATCGATTACTTTACAAAATGGATCAAATCTGAAGCTCTCGCCAAGATCACAACCTTCAACATACTTTGTTTTTACAAAAGAAACGTCCTCGCACGATTCGGGGTGCCCCAGGCCCTTGTGACCGACAACGGGACCCAATTCACAAAAAGGAAGTTTTAAGACTTTGTCGCCAAACTAGACACCAAGCAACATTTCACATCCGTCGAACATCCCCAAACTAACGGGAAAGCAGAGGCCGCGAACAGGATGATCCTTTGAGGTCTAAAACGAAGACTAGGCGAAGCCAAAAAGAGATGGGCCGAGGAGCTACATAGCGTGCTCTGGGGCTATAGAATAACCCCACCTCTGCTTTGTTGTTTGAAAGACAACCAGCTCTGCTTTGGACCAGCCGTGCTCCTCTAATTATGGAAGATGCAGAAAAAGAGTTCCACTGTAGCCCCGATCTTTAGATACCAGCACACCATCTCGAAGGCCCGAATAAACACCAAAGCGTTCGGGTGAAGCTGGGCAGGACACAACTCGAGGTGCCAAAAAATAGCCCCTTGAAAATCAGTAAAAGGCAGACGATACCCGCCTCCGTCTCATCCCCGAATACACCGAGCATATTCGGTCATCCTCTACGGGGCAGATCGCTTTCCAGCCTGCGGGTGTACCCTCTTCCCGGTCCTCAAGGAAAGGGAACGAGCGGGCCTCCTCCTCGGTGAAGGTCGACCTCCTCACCAATGGATTTTGGGCGATCCAGCTAAGATCCCCTTTAGCGACCCTGTCGTTGCCGTGCTCGACAGGTTGCGCAGCCTCCTCGTTGACAATCCCAGCGTCGGGGAAGACTTCCTCGTTCCTATCGGCCATTTCACATGAAAAGCAGAGGAAGCAAAAGTGAATTCAACGACATAGATCAAGTTCACCCTTCCACCACAAATTAAGTGAAAGGGCGAGGAATAAATACGAGGATGCCCTTAATCCCTAGTCGATAGTATCGGGACACGGCGAAATCCTCTCTCCAGAGAAAGGGGACGAGTCTCCGCGACTCTATGCAATGCTCCTACGCGGACGGGTTTCCTCGACAATTGAAACTTATGCGAAAATCAGTTCTCGCGCCGAGGAGGCCTAATGCCCGACTACAAACATGACATACTTCTAACCAGAAACCTAGGAAGATCTACACAGTTCTACGCAACATGCAAAAACATTCATCCTAGGTTCATCATGTTCTTCAGGATCTTCTTGAATTTCCTAGAAAATTCATGTGTTCATCAAAGAACACATGAACTTCAAGCGGAAAATTCATGCGTTACCGGGAAATTCAAACTAATTTCCAGAAAACCAAGAACTATCCTAAGGCTAACAACCAAGGATGAAGAACTTACTTGAATCTGGAGGTTGAAGATGAAGATTTGGAGGTAGAAGATGAAGGTTGACGACGACGATATGAACTTCGGCGAAGAGACAAGTTGCAGAGCAAAAGAGGTTGGAGAGAGAAATTTGCGTGAAGTATGCAAATGAATCCTCGTTCCCCCCTTTTATAAGCAGTTGCTCGCATAAAGAAGCGCAAAAGGCAGAAGCCATCATTTCCTAGCTATGCTAGACCTCCTAGGCCTTAACAAAAATTAATTACGCCTCCACGTGTCTGAGGGTAATCTTTCGTTTGGCCTTCTCAAGGCTGAAACGTTGCATTCCTCAAGTCCTCTCTAGCTCTCCGCGAGCAAATTCTCCTCGACAATTCACACAGGATACATCTTCGACAACTCTGGTCGACACAAAGCGTCCTTTCCGCGGGCACATCCTCACCAAGCCTGGTCGACAAAAAAACGTCCTTTCCCTGGGCACATCCTCACCAAGCCTGGTCGACAAAAAGACGTCCATTTCACGAGCACGCCCTTGCATCCTAAGGAACTGTCGGGCTCATAAGCGACCAGTTGTGGGCCACACATACCATAGACAAGCGAAGGGCATGTCCTCGAACATTTTCATTCGAAACTAACGACCTCAAAAAGCTTCCCCGCATCGCAACTCTTGCCCCTCGGTCGACCAACAAGGCTATCTCAAGTCATTACTCTTCACCATAAAGCAAAGACTCGGGGGGCTCCTGTTCTGGACTGGGCAGACACATGGCCCACATTAGGGCAAGGCCCAACCCAATCAAGCTTTTGGAAAGGCCCAATAACGAGATTCATCCAATCTAGTCGTTGGGCACAATATAGCCGTTGGGCACGATATAGCCGTTAGGAAGAATATAGTCGTTGGGGACGTCCACCTCACGCGCTTGACAGTTCACGCAACCAACTGCCCCTCCGGAGTTCACAGGGACAGTTGAACCAAGTCATAAGGTCACGCGCTAGACCTTCCACCTGGCAGTCTCCTATTGGTCGACCAGATATTTCGGCCACCCGGGAGACCTTGGCCCCGCGCTGGGGGTTTTCTATAAATGCCCTCTCACTTTAGAGGGTCGGTTGGATCAATATCCAATATTCACTAACTCATACCTAAACGTTTTGTACTTGCTTTCTCTAGCCCAAAAAACTTACTTTGACATCGGAGTACCTTGCAGGTACACCCCCTCCTCTCCTACAACCATCATCGCTGCCGTACACGGAAGGTCACGAAGATCCATTCTGATCACACCAGATCATAAATAATCGAGGGTATTTATAGTTTTTTTTAATACTAGCGCGCATTAGCTATATAACTCGATTTTCTATTGTTCTAGGTGAAAGTTTCGTCATGAAAGCGTTATTTATAGTAGTGATTTTGAAACGGAGGAAATATTAAATTACAACAATCAATCTCTCTTTATATCAATTTAAAACATAATAATTTTAACATATCTCATACCACTTTCTCTCCCCCTCCACTCTCTCTCACACAAATAGGGATGAAAATAGGCACAATTTAAAATTTTATACTAACTTTTTTACAAAAATGACAAAAATGACAAGAGTAAGAGTTGAATCTACTAATTTAATTCTAACCATTAAACAAAAAAACTGAATCTCCATATTTTTAAATTGACACTAGTAAGAATCGAATCTATTAATTTAATTTTAAGGAGTACAATTTTGACCATTAAACAATAAATTGAATATATTCGATAGAAATTTTTTTATCTTTTTCTTTTCAGATAAATATATAAGATGATTATTATTATTATTATTATTATTATTATTATTATTATTATTATTATTATTATTATTATTATTATTATTATTATTATTATTATTATTATTATTAAGATTATTATTATTATATTTTACTATTTTTTAAGTATAAAACTAAAGGATAAAAAGAAAAAACTACAATCTCAAAAAAAGAATTTATGCAAATATTGCTCAGTTTCGAAAGAGGAAAAAAAGACATCACGAAGTTATTTTGAGTATGAATTCATCGTCAACACATTGATTGTATTCATGGAAGATATGAATAATTATATATAAATAACTTGTTTTCAAGCAATATATCTTCATACCTTAGATCAAGACAACATGTTTATTTTTGTTTAAAGAAATCTCAATGAAATTGATACTGTGTGATATTTGATGAGTTTAGAATGAATCTAAAAAGCCGCATTATTAGTAATATTTTTTCACTTGATTTTAAAGATTGCACTTGGACTTTCTTTTGTGCAAGATTTCACTAAACTTTTGTTTTTACATATATACTCTCTCCGTTTCAAAATAAGGGTCATTTTAAAAAAAAATTTGTTTTAAAATGATAGTCGTTATCACTTTTTAATGTAATAATAATTGTTATTTTTTTAATTGTGTCATATAATTATTACTCTAGACACTATTTCTAACATATTAATAAAATTAATTTAGTAAAAGTGTTATATCTTATGACAATATCATTATATTTTTTAATCTGTATACAAAAATTTTAAACGACAATCATTATGAAACAGATGAAATATTTTTCTTGATTTTGAGCACCAATTTTTCCATTTCTTTATTTACAGTTCTGCATAAACTCTTTATATTAATTCAGTATTCTTTTTATATTAATTTAATGTTATTGAATTTCAGTTGTCAACTTCTCTTTATGTTAATTTATGTTAATTTAATGCTATTAAATTGCAGCAGTCAACGTCTCTTCACGTTAATTCAAAGTGCATTAATTTCAATCTCCCTCTTCTCTTTAATATGTAATTATAGGACATGATAATAGGTGTCGATATCGGGTTAAAAATTTAAATTTGATGAGAATTTGTTAATGCACTTTAGATTCTTTTACTGTATTATGTGAATTTTTTTAAATGTTTCTAGTTTTTGGAGATATATTTTCGGACGCGCCTCTTACACACTCAACAAAGGTTATTCTGAGAGGCGCACCATATGGTAGGTTATTTTTATTCTGAAGATATATCTCCGGAACATTTTAAGAAAAATATTTTAATTGTTCAGTTCAGTAGATATTCCGAAGATGCATTTCCGAAATTATGGGCGACATTTTAAAATTTTCTGCCACCTTTGCATGCCAGGTATTTCCGGAGATTTATCTCCGAAAATATCTAATATAGAATCCAGCTGCATGATCACTCCTCCATTGTTGACATACTTGGTTTTCAATCAAACCCTTCACCCTAAAAATCCTTTATTCTCAATCCATTTTCACTCCAAATCTCCATCCTTTTGGTTCAACATATCACAGGGAGCAAAAGAAGATAAAATTTCAGGTAAAGATTGTTCTTTTCTCCATGCATTGCTCACATTAATCATCAATTTTTTCTGAAAAAAGTTACGTTGTGTCCGAAAATGTGTCTCCAGAACGTGTATGGACATGTCTGGAGATGCATTTCCGGAAGTTGCTTGTGTTCATTTTTGAAGCCATTCTGCAACAATAGTTGACTTTATGTTCTGTTATTGTTTTAATTGTTTTCATTAGATATGGTGCACCCCGATATTTTCCTAAAACAAGTTGTTTCTCCGAATGTCCAAGGTGTGGTTGTTTCTCCAAATGTTCAAGGTGTTGTTGTGAAGGCGGTAGATGTTGGCAACGACTTTAAAAACAAGCAAGAGTTTGAATCTTGTGATCAAATGCTTGAATGGATTCATATGGAGGCCTCTAAACTTGGATTTGGTGTGGTTATCGGATGACGTGCAAAAGAAGTGGGAAATATCGAACTTTGTGACAATGACGTGCGAAAGAAGTGGGAAATATCCAACTTTGTGACAATGACGTGCGAAAGAAGTGGGAAATATTGAACTCCTCTCCAGAATTTTAAAAGAGACGACACTGGTACAAGAAAATGTGAGTGTCTGTTTAAGGTTCGTGGTTACATGTTGGCAAACAAAAATTGGAGATTTAATGTGATATGTGGTTTGCATAACCATGATCTGTGTTTAAAATTAGCTGGTCATTCTACTGTCTGTCGGCTCAAGTCGGAAGAGAAGGAATGTATTGTTCACATGACCTTGAATCTTGTTCAATCGAAAAATATATACTTGCAACATTGAAATGGAAATGAACCGACAATATATCAAATATAAAGTTAGTGTATAATATTCGATACCTCATTAACAAGGCGCTTAGGGGGAATGGAGTAGAGATGCAACAACTCTTGAAACTGTTGGATATATGGTAACAACTACGTGTCCTGGTACCAAACGTGTGATGATGGAGTTACTATTAGAGATATTTTTTGGCCTCATACTGATTCCATAAAGTTGTTCAACACATTTCCTACGGTGCTCATATTGGAGATGGTTGGTGTTACCTCAACTGAGAAGATATATTCTGTTGGTTTTGCTTTTCTTGAGTGTGAAAAAGAGGGGCACTAGAGGTGTGTCAGTCACTGTTGAAGGTCCAGGGTGAGATGCCTAAAGCGATTGTTACCGAACGTGATACCGCATTGATGAATTCGGCTGCAAAGGTATTTCCTTCTCCTTATGCATTACTTTGTAGGTATCACATAACAAAGAATGTGAGAAGTCGAGTTAAACCCACAGTAGGGACGAAACAAATAAAGTCTGAAGATGGAAAAATGGTGAAGGCGGGTGTGGTCGTGGAAAAAAATAACGGATGCATGGAATTGTATAATAAATTCTTCCACAAAAGAACTATATGTTGATTCCTATATTCATTTCAGGAAAGTGTGTGAAAAGTATCCAGATTTGTTGAAATATGTTGAAAGCACAATCCATGACCAGGTGAAGGAGAAGATAGTTTATGCGTGGACTGACAATGTTAGACACCTTGGAAATACAACAACTAACTGAGTTGAGTTCGCCTATGCTACATTGAAAATTTGGTTGGAAAATAGTAAGGGGATTTGTGTAGAGAATGGGACTCCGTGAACCACATGTTTCAAAACCAGCATAATGAGATTCAAACAACATTTTGTTGAAGCATCACGGTTTTAGAATACAGATTTAAAGACAACACTTTATATTCTCAGTTGGTTGGCAACATTTCTCGTGCGGATTTGAACTATATTTTTCACGAGGCTAAACAAGCTGATAATGTAGGCTCGGTAGCACAAAATGTGGATGCTATATACCACTTACATCATTGGAGTGGACGACTCATTCAACCACAAAAGTAGAGACTTGGCCGAATCATTTTATGGAAAGGATGGAAGAATTCGAGAGATTGAACAACATTGAAAAAGAATCAAATGCGCAAAAGTCCAAGGGGGTACCACCTATAGATTTAGTCGGCGACACATGTTTCAATTTGTTTTAATTTATTTTTTAACCAGACAAATAATTGTATATAATTGTGTTTGAATATAAATGAAGTGTCATGTATTCACCTTTTGTTCATATTTTGTCTTTATGCATTTTTTATCTACCCCAAAATAACATGTGTGTTTTTGTCAATGAAAAACATGGTTATGTTTTAGTGTTCTGGTGTGATACTGGTTCAGGAGAAATTCTGGAGATGCATCTCCAGAACAAGATAATAGGGTGCATTTCTGGAGATATATATCCGGAATCAATGTGCCCGTTAATGAGTGGTATAAATTGATCATTGCCTTCTATAAATTTAGGTGCTCTAATGTTATATTTCACACAAACTCAAAATGTCTCAAATGTCACAAATAAACATCTATTGGTAAGTCACAAATATCTCCTTCTCCGGCTCTACACCCGGGAAAACGTTCAAACTCACCGACTTCACCTCCGTTGAAGATATCAAAGACGAAATCCACCATCTCCTACCTTACAGAGACAATTGAAAAATTGTGAAGCTCGAGTACCATTCACCTTCAATTGACAACGAAGGGAACATCGAGCTCAACAAATTTGAGCACAAGACGCAAAGATCGATCATATTTCGGTTTCAAAGATAAAGTTTTGCTCGAGTTGGAAGCAACAGTACAAAGATCGATCAAAGATATTATGAAGATGTGCAAACGTCCACCAGGATATTGAAATGTAATATTGAATTTTATGTTGAAATCATCATTGTAATGCTCATTTTATGTTATGAATGTCAATTTCATTTTGGAAAATTAGCTTTCTGCTGTATCTGGTGTGCCTTCGGAGATGTCACTACATAATTATTTCGGAGATACATCTCCGAAATAAATTAAACCAAAAGAAAAGGCGTAACTCAGGATGGCTTTTGTTGAGCATGTGTTGGGGTGCGTCCGGAGATGCATCTCCAGAAATACGGGGCATTTGTGGAAATCCACATGGTGCATTAGGAACATCTAGGGTGCCATAAGAAATTCTCAATCTGACGCAAACCATAGTTTCATTCTTAAGGTCAAATTTCTATCAATAAAATTTCAGTTTTTGAATTATTCTGTTAAATCTGTTTGTCGGGTAAATCGGGTGGATTTGGTCGATTTTATATTTATTGGGATAAAACAATAAAAGAATTAATTTTTTATGATTGAAATAAAATTATTATTACATGACTGAGTCTGAATATGTGGACCTGAATAAAATGATGGAGAATACTGGGCTTTATGAGATAGATATCATAGGAGACTACTACACTTGGTCCAATAAGCAAGTGGAGGGGACTATCTATTAAAGAATAAATAAAGTCCTAGGGAATGTAGCTTGGTTCCAGGGCCACTTGGACACAATCCTTACTATCATTCCCCCAAAGTATGTCAGACCATGCTCTATTATGCTTGAAAAGACCAGAGAAAACTCTTAGACAGAAAGAAAAATTCAAATTCATCAATAGTGTTGTTGATATGGAAGGTTATGAGGAAGAAATCTCTAAAAGTTGGTGGGATCATGTGAGAGGAAGGCCTATGTATGTCCTTTAGAAAAAGTTGCACAGACTGCAACTTACCCTGAGAGTTATGAGCAAACCTCTTTCTAATTTGAAAACCAAAATGTTAAAAGCTAGGACTGATTTAGTGGAAGCTCGGTAGGATCATTAGTGATAGAATAAACATCCATAAAATTGTGAAGGTTAAAGACTATACTGACGAGGTTATTAAATGGCAAGAACTTGAGGAGCGGGTCTTGAAGCAAATGGCTAAAATTAAGTGGCTTAAATTGGGAGATGGGAATAATGCTTATTTCTATGCTTCAATTAAAGCAAATTAGAAGCATAAAAGCATGAGAATGTTGCTTAAAGAGGATGGCTCAAGTGACTACTCATAAGGAGATAGAAGATGAGGTGTTGGACTTCTATAGTAATCTTATGGGAAAAAAGACAACAACCTTGTAGGTATTGATTTAATTGCCATGAGAGATGGAGCCTAAATGAGCATGAAGCTAGAAGAAGAGCTGATATCACATGTGATTGATAGTGAAATTCTTAAAGCTCTTCAGGGGATAAGAGACTTGAAGGCTCCTAGCATGGATGGATACGGGGCCAAGTTCTTCAAGACAACTTGAAGGGTAGTGCAAGATGATGTGTTAGCTGGTGTTAAAGATTTCTTTGTTAATGAGAGAATGTTCAAGGCTTCCAACAGTACAGTGGTGACCTTTCTCCCAAAAAATGCAGAAGCTAAGACCATAAGGGACTATAAACCTATATCCTACTGCACCACAATTTACAAGATCATTTCTAAGGTCCTTACAAATAGGCTAGGGAAGGTTCTTAGTAGCATTATAAGTCCTAATCAGGAAGCTTTTGTGTCAGGCCAGCATATCCACAATCACTTCCTGTTGGCCTATGAGTTGATTAAAGGTTACTGTATAAGGGGAGGTACACTTAGTTGTAAGTAGCAGATGGACATGCTGAAAGCCTATGAAACAGTTGACTAGAAGGCCTTGGAGTGAATTCTAAATGAAATTGGCTTCCATGGTCAACTTACCCGTTGGATTATGATTGTCGTCACTTATGTGTCCTACAGGTTTCACATTAATGGGGAATACACAAAGACTATACAGGCTAAAAGATAGATTAGACAAAGACACCCCATATTCACCCTCTTTTTTGTCATTTGTAATACCTCAAAATTTGCCCTCTTATTTATTACCTTATAACAGTGGCTTATGCTTCATTTGTATTTTAGCTAGGTCATCGGGCACATACATGCATATCATTTGACTTTGTGGTTATGGGATCAAGGTTCTCTGTTCAAGCATCTTCAAGTTGCAACAGACGTTTATTTCGTCACTCGACATATGCGCAAAGTATTTCTATGGGTTACGTAATCACCGGGTCAGCAAAGCTCTTATCAAACATAATTTTTCATGACAAGAATCTCAGAGGAAGTTGAAGTTTTCAGCCGATTCAGAACATTTTGAGCAGAAAATCAGTTTGCTATGCAAACTTGCAAAATTCATAACTCTTGTCCTGGAACTCGTTTTGGCTGGATATTCAACAGTTAGAACCGTCTTGGTATTCTCTACAACTTTTATGTTCGGCTCGGAAGTCAATTCATCAAGGAAAGTGGTGGGAATTATTTGTTTATGGAATTTCGGTTTCGCTGGATAATTGTGTCAGTGGTATTCAAAAGGGCTTAACTTCTAATTGGATCATCAGTTCTGAGCTATTCCTATGCCAAAAAGTTATATATTGGAATTATCTGCAACTTTCGTGTTCGGACTGAGGGCTGATTCTTTGAGGAAGATCTCCGAATACGCGAGTTTTCAGAGTCGATACAGTGCAAAAATAGTGGAAAATAGTGCTGAACCGTCATGTTTCAGTCACTAAAAAATTCATAACTCTTAGCTTGTTTATCGGATTGATGTCGCTCCGGTGCCTAAAATTCCGTTTCGATGCCATCTTCGTGACGTAAGTTCAGTATGAGTCAGGTCCAAACGGAAGAACCCCGAAAGTGCGAATTATTGGAAGAATTCTTTGGCACAGTTCACTGTCTGTCAGATATTGGAAAATTCATAACTCGGTCAATTTTTATCGGATTGCGTCTGTTCTCGAAGCTACGGTTCACAAATTTTGTGCTCTTCAAGATTGAAGACAAGCTCGAGTTCCCGAAGATGGTCGTTTTGGTTTATTTTGCAAAACTGACGTGTTGAACCGAAGAAATGGCTGAAAGTTGTTTCACGAGAAAATTCATATCTCACTCGTCGTTTGTCCGATTGAGCTCATTTTCGGACATGAGGTCACTGACTCGTAGATTTAAAACTTTTCTGACAAAGTCAAGTCGAGATTTTGCTCCCGAGCGCATGACTTTGTCACGTTTTTGAGTAGCAGACAGTCGAAAAGCTGAAAAAGGATGATTTACTCAGTACCGCCTCGCCATTCAAAAACTCGCAACTCACTCAATTTTTATCCGATTGCGTCCATTCTCGAAGCGTTACGACCGTGAGTCCGGCACGGACGTTTTCACATGAGACGTAAAGTCAGAGATTCGCACCGAGCCAAGAGTTATTTTTTAATTGAGCAGGTTATTTTCAGGCGCAACCGAACTCCCCTTGCACTATATATTCAAGTCTAAGTGTTTTTCCCTCCAACTTCACAATTCATTACAAAAACTCTAAAATCAAACTCAAATTCTCTCCAAGATCAAAGTGAGGGTTTTCAACTTATTCATCAAGAAATTCAAGAACATCATGAACAAGTTCAAGAACTCAACAACAACTTGATCAATTCTCTTTCTCCGATCAACTTCCGACCTAACTCTGACCTCCCACCGGCCAGCCACGCGGCCTCCTTTCCCTCTCCTATTCGCAATCGCGCGCTTCATCCTCCCTCCCTCCGTCTTTGCAATTTCTTCGTCGATTCTTCATTCAGTTAGTTTCTTGAACTTTAATCCTTTAATTCTTGAATAATTGATTAATCGATTTTTAAACTTTGCATTGAATTGATTTTGTGAAGAATTGTTGAACATACTTGAATATTGTTTAATTGATCTTGTTGAATATTAAGGTTGATATAACATTTGTTGTGATAAAGTGATTCTAATGATTGTTATGGTGCATTAAATTGTGAATTCTTGTTGGAATTGTGTCATGATAAGTGGTGCATGCTAAGTGTTTGACAAAAATCCTAGGAGAGTTAATTGTTGTGATTTGACATCCATTGAATTGCTCGACTCTTGAATTCATGCTTGTTACAATGTGCAAATCCGGAATAGGATAGGTTGGTGATTAATTGTTGTTGTGAATTATGCCGCGTGTCGAGAACCTCGCGTTGTGCTTAATTGTTGAATTGTTGTGTTCATGTGCCACGTGTCGAGATTATGTGTTTTGGTCATAACTTCCTAACCGTGGCGTGTTTTTGCGAATGTGAATAATGTAACTTGACTTTGTTGATGATTATGGAGCTGTTGGTGGACTTTTTAGCCGATTTCGGACAACTTTTTTCTACTGTTTCGCTACTGTCAGCTGACAAAATCGACCTAAAAGTCCCACTTCCGAGCGGAATTAATTCAAACCGAGTTCGTTTTTGAGTCCGTTGGCACGTTTACGGTCAACCATGCGATTTTCGTTCAATTCCGAGTCGGTGATTTTTGACACGTTTTTTCCGTTTTGAGGCTTTTAAGCTCCGTTTTGTGCGGATTTTGTTTGTCGACTTGCATTTTATATGTGCTTATGCTTAATTTTTTATTTAATTCTCGCGTGTCGAAGCTTAATCTTGAATTGCTAATTGTTGAGTTGTTGTGCATGATTGAAACATATTTTGACTCTTATTTGTTGCATCAACTCATGGAACTTTGTTGTATGCTTGACATAAACCATTTTTGTTGAGAATCCTTGCATTGTGATACATGTATATGTTGGTATTTCACTTGGTTGAGTTTGTATGATCATTTGATGACGTCCGTGCGAACTTCATGCGATTTTGAGTGCATTTTTCATGTGGTTTCGGTTCTGCCCCGGTTTTGAAAATCACACTTCCGCATTGATTTAATTCTAAACGATTGCATATTTGAGTCCGTTGGCACGTTTGCACGATACCATGCGATTTTTGTTCAATTCCGAGTCGATGATTTTTGACACCTTTTAGCCGATTCGACGTTTTTAAGTGCTATTTAGTGTGAAATTTGTGCGCTGACTTTGTTTTGAAATGTGCATATGTTTGATAATCATCTGTGAACCTTTGTGCGCGAGTTTGCTTGATTTCGGCTTGAGTTTGCGCGTAATTTGTGATGTTACAACGTTGCTGCCCCGTGTTTGAAATGCTTGTTCTGGTGCATGTTCATGACTCGTATGCTCATCATTGTGCTTGGTTTTGAGTTGTGATGCATGGGTCCAACCTCCGGTTGCACCTCCTTGTGGTTTCTAATGCTTTTGTTGAGTTTATGCAAGGTTTTCATGGATATTCCGACGACGATTATGCACTTGGTATTCCACTTTATTTGTGGGATACCGCCTCGCCTGAGACATAATTACTATGCTATATACCGTTTGTTTGTTTGGATTATATTTTGTGCAGGTTGCGTTTGTGTAGTCACATTCGACTTGTGCGCTACGTGTGATTTATTTTCACACCGATGTTTTGACGATTATGCTTGTACCGAATTTCTGACTCGCTTTTGTTTGCCTGATGGTAGCTTGCTCTCCGGGTTTCTTGTTCTGCTTGCATTGCTATTTACGGATTGCTATCCGTGGGGTATAATTTCTTGAACCGATTTACTCTCTGTTAGTTCCTGGATTGGCTGGAATTTTGGTAAAACAAAGTATATTCAATGTTGATGTCAAGGTGCTGATGTTGCAACATTGAAGTCTTAACACTGGGCTGTGTTAAGTATTTAATTGCTGAAGTTGGATGTCTGATGTCACACAGGTGATGTTGTAACATCAGATCTGCAGAATTAACAACAGCAAGTTGTGTGGTTATTAGGGCACGCGTGGTAGCTGGAATTGTGGAGAGTGGTTGACTCATTGGATGAGAATATCTTGGGATAGATATTTTCTATTACATGGGAGATTTGATTGCAGGTCTGTTGGAGAATTAAAAGGTTGAAGATTTAAAAAGATTTTGGGGATAAAATCTGTTTTGAAGATTCAGTTTTAATTAACAAATCTCATCAAATATTGTGACAAGTCCAAGCCCAATTCAGGAGCTATATAAAGCGCACAAGACCAAAGGAAAAATCGACAGAAAGCATTCAGAAGATCAAGAGCTGGAGGCTTAGTGTCTAGAGTTTGTTTAGAGTGCTTGTATTTACACTACTCTAGGGTTTGAATAGGTGTTGAGTTTATGTCCTCTCTAGAAGCTGTGAAGCAATAGAGAGTGGTTGATTGATCGAAGCTGTGAAGTAAGATCAAGGGTACTCAAAGTGGTTTCTTTGAGTGTTTGTAAGGGATTGAGTGGTGCTCTCATACCTAAGTGGTTTCTTAGGTAGGAAGTCATTAGTAGAGTATAAGTTTAGGAGATTGTCAATGGGTTGTTGAGTCTGTAAATTATATCTACAAGTAGTGAATTCCATCCCTGGCTTGGTAGCCCCCAGAGTAGGTTGGTTGTAACCGAACTGGGTCAACAATTCTTGGTGTTATTTTACTGTTATTGCTGTCCATTGTGCAGAGTGTGTTGTTGTGACATCACACCTTAACATCACACGTCTGATACCAGAATTTCAATTGGTATCAGAGCAGGCATCCTGTCTGTCTCTGGGTGAGATCTAGGGAAGTTACTTTCTGGTGTAAAGATGGACAAAGAAGTTGGAGGATTCGTCAACAGACCCCCTATTTTGGATGGATCCAATTATGACTATTGGAAGCCAAGGATGACCACCTTCTTAAAATCCTTGGACAGTAGGGCTTGGAAGGCTGTTATTAAAGAGTGGAAAACACCTGTTGTATGTGAGAATGACGATGTTGGTAAAGATAAAGAAGGCACCTCTAAGCTAAAGCCTGAAGAAGAATGGACCAAGGAGAAAGATGAGCTCGCCCTTGGAAATTCCAAAGCTCTAAATGTCATCTTCAATGGAGTGGATAAGAATATCTTCAGGTTAATCAATACCTGTGAAGTTGCTAAGCAAGCATGGGATATCTTGCAAGCTACTCATGAAGGAACATCTAGAGTCAAGATGTCAAGACTTCAGATTTTAACATCAAAATTTGAAAGCCTGAAGATGAAGGAAGATGAGACTATTCATGATTTCCACATGAGTGTTCTTGAGATGGCCAATGCATCTAGTGCTCTTGGTGAGAAGATGTCAGATGAAAAGCTTGTGAGGAAGATCCTTAGGTCCCTACCTAAGAAGTATAAGATGAAGGTTACTGCCATTGAAGAATCACAAGACATCAGCAAGATGAGAGTTGATGAGCTCATTGGATCTCTTCAAACCTTTGAGCTTGGGTTGAATGAGGAAGAACCAGAAAAGAAGCCAAAGAGTATAGCCCTGGTGACAAATGGTGAAGAAGAGAAAGAGAAGAAATTTGAATCCCAGGAGGATCTATCTCAGGCCATAGTGATGTTGGGAAGACAGTTCACCAAAGTATTCAAGAGAATGAATAATAACTCCAGGCCTAATGTCAAGAACATGACTTCTGACACCAGCAAGAAGGATGAAGAGAAAACTGCCCAAGATAAAGGAGTGCAGTGCTTTGAGTGTGAAGGGTATGGACATGTCAAGAAAGAATGTCCCACCTTCTTGAAAAAGTAGAAGAAGGGCATGACAGTTTCCTGGTCTGACTCTGATAGTGAAAGTGAAGGCGAGTCAGGAAAGCATGTGAGAGCTTTAACAGGAGTTGTGGTTTCTGATGACGATTCTAGTGATGGAGAAGTAACTTATGAGGAGTTAGAATCTACCTATCAAGAGCTGTGTTTAAAGAGTGCTGAAATTTTATAAGAAAACAAGAGCCACAAGCAACAGATTGCTCAGCTAGAGAATGAAAAGACTGATCTTGAAAATGAAGTGGTGCTAGTTAGAGCTCATCTTGATCAAATGACCAAGTCTGTTAGGATACTGAGCTGTGGTACAGACACACTTGACAAGATTCTTCAGTCAGAAAAAGCTGCTGGAGACAAAGCTGGAATAGGTTATGTGGCTGAGGACAAGGGAACTTCAGAAGGAAGCACTTCAGGTTCAAAGAAGGAAGTGTTACAACTTTCATCTCAACATCAGCCAAAGAAGCAGGATTCTACCCCTAAGAAAGCTGATGTTTCACAACCTAAGAAGATTGAGAAGAAGACTGGTCCCTATCAGAAGAGAAAGCAGCCACAGGGAGCTAGCCAATATATGCCCCCACAATACCATGAGAGCATGCAAGCTGCTCAGTTCAAACAGCACATGTCTCATCAGATGTCTCAACATCAGGACAACTGGTATGGTTATGGTTATGGATACACCAATGCTGTTCCTTATATCTATGGAAGAAGAAAGCCACACCATCATGGGAGACAATCCAGGAAACAACATTCTCAGCCATCTTATGGGAGAAGATTTCAACATAATAGATGGCAGGGCAGTTATGGTAGGAGGAGACCACATTATGGATGGCAGCATAAGCAATCTCATCATGGCAGAAGATTCAGAGATGAAAGGGTGAGATGCTATTATTGTGGAAGATTTGGACATATGCAGTACTCTTGCTACAAGCTGCATGGATACCCTCAACCTCAAAACAGATGGAGAGAGCACGGGCCCAAAGTTGTTAAACAATGGGTACCTAAGGAGAAGGTGAAGTGCTTATTGGCTCACATGGGTGATAAAGAAGGAACATGGTATTTTGACAGTGGGTGTTCCAAGCACATGTCTGGATGTAGATCCATGTTTGATGATCTTAGACCTTGCCCCTCTCATGAGGTCATATTTGGCAATGGAGAAAAAGGTGTTGTTGCAGGAGTTGGGAAAGTGCAAGGTGATGGTAGACCTGAACTTGACAATGTTCTGTTTGTCAGTGGCTTAAGTGCAAATTTGATTAGCATAAGCCAGTTGTGTGATGAAGGTTACAAGGTAAACTACACTAAGGATGATTGTGTGGTTTCTGATGAGTATAATCAGATTGTTATGAAGGGTGCCAGAACCAAAGACAACTGTTATCAGTGGACCTCTCTTGAAGGAGATTCAACTAGTGATGTTCTAGTTGATGTTATAACATCAGACTATGGCATCAGGATGCTGAAAGGTCACTCTGAGTTAACAAGTTCAGATGTGAATATTTCAAAAGGAAAGTCTTTATGGAGGGAGAAAATTAGTAATTGGTCTTTAAAGAGTATTCAAAATCAGGCGCCTTACTATATTGAGACTACATCAAGACTTACTAAAGCATTCTCATCGCAACGCTTCATCTCCCTAAATCTCAACATAATAGAAAGTTCTCCTTCAAACCTAGTGTGTCACAAAGGTAAGGAACAGGTTGAGGTTATAGAGATTGAGGACTCATCTGATGATGATAGAATTGGAAAAAGGAAGGATAAGAAAAGGACTTCAGTTACAGACTCTCCCAAGTCGTGGAACAAAGGTGCCAAGTCTGGCAAGAAGAGGAGAATCAGGGAAGAGTCAGATTCTGAGTGTGATGCTCAAGACATCAACCCTGCTACAAATCAAGTGCCTGATAACATCTCATCTCACAGTGCCAGAAGTGCATCCTTGTGGAAGTGTGTGAGCCTAAGAAAGGTAGCTCTGGAAAGAGAGGTAGTAGCAAAAGACTTAGAATCTACTGAAATTATTAACCTAATTAAGCTTGCTGGTCTCATAAGGACTGTGTCAGGGTTGGCTGATTGCTATGATAGACTGGTCAGGGAATTCATAGTTAATATACCTGAATCGATAAATGACAGCAAGAGCCGAACTTTCAGAAGAGTTACCATCAGGGGTAAGTGTGTCTGGTTTTCTCCTGAGATGATCAATGCCTACTTAGGAAGAAATGAGGAAGATTATGGGGAATTAGAAGCCTCTAACAATGATATATGCAAAGAAATCACTGCTGGGCAGGTAGATGTTTGGCCCGTAGAAGGAAAGCTGTTAGCCAGTCTATTGAGTGTCAAATATGCTTTTCTGCACAGAATAGGTATTGCCAACTGGGTTCCTACTAGTCACAAGACCACAATTTCTGTTGAATTGGGGAAGATAATTTATGCAGTTCGGACAAAGCAAAGAATTAACTATGGCTCCTACATCTATGATCATACTATTAAGCATGCTGCTACAAATGCTGTAAAGATGCCCATTGCTTTTCCCTCTCTTATTTGTGGGATTGTCTTGTCTCAACATCCTGGAATTCTACAACATTCAGATGTTGCTTGTAAAAGGAAGCCTGCCTTGTCACTCCATCACAAGTTGAAACATGTTCCTTACAGTGTCAAGACATCTGCCTCAACATCACAACAGTCACCAGCCAAGACTGGGTTGATTACAGAACTAGAGGAGGCTTGCAAGGAGTTAGATGAAGTCATAAGAGTTAGTACTGAAAGGAAACAAAAATTTGAAAGACTTGTCATGGCTCTGAGATTGGCAACAAAGGAAGGTGAAGCTGTCAACACAAGGAAGGATGCTATTGATGAAGACGATAATGATGATCTCAGCTCAGAAGATTCAAGCTTTTAATGATTGCCTTCTATTAGGGTTAGCTTTACTTTCTGTATTTGTTTTAGCACTTAATGTGCTTGGTTTTGTAATTTGAATATTGTGCAGTTTTATGCACTGTTTATGTTTTTAGTTTCCTTCTATGATTTGTTTTGCCTGTTTACTAACTGAGAGGCTAACAATGAGAGCTAGGGTGTACTGACTATAGTTAATAGGGCTTCTAACTGAAGTTTGCCGAATTGTGGCTAAAAAGGGGGAGAAAATAGCCAAGATAGTCAAGAGTATTATTGCCAAATGTTGCTAATGTGATGCAGATATTAAAGGGGAAGTTATTGACAGTTGCTAGGCTGAGCAACATTGTTGAAGACAACATTGTTAAAAGTTGTTGCTGCATTAAGGGGAAGATGACATTTGAAGAGTGCAGCCAAGCAGACATCTAGGGGGAGTAAATTGCTGCACATTGTGAGCTACTGAACAGCTGTGATGCTGGTTCATGTTTTTGAGGGGGCGCACCAATTGGCTATTGTCAATAATGAAGATGGTGCTGCAGCAGATCAAGTGATGAAGACCATGCAAAGTGTCAGATTGTCAAACTGCTGCTGATTGAGAGTTTCAAATTTTTTTGAAGATTATTCCACTGCTGAAATCTCTGAAGGTGCAGAGTGCAGAAGTTGATTGCAGAGTGCAGAGGTTGTTTTAGCCAAAATTAGCCAAATGCGTTCCTGGATTGGCTGGAATTTTTGTAAAACAAAGTATATTTAATGTTGATGTCAAGGTGCTGATGTTGCAACATTGAAGTCTTAACACTGGGCTGTGTTAAGTATTTAATTGCTGAAGTTGGATGTCTGATGTCACACAGGTGATGTTGTAACATCAGATCTGCAGAATTAACAACAGCAGGTTGTGTGGTTATTAGGGCACGCGTGTTAGCTGGAATTGTGGAGAGTGGTTGACTCATTGGATGAGAATATCTTGGGATAGATATTTTCTGTTACATGGGAGATTTGATTGCAGGTCTGTTGGAGAATTAAAAGGTTGAAGATTTAAAAAGATTTTGGGGATAAAATCTATTTTGAAGATTCAGTTTTAATTAACAAATCTGATCAAATATTGTGACAAGTCCAAGCCCAATTCAGGAGCTATATAAAGCGCACAAGACCAAAGGAAAAAGCGACAGAAAACATTCAGAAGATCAAGAGCTGGAGGCTTAGTGTCTAGAGTTTGTTTAGAGTGCTTGTATTTACACTATTCTAGGGTTTGAATAGGTGTTGAGTTTCTGTCCTCTCTAGAAGCTGTGAAGCAATAGAGAGTGGTTGATTGATCGAAGCTGTGAAGTAAGATCAAGGGTACTCAAAGTGGTTTCTTTGAGTGTTTGTAAGGGATTGAGTGGTGTTCTCATACCTAAGTGGTTTCTTAGGTAGGTAGTCATTAGTAGAGTATAAGTTTAGGAGATTGTCAACGGGTTGTTGAGTCTGTAAATTATATCTACAAGTAGTGAATTCCATCCCTGGCTTGGTAGCCCCCAGAGTAGGTTGGTTGTAACCGAACTGGGTCAACAATTTTTGGTGTTATTTTACTGTTATTGCTGTCCATTGTGCAGAGTGTATTATTGTGACATCACACCTTAACATCACACGTCTGATACCAGAATTTCACTCTCTTTCCGCATTTTTTCTTTTGATGCCATGAGAACAACAACAACTTCACAACAACCACGAATCAAGAACAACAACAACTTCACAACGACTCAAAATGTGACGCAACTATGCACATGCATGTGGTACCATCGGAGTAAAACTCCCAACTTAAACAGATGCCAGGTTATCGAGGCATTTCAGCAAGGCATAAGCCTTCAACGTGGTGCCATCAAGGCCAACTTAATCAATGCCATCAAGGCCAACTTAATCAATGCCATCAAGGCCAACGTGGTGTGAGCATACAGCCCCGACTCATGAATGCAATGTATGCGACAATTATCAAAGGCATACAATCAACTACATCATCAACAAGAACAACCAGAACAACAACAACGAAACAACAACTCAAACATGCATCAATAGCGTCAACTTAATCCAACATTGGTCATTCGACCTACAACTTAATCAACAACAACACAACTCAAACAACATTGGTCATTCGACCTACAACTTAATCAACAACAACACAACTCAAACAACCTTGGTCGTAAGACCTGCAACTTAAATACTTCGCCCGTAAATCGGGACAATACAACTTATCCAACTGTACCTGCAATTCCACGCGTTCAACTTAATTCAACAAAACAAACCGACTAAAATCACCTACTAATTATTACGAACTACCTCGACAATTTTCGTTAAATTCCGGACAATTCTACTAAAATCGGTTAATTATTTTTCTGGTAAAGGTTGCAATATTTCTACTCTGCTTTAACATCATTAAGACTATTCTGTTATTGTTGTAATACAAATTCTGCTATATAATCACTCACTACTACTGCTATTCCATTATTCCCACAGTTACTGCTTGATTAACTAATTTGACCACTGATCTTTCTACCCAGTATTTCTGCTACTGATACATATACATCCTGCTATTCACCTGACTAGGCATTACAATTTATTCCTGCAACTCATTAATTCACTTAGTTGCTAATTTATTTTACTACTGATATTACTTATGGTTATTGTAGAATACTGCCTTTACTGACTTGTTGTACTAATACCTTATTCCAAAACTCCTAAAAGTACTATTATACTAATAATAATACTAAATTATTATTAACTATTAATAATATTAATTATACTAATGAAATATTATATAATATAAACTGTTAACTATTTAATTAAACTAACAGAGAAAACAAAGTAAAAAAAAGTGAAGCATGGCATAGCTATGGGACGGTCGTCTCTAATAATAATATTAAATTATTAATAACTATTACTAATATGTTAGTAATAAATATATATATATATATTGTAAAATAGTATATAGGTATACAGGAAAGCATAAAGGAGGCGCCCACCTCAATATTTGGAGGCCCTCGCCTCCTTCCTCTGAGGCCCCCGCCTCCAATTCCTCTGAGGCCCCCGCCTCCATTTCCTATTCTTCTTCTTTCCTTAATTTCCTTCTGTATTTCCATAATTTCTCCATCGATTTTACACCAACCCACTATATAACGCAATAACTTATTTTCCTTCGATCAATTATTTCGGCCAACAACGTGGAAGCAACAACATGACAGTTATCTCAACACAAGGTAATTTCCAGCAACGTATCCATAGATATCAGATAAATTTCAGAGACAACCACGACAAATCAACACAAACAGCAACGATCAATTTTTCTTTTTATGAAAACAAAATATCACCGAAACCACAAACAATTCCATGGCATCAATTTATATAACCTAACCCCACATAGAAATTATCATAATCCCGTTTATAAGATTCGAACCCACCCTTACCTTGGATTGAAGGCAGCTCGACAATCGACCGGCTTCCGGAAATTCGACGCCGGTAGCAGTTTCTCTCTCGTTCCCAACTTCTCTCACGTTCTTCCAAATTCCTCGTGTAACTTCTGTCTGCAACTTGTTTCACGATCTCCTTTGCTTCAACTTCCAAAAACCCCTTTTTCCAACAAAACTTAATTTATTTTCTTAAATTCCTTTTAACCAAATAATAATAATAATAATAATAATAGTATTATGATTCTTTAATGGGCCAAGTAATCCACACCTCCACATTGCCACTTACCACCCTACAACTAACCCAAATAAATAATAATATTATTACTAATATTACTCCTTCAGCATAATCAACTCATTAATTTTTCGATTAACCGACTATTAATCTGACTTTAACTTAATAATTCCGATCGACATATCAAACCAATTAGCCTCTTAAAATGATACCGATAACACCCAATTACTCGATTAATTCTCAAACTTCGTCTAAATCCAATAATAAAATCCTTCGATAATTTAATTAACTAATTAATTAAATTCGGGGCGTTACAACTCTCCCCCACTTAGGACATTTTCGTCCTCGAAAATCTATCCGACACAACCATCCTTAACACAACATTCGCATTTTAATCTTTCGATTTAACAACAACTCAATCACGGTTTAAACCCAATACGTATACTCCGATACTTCAATTACTCTTGCAACATAACCGTTACTATTCGCCAACCATTCTAGTAATACCTTGGAAACAATCACCTTACAACATAGTAACAACCTTCACTTGCCTATACTCGACTATACAACATCGCATCATTACCGCAGCAACGTAAACAACACCAAAACACATATACGATCCTTATCTCCATACTCTGAAGGAAACCCACGTATAACACAAACAACGGTTCTTAACCTCAACGGCGACAACAACGCGAATACTACCCAAGTGATGCAACTGACAACTAACATCGCAACACAAGAAGTAACCAACTTAAGAATTTACCGGTTTAAGAACCAGAACACAACAACTTAAGAATACCAACTTAAACACAACATCAACGTAACCAAATATCAACATCGGTACAATTCACGTCTGAACAACCGCAATACACTACGCGTTCGCTGCGCACTCTGATTACTTTCAAGGTACTAACTCTACTCAGTTGACCTCCAACTTCCAATCATCAAAATCGACATAATACCAAGGCTTTCGACTTAACTCTTCGGGATCTCCCCGTTAACACCACACATAAATTACAACTTTACTATCTTTTATCAACATAGTTCCCAAAATCACCTTAGGCGCATAACAACATTACAACAACATTTGACACCTGAGTCCACTTAAATTCAACAAGATAAATCATCTTTACCAACCAAAACTCCACTTTTACAAATCAACTTATAATTTAACTTCTTGTTCTACCTGTAACTCAACTCTCACATTATCCAGTCTCAACTGAAATTTTTTCATACTACTCATCAATCAAACACAGCTTCGTGCTGTCATCCTTAAATTCAACTAATATTCTAACATATGAACTTGTATCAGCAAAAACAAACAACCTTCAAGCACTTGGCTTGACTTCGACCAATTCAACGTACATACTATATTAGTTGGCACGACACATCTATCCATCAATTATGACTCCGTCTACTATCAACAATGGATTAAGGGTGATCAGTTCCTCAATTTGTCAATAGACAGCCGACAACCATAACGGTGAAATAAATCATCAGTACCCAACACAATAGCGTACTTCAACTTGTGTCCAAAGTCCGTAAGCATAATGCTCCGCCAACTTTCTAAGGCTTACCAATGCCACTCTTAGTTTCTTTAGTTGCAACTTCGTCAACGATGCAAAAACGTTCAAAATCCATTACGCATCCCCTTATGCATGTTCATGGTACAACACGACTTTAAATATTTTTCCAACACCGAAATCGCTACAACATTGAGAACGATCAAATTCAGGTTGCTCCAATTACAACTTTCAACCAAGGTGAAAATTCTTAGCAACACAAATCAACATTCACATTTCTCTCAACATTACCTTTACTTAACATCATCGTCTTAATCATCCTCATTCAACATAAGTTGCATCTCCAAGTATTCTCCGATACAGTCACATCTTACAAATACCAACACTTTATTCTTAATAATATTCCACACTTGTTTTCATCCTTCCAAATTTTTTCAGCAAATGTCGCTCAACTTCAACCATATGTATCTCCTTCAATACTGATCTCCCAATCACAAAATCATATTCCAAAATGAAGAGAATTTTGTGTAGATTTCAGAACTTCAAGAATCGCGTAAATCCGACTTACGAGTAAAAAGTTATCAGCTACACAACGGGACTGGTCCAGAATTTCCGTATGCAGAATTTTCCAAAAAATCAGCAACAGACCCAAACATTAAAACGCACTTTTCTCCCTCTTCACAAACTTCCTGAAGACAAATCTTATATGCAAACTGTAGGGAATTTCGTAAGCTTTCCAAAAAGTCCAGAACCGCTTCCATCCGAATCACGAGTCAAAAGTTATACCTCGTTTACTGACAGCTGCTCCAAAATCACAAGACCAGAATTTGAGGTTGATGAACATAAGTTCCATTTCCCTCTCTTGCTTCCAAGGTCTACCAACATCCTCCTTTTCGTCCAACTACGAAAATCACTCAACTTTAATCCAACTATACTCAAGATATACAACTTACCGAATTAATCCACCAACTTATCATTCCATTCGGAATAATTCCTTAATTTTAATCATCTTCGATTCACCGTCCAGACTCTACGCGCATCTCCAACTTGACTGATACGGATTCGCGAGTCCAAACTCTCGCTGGTTCGCAATAACATCGCTCCAACATATGCACTCTTGCAAGCAACATCACCTTGAAACAACTTCTACATACCAACAACACGTACGGGAGCAAACTTCTCCCCCACTTAATTCAAACTAACCTGTAGACAACTACTAGAAACTACTAACAAACAAGCACCGACAGTGTTCCACACACATGTCGAGTACTAAGGAAGAAACAACATTAGACAACATTGGCCGGACGGACCGACCTGCTCTGATACCACTATGTAACACCCCATTTCTACCCGGCGGATAAGTATTAAAATTAGAGTTTTCATTTTAAAAATTCTTCAACATAAACAGGATGTCACATTTTCAACAGAAAACAACTTCATATTAATCACAAATAATTCAGATACATAACACTGATTCGGATGAACTGATAACAACCTGAATTATCCTTTTGAAAACAAAACAACTTTTATTAATAAGCGGCTTCACATAATTCAACTTATAATGACATAACCTCATGTCCAACTCAAAACAACTTTGAAACAACAATTTTTTAATAACAACAATTTAAGATTCAGCTACTAAGACAATAACAACAAATAAACAACAATCGTTCATCCCCCCGAGTGCTACGTATCAGAGCAAGACCAACTCCAGCTAACAGCATCTAAGACTTCACATTATACCTCGACTTCTGCAACTATACTTGAGTACCTGCTCAGTTACCCATAATAGGTAACATCATTACAGAAGGGGTGAGATATCGAATATTATAAACAAAATATGATAATTAATATGCTAGATTAGAATCATACGAATTTCACCACTTCATACAACAGTCATGCAATAATTAGAAATAAACAACTTAATAGCAACCCCAACTTGTATTGACAGCAAATAACAACATATAACAACAACTTATATAAAAGATGTAAATTATAGTAATAACAACATATATAACATCAGCTCACAACATTAGTAATTTATCTCAAGCAACAAGACGTAGCAACAACAACTTATAACAAGCAACAACTTCACAACAACGGCAACTTCACGACAACAGCAACTTCACAACAACCACGAATCAAGAACAACAACAACTTCACAACGACTCAAAATGTGACGCAACTATGCACATGCATGTGGTACCATCGGAGTAAAACTCCCAACTTAAACAGATGCCAGGTTATCGAGGCATTTCAGCAAGGCATAAGCCTTCAACGTGGTGCCATCAAGGCCAACTTAATTAATGCCATCAAGGCCAACTTAATCAATGCCATCAAGGCCAACGTGGTGTGAGCATACAGCCCCGACTCATGAATGCAATGTATGCGACAATTATCAAAGGCATACAATCAACTACATCATCAACAAGAACAACCAGAACAACAACAACGAAACAACAACTCAAACATGCATCAATAGCGTCAACTTAATCCAACATTGGTCATTCGACCTACAACTTAATCAACAACAACACAACTCAAACAACATTGGTCATTCGACCTACAACTTAATCAACAACAACACAACTCAAACAACCTTGGTCGTAAGACCTGCAACTTAAATACTTCGTCCGTAAATCGGGACAATACAACTTATCCAACTGTACCTGCAATTCCACGCGTTCAACTTAATTCAACCAAACAAACCGACTAAAATCACCTACTAATTATTACGAACTACCTCGACAATTTTCGTTAAATTCCGGACAATTCTACTAAAATCGGTTAATTATTTTTCTGGTAAAGGTTGCAATATTTCTACTCTGCTTTAACATCATTAAGACTATTCTGTTATTGTTGTAATACAAATTCTGCTATATAATCACTCACTACTACTGCTATTCCATTATTCCCACAGTTACTGCTTGATTAACTAATTTGACCACTTATCTTTCTACCCAGTATTTCTGCTACTGATACATATACATCCTGCTATTCACCTGACTAGGCATTACAATTTATTCCTGCAACTCATTAATTCACTTAGTTGCTAATTTATTTTACTACTGATATTACTTATGGTTATTGTAGAATACTGCCTTTACTGACTTGTTGTACTAATACCTTATTCCAAAACTCCTAAAAGTACTATTATACTAATAATAATACTAAATTATTATTAACTATTAATAATATTAATTATACTAATGAAATATTATATAATATAAACTGTTAACTATTTAATTAAACTAACAGAGAAAACAAAGTAAAAAAAAGTGAAGCATGGCATAGCTATGGGACGGTCGTCTCTAATAATAATATTAAATTATTAATAACTATTACTAATATGTTAGTAATAAATATATATATATATATATATATATATATATATATATATATATATATATATATATATATTGTAAAATAGTATATAGGTATACAGGAAAGCATAAAGGAGGCGCCCACCTCAATATTTGGAGGCCCTCGCCTCCTTCCTCTGAGGCCCCCGCCTCCAATTCCTCTGAGGCCCCCGCCTCCATTTCCTATTCTTCTTCTTTCCTTAATTTCCTTCTGTATTTCCATAATTTCTCCATCGATTTTACACCAACCCACTATATAACGCAATAACTTATTTTCCTTCGATCAATTATTTCGGCCAACAACGTGGAAGCAACAACATGACAGTTATCTCAACACAAGGTAATTTCCAGCAACGTATCCATAGATATCAGATAAATTTCAGAGACAACCACGACAAATCAACACAAACAGCAACGATCAATTTTTCTTTTTATGAAAACAAAATATCACCGAAACCACAAACAATTCCATGGCATCAATTTATATAACCTAACCCCACATAGAAATTATCATAATCCCGTTTATAAGATTCGAACCCACCCTTACCTTGGATTGAAGGCAGCTCGACAATCGACCGGCTTCCGGAAATTCGACGCCGGGTAGCAGTTTCTCTCTCGTTCCCAACTTCTCTCACGTTCTTCCAAATTCCTCGTGTAACTTCTGTCTGCAACTTGTTTCACGATCTCCTTTGCTTCAACTTCCAAAAACCCCTTTTTCCAACAAAACTTAATTTATTTTCTTAAATTCCTTTTAACCAAATAATAATAATAATAATAATAATAGTATTATGATTCTTTAATGGGCCAAGTAATCCACACCTCCACATTGCCACTTACCACCCTACAACTAACCCAAATAAATAATAATATTATTACTAATATTACTCCTTCAGCATAATCAACTCATTAATTTTTCGATTAACCGACTATTAATCTGACTTTAACTTAATAATTCCGATCGACATATCAAACCAATTAGCCTCTTAAAATGATACCGATAACACCCAATTACTCGATTAATTCTCAAACTTCGTCTAAATCCAATAATAAAATCCTTCGATAATTTAATTAACTAATTAATTAAATTCGGGGCGTTACAACTCTCCCCCACTTAGGACATTTTCGTCCTCGAAAATCTATCCGACACAACCATCCTTAACACAACATTCGCATTTTAATCTTTCGATTTAACAACAACTCAATCACGGTTTAAACCCAATACGTATACTCCGATACTTCAATTACTCTTGCAACATAACCGTTACTATTCGCCAACCATTCTAGTAATACCTTGGAAACAATCACCTTACAACATAGTAACAACCTTCACTTGCCTATACTCGACTATACAACATCGCATCATTACCGCAGCAACGTAAACAACACCAAAACACATATACGATCCTTATCTCCATACTCTGAAGGAAACCCACGTATAACACAAACAACGGTTCTTAACCTCAACGGCGACAACAACGCGAATACTACCCAAGTGATGCAACTGACAACTAACATCGCAACACAAGAAGTAACCAACTTAAGAATTTACCGGTTTAAGAACCAGAACACAACAACTTAAGAATACCAACTTAAACACAACATCAACGTAACCAAATATCAACATCGGTACAATTCACGTCTGAACAACCGCAATACACTACGCGTTCGCTGCGCACTCTGATTACTTTCAAGGTACTAACTCTACTCAGTTGACCTCCAACTTCCAATCATCAAAATCGACATAATACCAAGGCTTTCGACTTAACTCTTCGGGATCTCCCCGTTAACACCACACATAAATTACAACTTTACTATCTTTTATCAACATAGTTCCCAAAATCACCTTAGGCGCATAACAACATTACAACAACATTTGACACCTGAGTCCACTTAAATTCAACAAGATAAATCATCTTTACCAACCAAAACTCCACTTTTACAAATCAACTTATAATTTAACTTCTTGTTCTACCTGTAACTCAACTCTCACATTATCCAGTCTCAACTGAAATTTTTTCATACTACTCATCAATCAAACACAGCTTCGTGCTGTCATCCTTAAATTCAACTAATATTCTAACATATGAACTTGTATCAGCAAAAACAAACAACCTTCAAGCACTTGGCTTGACTTCGACCAATTCAACGTACATACTATATTAGTTGGCACGACACATCTATCCATCAATTATGACTCCGTCTACTATCAACAATGGATTAAGGGTGATCAGTTCCTCAATTTGTCAATAGACAGCCGACAACCATAACGGTGAAATAAATCATCAGTACCCAACACAATAGCGTACTTCAACTTGTGTCCAAAGTCCGTAAGCATAATGCTCCGCCAACTTTCTAAGGCTTACCAATGCCACTCTTAGTTTCTTTAGTTGCAACTTCGTCAACGATGCAAAAACGTTCAAAATCCATTACGCATCCCCTTATGCATGTTCATGGTACAACACGACTTTAAATATTTTTCCAACACCGAAATCGCTACAACATTGAGAACGATCAAATTCAGGTTGCTCCAATTACAACTTTCAACCAAGGTGAAAATTCTTAGCAACACAAATCAACATTCACATTTCTCTCAACATTACCTTTACTTAACATCATCGTCTTAATCATCCTCATTCAACATAAGTTGCATCTCCAAGTATTCTCCGATACAGTCACATCTTACAAATACCAACACTTTATTCTTAATAATATTCCACACTTGTTTTCATCCTTCCAAATTTTTTCAGCAAATGTCGCTCAACTTCAACCATATGTATCTCCTTCAATACTGATCTCCCAATCACAAAATCATATTCCAAAATGAAGAGAATTTTGTGTAGATTTCAGAACTTCAAGAATCGCGTAAATCCGACTTACGAGTAAAAAGTTATCAGCTACACAACGGGACTGGTCCAGAATTTCCGTATGCAGAATTTTCCAAAAAATCAGCAACAGACCCAAACATTAAAACGCACTTTTCTCCCTCTTCACAAACTTCCTGAAGACAAATCTTATATGCAAACTGTAGGGAATTTCGTAAGCTTTCCAAAAAGTCCAGAACCGCTTCCATCCGAATCACGAGTCAAAAGTTATACCTCGTTTACTGACAGCTGCTCCAAAATCACAAGACCAGAATTTGAGGTTGATGAACATAAGTTCCATTTCCCTCTCTTGCTTCCAAGGTCTACCAACATCCTCCTTTTCGTCCAACTACGAAAATCACTCAACTTTAATCCAACTATACTCAAGATATACAACTTACCGAATTAATCCACCAACTTATCATTCCATTCGGAATAATTCCTTAATTTTAATCATCTTCGATTCACCGTCCAGACTCTACGCGCATCTCCAACTTGACTGATACGGATTCGCGAGTCCAAACTCTCGCTGGTTCGCAATAACATCGCTCCAACATATGCACTCTTGCAAGCAACATCACCTTGAAACAACTTCTACATACCAACAACACGTACGGGAGCAAACTTCTCCCCCACTTAATTCAAACTAACCTGTAGACAACTACTAGAAACTACTAACAAACAAGCACCGACAGTGTTCCACACACATGTCGAGTACTAAGGAAGAAACAACATTAGACAACATTGGCCGGACGGACCGACCTGCTCTGATACCACTATGTAACACCCCATTTCTACCCGGCGGATAAGTATTAAAATTAGAGTTTTCATTTTAAAAATTCTTCAACATAAACAGGATGTCACATTTTCAACAGAAAACAACTTCATATTAATCACAAATAATTCAGATACATAACACTGATTCGGATGAACTGATAACAACCTGAATTATCCTTTTGAAAACAAAACAACTTTTATTAATAAGCGGCTTCACATAATTCAACTTATAATGACATAACCTCATGTCCAACTCAAAACAACTTTGAAACAACAATTTTTTAATAACAACAATTTAAGATTCAGCTACTAAGACAATAACAACAAATAAACAACAATCGTTCATCCCCCCGAGTGCTACGTATCAGAGCAAGACCAACTCCAGCTAACAGCATCTAAGACTTCACATTATACCTCGACTTCTGCAACTATACTTGAGTACCTGCTCAGTTACCCATAATAGGTAACATCATTACAGAAGGGGTGAGATATCGAATATTATAAACAAAATATGATAATTAATATGCTAGATTAGAATCATACGAATTTCACCACTTCATACAACAGTCATGCAATAATTAGAAATAAACAACTTAATAGCAACCCCAACTTGTATTGACAGCAAATAACAACATATAACAACAACTTATATAAAAGATGTAAATTATAGTAATAACAACATATATAACATCAGCTCACAACATTAGTAATTTATCTCAAGCAACAAGACGTAGCAACAACAACTTATAACAAGCAACAACTTCACAACAACGGCAACTTCACGACAACAGCAACTTCACAACAACCACGAATTAAGAACAACAACAACTTCACAACGACTCAAAATGTGACGCAACTATGCACATGCATGTGGTACCATCGGAGTAAAACTCCCAACTTAAACAGATGCCAGGTTATCGAGGCATTTCAGCAAGGCATAAGCCTTCAACGTGGTGCCATCAAGGCCAACTTAATTAATGCCATCAAGGCCAACTTAATCAATGCCATCAAGGCCAACGTGGTGTGAGCATACAGCCCCGACTCATGAATGCAATGTATGCGACAATTATCAAAGGCATACAATCAACTACATCATCAACAAGAACAACCAGAACAACAACAACGAAACAACAACTCAAACATGCATCAATAGCGTCAACTTAATCCAACATTGGTCATTCGACCTACAACTTAATCAACAACAACACAACTCAAACAACATTGGTCATTCGACCTACAACTTAATCAACAACAACACAACTCAAACAACCTTGGTCGTAAGACCTGCAACTTAAATACTTCGTCCGTAAATCGGGACAATACAACTTATCCAACTGTACCTGCAATTCCACGCGTTCAACTTAATTCAACCAAACAAACCGACTAAAATCACCTACTAATTATTACGAACTACCTCGACAATTTTCGTTAAATTCCGGACAATTCTACTAAAATCGGTTAATTATTTTTCTGGTAAAGGTTGCAATATTTCTACTCTGCTTTAACATCATTAAGACTATTCTGTTATTGTTGTAATACAAATTCTGCTATATAATCACTCACTACTACTGCTATTCCATTATTCCCACAGTTACTGCTTGATTAACTAATTTGACCACTTATCTTTCTACCCAGTATTTCTGCTACTGATACATATACATCCTGCTATTCACCTGACTAGGCATTACAATTTATTCCTGCAACTCATTAATTCACTTAGTTGCTAATTTATTTTACTACTGATATTACTTATGGTTATTGTAGAATACTGCCTTTACTGACTTGTTGTACTAATACCTTATTCCAAAACTCCTAAAAGTACTATTATACTAATAATAATACTAAATTATTATTAACTATTAATAATATTAATTATACTAATGAAATATTATATAATATAAACTGTTAACTATTTAATTAAACTAACAGAGAAAACAAAGTAAAAAAAAGTGAAGCATGGCATAGCTATGGGACGGTCGTCTCTAATAATAATATTAAATTATTAATAACTATTACTAATATGTTAGTAATAAATATATATATATATATATATATATATTGTAAAATAGTATATAGGTATACAGGAAAGCATAAAGGAGGCGCCCACCTCAATATTTGGAGGCCCTCGCCTCCTTCCTCTGAGGCCCCCGCCTCCAATTCCTCTGAGGCCCCCGCCTCCATTTCCTATTCTTCTTCTTTCCTTAATTTCCTTCTGTATTTCCATAATTTCTCCATCGATTTTACACCAACCCACTATATAACGCAATAACTTATTTTCCTTCGATCAATTATTTCGGCCAACAACGTGGAAGCAACAACATGACAGTTATCTCAACACAAGGTAATTTCCAGCAACGTATCCATAGATATCAGATAAATTTCAGAGACAACCACGACAAATCAACACAAACAGCAACGATCAATTTTTCTTTTTATGAAAACAAAATATCACCGAAACCACAAACAATTCCATGGCATCAATTTATATAACCTAACCCCACATAGAAATTATCATAATCCCGTTTATAAGATTCGAACCCACCCTTACCTTGGATTGAAGGCAGCTCGACAATCGACCGGCTTCCGGAAATTCGACGCCGGTAGCAGTTTCTCTCTCGTTCCCAACTTCTCTCACGTTCTTCCAAATTCCTCGTGTAACTTCTGTCTGCAACTTGTTTCACGATCTCCTTTGCTTCAACTTCCAAAAACCCCTTTTTCCAACAAAACTTAATTTATTTTCTTAAATTCCTTTTAACCAAATAATAATAATAATAATAATAATAGTATTATGATTCTTTAATGGGCCAAGTAATCCACACCTCCACATTGCCACTTACCACCCTACAACTAACCCAAATAAATAATAATATTATTACTAATATTACTCCTTCAGCATAATCAACTCATTAATTTTTCGATTAACCGACTATTAATCTGACTTTAACTTAATAATTCCGATCGACATATCAAACCAATTAGCCTCTTAAAATGATACCGATAACACCCAATTACTCGATTAATTCTCAAACTTCGTCTAAATCCAATAATAAAATCCTTCGATAATTTAATTAACTAATTAATTAAATTCGGGGCGTTACAACTCTCCCCCACTTAGGACATTTTCGTCCTCGAAAATCTATCCGACACAACCATCCTTAACACAACATTCGCATTTTAATCTTTCGATTTAACAACAACTCAATCACGGTTTAAACCCAATACGTATACTCCGATACTTCAATTACTCTTGCAACATAACCGTTACTATTCGCCAACCATTCTAGTAATACCTTGGAAACAATCACCTTACAACATAGTAACAACCTTCACTTGCCTATACTCGACTATACAACATCGCATCATTACCGCAGCAACGTAAACAACACCAAAACACATATACGATCCTTATCTCCATACTCTGAAGGAAACCCACGTATAACACAAACAACGGTTCTTAACCTCAACGGCGACAACAACGCGAATACTACCCAAGTGATGCAACTGACAACTAACATCGCAACACAAGAAGTAACCAACTTAAGAATTTACCGGTTTAAGAACCAGAACACAACAACTTAAGAATACCAACTTAAACACAACATCAACGTAACCAAATATCAACATCGGTACAATTCACGTCTGAACAACCGCAATACACTACGCGTTCGCTGCGCACTCTGATTACTTTCAAGGTACTAACTCTACTCAGTTGACCTCCAACTTCCAATCATCAAAATCGACATAATACCAAGGCTTTCGACTTAACTCTTCGGGATCTCCCCGTTAACACCACACATAAATTACAACTTTACTATCTTTTATCAACATAGTTCCCAAAATCACCTTAGGCGCATAACAACATTACAACAACATTTGACACCTGAGTCCACTTAAATTCAACAAGATAAATCATCTTTACCAACCAAAACTCCACTTTTACAAATCAACTTATAATTTAACTTCTTGTTCTACCTGTAACTCAACTCTCACATTATCCAGTCTCAACTGAAATTTTTTCATACTACTCATCAATCAAACACAGCTTCGTGCTGTCATCCTTAAATTCAACTAATATTCTAACATATGAACTTGTATCAGCAAAAACAAACAACCTTCAAGCACTTGGCTTGACTTCGACCAATTCAACGTACATACTATATTAGTTGGCACGACACATCTATCCATCAATTATGACTCCGTCTACTATCAACAATGGATTAAGGGTGATCAGTTCCTCAATTTGTCAATAGACAGCCGACAACCATAACGGTGAAATAAATCATCAGTACCCAACACAATAGCGTACTTCAACTTGTGTCCAAAGTCCGTAAGCATAATGCTCCGCCAACTTTCTAAGGCTTACCAATGCCACTCTTAGTTTCTTTAGTTGCAACTTCGTCAACGATGCAAAAACGTTCAAAATCCATTACGCATCCCCTTATGCATGTTCATGGTACAACACGACTTTAAATATTTTTCCAACACCGAAATCGCTACAACATTGAGAACGATCAAATTCAGGTTGCTCCAATTACAACTTTCAACCAAGGTGAAAATTCTTAGCAACACAAATCAACATTCACATTTCTCTCAACATTACCTTTACTTAACATCATCGTCTTAATCATCCTCATTCAACATAAGTTGCATCTCCAAGTATTCTCCGATACAGTCACATCTTACAAATACCAACACTTTATTCTTAATAATATTCCACACTTGTTTTCATCCTTCCAAATTTTTTCAGCAAATGTCGCTCAACTTCAACCATATGTATCTCCTTCAATACTGATCTCCCAATCACAAAATCATATTCCAAAATGAAGAGAATTTTGTGTAGATTTCAGAACTTCAAGAATCGCGTAAATCCGACTTACGAGTAAAAAGTTATCAGCTACACAACGGGACTGGTCCAGAATTTCCGTATGCAGAATTTTCCAAAAAATCAGCAACAGACCCAAACATTAAAACGCACTTTTCTCCCTCTTCACAAACTTCCTGAAGACAAATCTTATATGCAAACTGTAGGGAATTTCGTAAGCTTTCCAAAAAGTCCAGAACCGCTTCCATCCGAATCACGAGTCAAAAGTTATACCTCGTTTACTGACAGCTGCTCCAAAATCACAAGACCAGAATTTGAGGTTGATGAACATAAGTTCCATTTCCCTCTCTTGCTTCCAAGGTCTACCAACGTCCTCCTTTTCGTCCAACTACGAAAATCACTCAACTTTAATCCAACTATACTCAAGATATACAACTTACCGAATTAATCCACCAACTTATCATTCCATTCGGAATAATTCCTTAATTTTAATCATCTTCGATTCACCGTCCAGACTCTACGCGCATCTCCAACTTGACTGATACGGATTCGCGAGTCCAAACTCTCGCTGGTCCGCAATAACATCGCTCCAACATATGCACTCTTGCAAGCAACATCACCTTGAAACAACTTCTACATACCAACAACACGTACGGGAGCAAACTTCTCCCCCACTTAATTCAAACTAACCTGTAGACAACTACTAGAAACTACTAACAAACAAGCACCGACAGTGTTCCACACACATGTCGAGTACTAAGGAAGAAACAACATTAGACAACATTGGCCGGACGGACCGACCTGCTCTGATACCACTATGTAACACCCCATTTCTACCCGGCGGATAAGTATTAAAATTAGAGTTTTCATTTTAAAAATTCTTCAACATAAACAGGATGTCACATTTTCAACAGAAAACAACTTCATATTAATCACAAATAATTCAGATACATAACACTGATTCGGATGAACTGATAACAACCTGAATTATCCTTTTGAAAACAAAACAACTTTTATTAATAAGCGGCTTCACATAATTCAACTTATAATGACATAACCTCATGTCCAACTCAAAACAACTTTGAAACAACAATTTTTTAATAACAACAATTTAAGATTCAGCTACTAAGACAATAACAACAAATAAACAACAATCGTTCATCCCCCCGAGTGCTACGTATCAGAGCAAGACCAACTCCAGCTAACAGCATCTAAGACTTCACATTATACCTCGACTTCTGCAACTATACTTGAGTACCTGCTCAGTTACCCATAATAGGTAACATCATTACAGAAGGGGTGAGATATCGAATATTATAAACAAAATATGATAATTAATATGCTAGATTAGAATCATACGAATTTCACCACTTCATACAACAGTCATGCAATAATTAGAAATAAACAACTTAATAGCAACCCCAACTTGTATTGACAGCAAATAACAACATATAACAACAACTTATATAAAAGATGTAAATTATAGTAATAACAACATATATAACATCAGCTCACAACATTAGTAATTTATCTCAAGCAACAAGACGTAGCAACAACAACTTATAACAAGCAACAACTTCACAACAACGGCAACTTCACGACAACAGCAACTTCACAACAACCACGAATCAAGAACAACAACAACTTCACAACGACTCAAAATGTGACGCAACTATGCACATGCATGTGGTACCATCGGAGTAAAACTCCCAACTTAAACAGATGCCAGGTTATCGAGGCATTTCAGCAAGGCATAAGCCTTCAACGTGGTGCCATCAAGGCCAACTTAATCAATGCCATCAAGGCCAACTTAATCAATGCCATCAAGGCCAACGTGGTGTGAGCATACAGCCCCGACTCATGAATGCAATGTATGCGACAATTATCAAAGGCATACAATCAACTACATCATCAACAAGAATAACCAGAACAACAACAATGAAACAACAACTTAAACATGCATCAATAGCGTCAACTTAATCCAACATTGGTCATTCGACCTACAACTTAATCAACAACAACACAACTCAAACAACATTGGTCATTCGACCTACAACTTAATCAACAACAACACAACTCAAACAACCTTGGTCGTAAGACCTGCAACTTAAATACTTCGCCCGTAAATCGGGACAATACAACTTATCCAACTGTACCTGCAATTCCACGCGTTCAACTTAATTCAACAAAACAAACCAACTAAAATCACCTACTAATTATTACGAACTACCTCGACAATTTTCGTTAAATTCTGGACAATTCTACTAAAATCGGTTAATTATTTTTCTGGTCAAGGTTGCAATATTTCTACTCTGCTTTAACATCATTAAGACTATTCTGTTATTGTTGTAATACAAATTCTGCTATATAATCACTCACTACTACTGCTATTCCATTATTCCCACAGTTACTGCTTGATTAACTAATTTGACCACTGATCTTTCTACCCAGTATTTCTGCTACTGATACATATACATCCTGCTATTCACCTGACTAGGCATTATAATTTATTCCTGCAACTCATTAATTCACTTAGTTGCTAATTTATTTTATTACTGATATTACTTATGGTTATTGTAGAATACTGCCTTTACTGACTTGTTGTACTAATACCTTATTCCAAAACTCCTAAAAGTACTATTATACTAATAATAATACTAAATTATTATTAACTATTAATAATATTAATTATACTAATGAAATATTATATAATATAAACTGTTAACTATTTAATTAAACTAACAGAGAAAACAAAGTAAAAAAAAGTGAAGCATGGCATAGCTATGGGACGGTCGTCTCTAATAATAATATTAAATTATTAATAACTATTACTAATATGTTAGTAATAAATATATATATATATATTGTAAAATAGTATATAGGTATACAGGAAAGCATAAAGGAGGCGCCCACCTCAATATTTGGAGGCCCTCGCCTCCTTCCTCTGAGGCCCCCGCCTCCAATTCCTCTGAGGCCCCCGCCTCCATTTCCTATTCTTCTTCTTTCCTTAATTTCCTTCTGTATTTCCATAATTTCTCCATCGATTTTACACCAACCCACTATATAACGCAACAACTTATTTTCCTTCGATCAATTATTTCGGCCAACAACGTGGAAGCAACAACATGACAGTTATCTCAACACAAGGTAATTTCCAGCAACGTATCCATAGATATCAGATAAATTTCAGAGACAACCACGACAAATCAACACAAACAGCAACGATCAATTTTTCTTTTTATGAAAACAAAATATCACCGAAACCACAAACAATTCCATGGCATCAATTTATATAACCTAACCCCACATAGAAATTATCATAATCCCGTTTATAAGATTCGAACCCACCCTTACCTTGGATTGAAGGCAGCTCGACAATCGATCGGCTTCCGGAAATTCGACGCCGGTAGCGGTTTCTCTCTCGTTCCCAACTTCTCTCACGTTCTTCCAAATTCCTCGTGTAACTTCTGTCTGCAACTTGTTTCACGATCTCCTTTGCTTCAACTTCCAAAAACCCCTTTTTCCAACAAAACTTAATTTATTTTCTTAAATTCCTTTTAACCAAATAATAATAATAATAATAATAATAATAGTATTATGATTCTTTAATGGGCCAAGTAATCCACACCTCCACATTGCCACTTACCACCCTACAACTAACCCAAATAAATAATAATATTATTACTAATATTACTCCTTCAGCATAATCAACTCATTAATTTTTCGATTAACCGACTATTAATCTGACTTTAACTTAATAATTTCGATCGACATATCAAACCAATTAGCCTCTTAAAATGATACCGATAACACCCAATTACTCGATTAATTCTCAAACTTCGTCTAAATCCAATAATAAAATCCTTCGATAATTTAATTAACTAATTAATTAAATTCGGGGCGTTACAGAATTCCCCTTAGTGTTTTCTTTTCCTTGAGTCTTCTCTTCTCATCTCATAACCACTTCAATACACGTAATAAAGGATAACGTGTATTGCGCATGAGCCTTGCATGTGGGAAATAAGATAGTGGAGGATCTTTTTTCACTTTCTTAGAGTGTTTAGCGTACGTCCCGTCTTGGGTCGATATGCAAGGCATTCGATCCTATGTCATAGACTTTAATGCAATATGTGTTATAAACACAAAAATATTCAAAACACTTCTTCTTAAAAGACAAAAACAAACAACAATTATCTTCTCATCTTCCTCACTTCTCTCATTAAGGATGTGTCACTTCCGTTCTACCGCAAACAGGTAAATGCCTAAGACTCCGTACAACGAGCTGCGACACCTAACCGCTAGAACGCGAACCTTGGCGTCTTCCGTTAAAAAACACAAACAAAGCAAAGTCATCCCTAGTGAGGGGAACTACGTCGCTCTGATTCTCGCGTGCGAACGAGATACGTAGGCAGGAGATCGTGCGAGATCTCTCAGAGCACCATCCTTCTCTTTTCCCCAAAACTGTAGTCCGAACTACGTTGACTCTGACTTTCCCATTGCACGACGGAATACGTAGGCCTAGGACTCCGAGGACATCCTACCGAGTCACTTCTTTTCTTCTTCTTCCGTCTCTCCTTTCTTTTTCGTTCCTGTTCCTTTTCCTTTCCAGTAGCAGGGGAGCTCCAGATGACGACACCCTTTGATCGATAACAACAAGCGTGGATCCCATCGAGTACGATAGACGCGTGGGGGTGCTAATACCTTCCCCTCGCATAACCGACTCCCTTACCCGTTTCTCTTGGTCGCGAGACCATGCTCTTTCTCATCACTCAGGTTTACGCAGTGTTTCTTTTCCCTCTCTTAGGATAAATACACATTGCTGGCGACTCTGTTTCAGCGCCACTTTCGAGTTTGTACTTGGATGAAAATCCCGGGAGCGACATCATTGTTATGGAATATTTGAATAGGTAGCTACACAAAATCTAGAGGAATCATTATTTCAACTACCATGCTAAGTGTGAAAAGTCGAACCTCACCAATTTGAGCTTTGTTGATAACCTCTTGATGTTTGCAAGGGGAGACAAGAAATACGTTGAATTGATGATGGTTGATTTTAACAGTTTCTCTAAGTCCATTGGCCTGAAAGTGAATCCTTTGAAATGTAAAATTTATTTTGGAGGAGTGGTTGGCAGAACAAAAGAAGAAATAAAAAATCTCACATCCTTTAGTGAAGGCCCCTTACCTTTCAAATACCTTGGTGTGCTAATGACTAACCAAAGACTATCGATCCATCATTACATGAACTTGGTAGACAAGATAGTGGGTAGAATTAAGCATTAGAGTGCCAACTTGCTGAGTTATGCAGGGAGAATCTAGCTCATCCAAAGTGTGACTTTTACCATAACAAATTATTGGATGCAGTGATTTCCCCTGCCTAAGATTATCATCCAAAAAATTTAAGATATTTGCAAGTCCTTTATTTGGTCTGGGAGGTCTAAGATTAGCAAGAAAACCCCAATTGCTTAGAAGAAAGTGTGAAGACGAAAGAACCAAGGTGGGCTGAACATTATTTCTTTAGAAGTGTGGAACACGACCAACATGGTGAAGTTATTGTGGAATCTTAGTGGCAAGTCAGATAGCTTGTGGGTGAAATGGATTCACACCTACTACGTAAAGGATGTGCAGTTGATGGATGTTAAGGTCAAAAATAATTGCTCCTAGATCATGAGAGATATCCTCAATCAGAGAGAGAAAGTTCAGCAGAGTCAATATTGGAATAATATGTTGTAGAGGGACCACTTTCATATGAGGACAATGTATATGGGTTTGTTTGAGGAAACCCAAAATGTTATGTGTAGGAAGTTGTTTTCCTGTAATGTTGTCTGGCCTAGAGCCTTAATGGTTCTTTGGCAACCCTTCCATGAGAGATTATCCACTAAAGATAGACTTTTTAAGTTTGGCATGGTTAATAATAAAAGTTGTTGTTTTTGTACTAAGACATAAATAATTCACCATTTGTTGTTAGATTGCATTGAGCTGAAGAACATTTGGAAGAATATAATGAATTGGATCCAGGTGGAACATGAGCCAAACACTACAACAAATAACGCTTTTCATGACAAAGCTTCACCTTGAACAATAGAGAACCGAGGTATAAAGCCAAGGCGCGCTATTTTTTATTATTTAAAAAAATACATTCCCTTGGTTTTTCATATCACTGAGGTGAAAAAACAACTTAGTACAAGCTTCGATTCCCAGCTATTGCAGTTTATGATTTTATTTGTTTATAAGTGTAAACAAAATATTCTAACCCTTCAGTTTTCTATTTAACACATGCATACAATAATAATATTTTAGTATAAAAGCACTCGTTAAACAGATTTTACCCTAATCCTTACTAATATGCAGCCGCCCTTAAACTCGCAAGCATCTTTCTTTGGGGTGGATTGCAAGATAGAAAAAATATTCAATGTTCTTCTATCTTTAAGAAAACATTTTTCCCCTTGTAATCTATTTCATATAATGGTGTTGATGTTGTAGTTGTTGTATTTTTGGAATAACCCTCAGTTAAACAAGGGAACTCAACCTTTGAAGAGTACTCAGTTGATAGATTGTAAGTGCATAAAATCATTCTTGCTTTAAGTTACACAAAGAATGGAGCTTAACCAATAAGGAAGAGAGCTTAACCTTTGAACAAATAAGGGAATGCAACTAAATCTAGATATCAGCGAAGATATTTAGTAATAAGAGCAAGGATTTGTTGTAAACAATTTATTTTAATATTTTGTGTAAACAATATAATTAAAAAAAAAAAGAATTATTCACCTCGATTTTCGTCATCACCGAGGTGATAGTTAAAAGGAGAAAATAAAAAACTCGGTTTTATAATAAAACTGAGGTGTTTAATAATCATAGTTTACTATAAAAACACTCGTTAAACAAAAATTACCATAAAACTAACTTATATGTAGCCGCCCCAAAGAGAGGAAATATTCACCACCCTACATTTGATTATGAGTTGCTACTACAGATCTCTGAGATGGATTGCAGGTGCAGAAAATAAAAATTTTCATTGGGAAATAGATCTGTAGCATCTTGCATGGGACCTGGACATGGAAAATAAAAATTCTCATTGGAAAACAAATTTTACAATGTAATTATGTTTTATTTCTGATGGCATTGTGTTGTTATAATTATGTTTTATGTGTTTTCATTTCTGATTGATGTTATATTTCTGATTACATAAGGTATATTACCTACATAATGGAAATATGGGCTACCAATAGGATGAGGTTTCAAAACTTGGCAGATGCTAACGTGTTACCCAATATTAGAAGAAAAATTGAAAAAACAAGCACATACACAAATTTATGGCTTGTCAGGTAATTATACATCAAAAAACTGTGTTTGTCATACAAGTTTTATGTGAGTATCATGTCTTGACCTACATTTTTCTGTTGTAGGATTTCAGTTGAGCATGTGTTTGAAGTGAGGCACCTTGAAAATCCAGCAGATAAGTTTGCAGTTAATTTGAACGATCATATATGTTCCTGCAGAAGATGGGAACTCACAGGCCTTCCTTGTGTTCATGCACTTTCAACTATAAAGAGTAGAAACCATAAGGTTGATGACTATATCCCTGAGTGTTACATGTAATCAAGATACGTGGCAGTCTACAAACATGTGATTTATCCTGTAAATAGATCAAATTTGTAGGTTAGAACAGAGTATCCTGATGTGCAACCACCTAAGTATAGGAAAATTTCTGGACGACCAAAGAAGAGGAGGAATCTATAGCAAGGAGATATTGATGGCTCTTATTGCAAAATGAGAAGATCTGGTTTCATTGTCAAGTGCAGTAGATGTAAGAAATCAGGTTACAACAAACTTATTTGCATGGTGACACCAGCTAGTCAACCATCCCAATAACAATCATCTCAATAACCATCTCAACAACCATCCACTCAACAACCATCTCAATAACAAGTTAATCAACAAGCAACTCATGGAAGGGCAAAGAAGATAACTGTTAAAAAGGCATCTCAACAAGCTACTCCAACATCTCAACAATCAACTCATGGAAGGGAAAATAATCTACATGTTAGGAGGCATCAACACCATTTGTATCACCAGGACCTACAACTAGATTGGGTGCATCCAAGATTGCAGTTAGGCCAACAACAAAAAGGACTACACCAACAAAGAGAAACACACCAAAGAAGACAATTTAGTTTTAGTTAGAACTGTCTGTCTGTTGTTTGTTGAACCCAATTTAAGTTATAATTTAATTTAAGTTTTAACCTGTGTCCTTATGCATTGTATTTTGGGTATGTAATGTGTTTTGGACCTATATTGTTATGCAAAATACGTTACGTTTTTTTAACCTATGTTGCAATACAGAATATTAGTGGTATACACCACATATTAGTAATATGTTTTGGTATAAATCAACTGTGCCTTATATTCTCTATTTTGGTATAATGTGTTTTGGTTTAAACCACAAACTGTGTTATTTTAGTCTTAACTGATAAAATGTGTCACAAACAAATGATACAATTATGCTATTGATAATAATTATGTGTCAATTGATGTAAACCATTCAAACTGATAACAACTGATGCAAACCATTCAAAATGATGTAAACCATTCAACTGATGCAAACAGATGCAACATAACACAATTACATTGACTGATACAAACATAAACTATTCTTACAAGCTGGAAACAAATTATCTGATACACTTATACCATTCAAATTTTTACAAACAAATTCAAACTGATACACTTATTACAACATCCTAAATACCAACACACATAAAACAATGCAAAACATGATCTTCCAAAAATTTCCCCAGTTCACCATCTTCTTCATTTGAATTTGTAGTTCTCTCAACTGTTGCTTCAGTTCCTTATTTGTAGCCCTAAGATTTCTGACCTTCATTTTTGCTGCATTAACTTCTTTTGCTAGCTTCTCCAACCTACTTTTTTGCTTTTTCATAAATTAGTCATTCTCATATACCATATCCTCATAGAACCAATAAACAAATCCACAACCAACTTGCGTAGAACTCTGTGTAAATTAGGAAAATGGTTTATATCACAACATACTATGAAGAAGAAAAATTTCAAATTAGCTCTTACCAAATGTCGACATCCCCAAAATTATTTTACAAAATTCGTAATAGTTGAAGCCCCGCGAAGAACATCCATCTCTCCAAAATGACATATGGGGTTCCATCGGAGATTTGAGCCTGTGTATACATTAGAATCAAAACTTCCAGAGCTCTTCTGATGAGATTGGTTTGAACATCACCAAAAATTCATTGATGATGGTTCCTTCAATTTCCACGAGCAATTTCACTAGAGAATTCTGCAATTGATAAACCCTAATTCGATTTGACCAAAAACCTAACAAGAAAGGGACAAAAAAATGACATTTTAGATTGGAAACGAAGTAGATGACATTTCCAAGCCAACTCAGCAGCCACACAGACATAAACAAACATCGTTTAAGCAAGATGGACGAAAATGAATTTTGTGGCGTTATTTGAACAATTAAACGATCAACCTAGCCTCTTTCAAATTGAGGGTAAAATGGACTCCGCGGTAAAGTTAAAGGACTAAAAATGGTATTTTACCAAAAAAAAAACTTCAATCTTAAAAATAAGAAAATTTATGCAAATTAAGAATATGTCAAGTTAAAACATGTAGTAAACAGATTGATTGATTTGTGAAAGATATGAATCATTATGTATGAACAAATTATTTTTAAGCAATATTTATTGATACCTTAAATCAACACAATATCTTTATGTTTGGAAAGGAGATCTATAATGAAATCTTAATCAAACTGAAATTATTTGTTACATTTGACAAGTCTGAAAAGAATTCGTATTATTAGGGCATACTCATCTATAACCAAAGAATTCAACTACACTCTCAATTTTATAATATATTAATATTATATTTTTAAGAACCGTGATGAAAATTTATTTAATCAAATAAAAAGAATCAGACGCGTTAAAAATGATATATTACAATGATTGACAAAAAAGATGTAGTAATATAATATTACTAAATGTATATTTTGTGGTAGTGAGTGATTTAAATTTGAACTCGAGATCTAGAAGAAAAAAAACTTTTACAATTAAATAACTAAAATATAAATTAATGACAATCACTACTATTTTAGAAGTAGGCTAAGAATTATATGTTTTTTTTATCCTTAATCATTTGAATCAAAATGTCCAATAATTAAGAAAAATTATAGTCAATCAATTAAACTGAAAATTGATATAACATTTTGTTCTAGACTGGACCAATGATTAGGCATGACCCAATCCACTTCTGTTTTCATAACGACCCAATTTCCAAAGTCCAGCCAATTTGGGGCAACATTTACCTTTCTGCCCTTCTACCGGGCGTATATGGTTGGATGACCCCAAGGGTCACCTGCTCCTCCTCGGTATTTCTTGCCTGTTACGCACGGCTCCACCATCCAGAAACAGTCGCGACACCCGTGCCTGGGACTGCAACCTTGCCCGTAGCAACGACTAGTTTTAGGCACCTCTGCCCGTCCTAACGCTAGTTTCTGGCAGTTACCTATTCTTCAGGAAACGATTATTTCGCCCCGAAAATAGGGACCGTTGGCCACGCACTAGGGGAACTATAAAAACCCTCTCATTTGAGAGGGTCATGTATTCAAAATCACCCTACGAAACATATACTTTGTACCTCTCTCTCTCTTTCTCTCTCCCGGTTCTTACTTTAGCATCAGAGTGCCTTGTAGGTACACCCCCTCCTCATCTCTCATACCCAGCATCGCAGACGTCATCCTTGGTCCACTTTAGGTTATGATCAGCCATCAAGATCAGTGGCGTCGTCTGTGGGAACTCTCTCATCCCCGTCTAACATCCATCGTAGATTCAAGACCAAAACAACCCTCTGTCCAAGATTCCGATCATGGCAAGCCAAGATCACGTTCATGATGCTCGCAACCCTGCTTTTCTCCCCGTTAGCAAAACTGATACTGACGAAGTTGTATCCTTTCTTGGAGGCGACGCCCACCATCTGAGGGATGGAGCCACAGCGTTTCCCTCCCCCACTCGTGCAGGTTATCTTGAAGACCAGCCCTCCCTGGACCACCAGCCTGTTCCCATTCCGCCCAACTCCGACCCAGTCGTGGCGGCCCTTCTTGAAGCTCTCAACAAAACCAATCTCCCAATCCTCCAACAAAACACGAGGATTGGAGCCCTAGAGGAATCTGCCCAGCCAAGATCCCCTCCGCCGAGGAAAGAGCGCTGACGATCCCGTAACCACCTCCCTGACGTGAAAGAGACCGTCGGGTACCGCCTGAACCAGAATCCCATGTCATCCAGAAGCAAGACCATATCTCCCCGCGGAGCTAGTTCTCCCTAGGAAAGAAAAGGACCTGGAGAGACCAGCGTTCACCCCAACCCAGATCCAAGGGCCGGACACGAACCTCATCTCCCCGTAGAAATCATCGTTTCGTTATCGAGCGAAACACCCACTCTCTGTCATGGACCAGTAGCAGCAACGACGACGAGCTTCGCGGCCCATTGTCTCAAGAGATTATGGTCATGCGCCTCCCCAAGGGATTGGAGAAACCCCCATCTTTTGGCACCTACGACGGTACGACAGATCCTGACGAGCACATCGAAAATATCAATGATCTGCTCGACTATCGTGGGCTCCGGGGAGCCATTAAATGTCGATTGTTCCCTACCACGCTCAGGAAGGGAGCGATAACCTGGTATAAGAAACTCCCCGACGAGTCCATCACCTTATGGAGACAGCTGGGGAGAATGTTCTTCAGACACTTCACGACATCTCGCCCCCACCCGAAGACCGAAGCCTCCCTGGAGGCCATAATTCAGGGGAAGGATGAGCCTCTCTGCGCCTACATCAAGAGGTTCAATAAAGAAACAGTACAGGTCTCAACGACCGATGACATGAAGAAGTTCTTACTCGAGCGAGGACTTCGTCCCCGTACATAATTCGCCAAAGTTGTTGGCATTGAAACTCAAAGGACTCTGGACGCCTTCCTCCTCAAAGCGCAAGCATATATCCAGTATGAGGAAAAAGAAGCGGTCACCTCCGCCCGGGTCTCACGCCACCAGGAGAGTGCCTGAACCTCCAAGAACAATGAACCCTCGACGTCTCTTTGGGGAGATAGAAGACGCGAAGATCTCCCACGGGAGTCCCGGGACAACAAGGGACCCTCCGCCCGCTTCCATGAGTATACTCCCATGACCGTCTCCAGGGAGAAAATCCTCTCCGAATGTGCCAACTCGGAGTTCAAACAAGCAGAGGTTCGATTCCCTAAGCAGATACCGGCCAAGTCGAATGCTGACAAGTCAAAATACTGCCGTTTCCAAAAAAGTCACGGCAACACAACCAACGACTGCATCCACCTGAAGGATGTCATCGAGATACTAATCAGCAAAGGCCACCTAAAACAGTTTACTAAGAAGAGGGAAACTCTTTGGCAAGACGCCCAGAAGTCCAAGAAAGTCGAGGAAGAGGTGCCTTCCTCGGAAGATATAAACCTTTAGGTCGCCATGAGCGTATCGCGGCCTGAGGACTTCTATGTTCCTGAGAAGCTCAACGTTTCCCCCTACGTCGCAGCTCATAGTCTGTCAGAAACTTTCCCCTTCGCCATGGTCATCTCCAGAGGGCGGTTCAACAAAGTTACCGTGGGCTCCATTAAAAGAAAATCCGAGCATCTTCTCAGCACGAGCTCCAACAAGAGTACCACGCTCGACAAAGTCTAGTTAAAGTCGGTCCCCATCTCTTTCTACTGCGAGGAACTCCTCGGTGGGGATCCTAACTCAAGCATCCCTCTGCTCGTAAGATCCCAGATGGAAAAATTTGATGTTCGACGAATCTTAGTCAACCAAGGCAGCTCAGTCGACATCATGTACTCGCAGCTATTTTCCATACTCCAGCTAGATGAATCGCACCTAACCCCATACGTAGGATCTGACCTATAGGGCTTCAACGGGTCGGTGACGAAGCCCTGGGGATATGTGGAATAGATCGTGACTTTCACATCTGCAGAGATGGCCAAATCTATTAAAATCCAAATCCTGGTTATCGATTACCCTTCTCTCTATCAATGCATCTTTGGGCGCCCAACTTTGGCCGAATTGGTGGTCGTACCATCAACCGTGCATCTAAAAATAAAGTACTACACTTCTAAGGGGATGGTCACCACTCTACACGGGGACATCGAGGTAGCCAGGAGATGTTTTGAAGCGGCCACCAAAGGACTCAACACCATTGCAGCCAAGCCGAAGACTTCCAGCAAGCCGGCCCTGCCCAGCAGCTCCGAGGAGGCCAAACCGCTGCCCCGCGTCAACTCTATCGACCTCGAAAGCCCCTTCTCCAAAGATTACCAGAAGGAGACCCAGACTTTCTCGAGCATCCCTTCAACTTCAACCAGCACTGGCGACAGCTCCCATCTGATGCGTCCAATCCCGGATGGCGAGTTCAAACTCGTCCTGCTCGGCGATGACCCCCAACGAGGAGTGAAGATAGGGACCGAACTCCTTGACTCAGCGAGGAAATAACTCAAAGCTTGCCTCCAAGAGAATGCATATTTGTTCGCCTGGAGCACCGCGGAGATGCCCGACCTAGATCCTACTGTCGCTTGCCATCAGCTCACTTTTGACCCCACCGCTAGGGCTGTAGCACAACGTAGGAGAAAGTTGTCTCCAGAGAAAACAAAGGCTTCCAAACAAGCTGTAAAAGACCTCCTTGAGGCAAACTTTATTTCGAAAGCCAAGTACACCACTTGGTTGTCCAACGTTGTACTCGTTAAAAAGTCTAATGAAAAGTGGTGTATGTCTGTTGATTATACAGATCTCAATAGGGCATGCCCTAAAGTTGCTTACCTCCTCCCCAATATAGATAAACCTGTTGATAATTCTGCCGGTTTTAAACTGTTATCATTCATGGACGCCTATTCGAGCTACAATCAAGCACCAATGGCGAAAAGCGATAAAAGGTACATAACCTTCATGACCGAGTCAGGCAACTATTACTACAACGTAATGCCCTTCGGCTTGAAAAACGTTGGCGCTATCTACCAAAGGATGATGAACAAGGTCTTCTGGGGAGAAATTAGGGAGATGCTCGAAGTCTATATGGACGATATGACCGTGAAATACCACGAGGAATCCGATCACATGGCCTATTTGAGAAAAGTATTTGAGCAGGCCAGAAAATATCATATGCGTTTCAACCCGGAGAAGTGCACGTTCGGGTACGAGCAGACAAGTTTCTCGGCTTCTATCTGATCGAAAGGGGAATCGAAGCTATCCCCGATAAGTGTAGGGCCTTCTCCGAGTATCCTACGTCCAAATCGAAGAAATCCATCCAATATCTCAACAGGATGCTCGCTTCATTATCTCATTTTATGGCCAAGTCTGCCCAGCACGCAATGCCCTTTTTCAAACTCCTCCGCAAGGAAACAACTTTCAGATGGACAGAGGAACGCGACCAGGCTCTCCTCCACCTAAAACAAGCGTTATCATAGCCTCCAGTCCTCTCTCGGCCAGATAATGGCGAAACCCTGTACCTTTATCTCGCCGTGGAAACTGAGGCTGTCAGCCTCGCTCTCATTCGTGAAACGCCCGACGGGAAAAAACCCATATTCTCCACAAGCAAAGCCTTGCAAGGACCAGGGCTAAGATTCCAACAAATAGAGAAAGTATCCCTGGCCCTCATCAATGCTGTGAGGAGACTACGACACTACTTTCTGGCCCACACGATCGTGGTCCGAACAGATCAGCCCGTGAAGCAACTGTTAGGACGACCCGACATGGCTGGCAGAATGCTCAAGTGGTCGTTGGAACTATCCCAATTCGACATTCAATACGAGAGTAGAAAAGGCCTCAAATCTTGGGCGCTGGCCGACATTGTCGCGGAGATAACGTTCGGCGATTCCTCCACTTGCGGGGCACACAAATGGACAATCTTTGTCGACAGGGCATCCAGTTCGGTAGAAAGCGGGGCAGGTATCATTTTGGAAAACGATGAAGGGATTATCGTCGAAGTCTCGCTTACCTTATCTTTCCCTACCTCCTACAATCAAGCTAAATACGAGGCCTTCCTCGCCGGTCTATGCCTAGCCGAAGACCTAGGGGCCGAGGAAATCATCATCTACACCGATTCTCAACTCGTGGCCCTCCAAGTTTTAGGAGAATACCAGGCCAAGAACGATGACTTGTCAGAATACTTTTCCCTGGTCAAGGAAAAGATGACGAAGTTCGCAACAATAGAGGTGAAACATGTTCCCCGCGAACATAATGTCAGAGCAGACGTGTTGCAAAACTGACGAGCACGAAGAAAAAGGGCGGAAACAAATCTGACATCCAGGAAGTACTTCCTCGACCTAGTATCGAGAATACTTCTGCGATCCTTGACACGCAAGTCACCGGCGACATCAACTGTTGGATGACGCCCGTCTTCAATTACCTCGCTAAGGATGAACTCCCATCTGACCCCAAAAAGGCCATCGTAGTCAGACGCAGGGCCTGCTTCTACGTCTTGGTCGAAAACAAGCTCTACTGGCGAGGGTTCTCCATCCCTTTACTCAATTGTGTCGAGGAAGAGATGGTCGCCTATGTCCTGCGCGAAATCCACGATGGGATAAATGCCCAACAGCTCAGGGGAGATCCTTCGCCAGGAAAGCCCTACGAGCAGGATAATACTGGCTGACCATGCATCATGATGCAAAAGAGCACGTGAAGAAATGCGACAAATTCCAACGGCACAGAGACATGCACTTGGAATCGCCCAACGAACATAAAGCAATGTCTTCCCCGTGGCCCTTCGCATGGTGGGGTCTGGATATCCTGGGACCCGTCATCGTGGGATCAAACCAGAACAAGTACTTGATAGTGGGCGTGGACTACTTTACCTAGTGGGTAGAAGCAGAGGCTCTGACCAAAATAACGGCCCACAACATACTTTGCTTTTACAAGCGGAACATCCTTGCCCGCTTCGGCATCCCCAAGCAATAGTCATCGACAACAGGACGCAGTTCACAGACAAAAATTTTCAGGACTTCGTCGCCCAGTTGGGTACAAAACAACACTTCGCATCCGTCGAACATCCCCAAACTAACGGGCAAGCTGAAGAAGCAAACAGGGTAATCCTACGGGGCATCAAACGAAGGCTGGACGAAACAAAGAAAACTTGGGTTGAGGAGCTGCACAACGTGTTCTGGGCCTACCGCACCACACCCCACTTTTCGACCGGGGAAACCCTTTTCCGTCTAGCTTACGGAACTGAGGCGGTGATCCCCATTGAGATACACATGCCCTCCAGGCGGACTGAATCCCCCCTGGACGATGAGACAAATAGAAAGGCACTAAGGGAAGAGCTCGATCTCGTTGAAGAAGTCTGATCAAGAGCGGCTCTCCGCGAAGCCTCACTAAAACAAAAAATTGCAATTCGGTAAAACACCAAAGTTATACGGTGAGAATTCCAAGTGGACAACCTTGTCTTAAGAAGGAATCACAAAGATTCCCGTGAAGGGAAACTCTCTGTAAACTGGAAAGGACCCTATCGCATCCGGGCGAAGATGGAGAATGGGGCATACTACCTAGAATACCTCAACGGGGAAGAACTTGCTCGACCATGAAGCGCTGAAAAGCTAAAACAATATTATATATAAGGCCCTAATCGTCGGCTTGCTTCGTTGTTACAACGAGCATAGCGTCCCGACTACGAATGTGCGCCCAGGTACAAGCGCTGCATACAAACTAAGGCAGGCTTTTGCTCAAGAACGAGCAGAACCCATGTTCGGCGGCGGTTCCTCGAACGAGCTCACCCTCGTCAAAATACCATGATAGGCAAAACACCCAACTCACGATGGGAAGTTCACACCACGAACTCAAGTCTCAAACGCGACCTGAGCTCTGCTCTCATGCCTGGTAACTACCCAGGCCGTTCGATCAGTCCCCCTTACTGACAAACATATCTAAGTTGAGCAAACCCCGAACTACAAATCATTAAGGCATCCTTATTACGGGCACACACCTGTACTGAGCAAAGTTACTGCACTTAGCAAAAATAAAAATAGATAAAGCCATGCACGGGTACAACTCATACAAAACTGACCAAAATGGACGGAAACATATATATCACATTAGTAAGTGGTCACGAGGACCACAAATTGTGCTTGTTATAATAAAAAGGGGCCATGCCCCATACAAAATAATAAATTACATAAACACAGCACATAGGCCGGAAATACAACAAAAGATATCACTGTTCCATCTGCTGGGCCTCCTCGGGGATAGTCTGCGTCTGCCGAGGCTCCTCCTGAAGAGTCTGAACATGCTTCTCTCGGATCTTAAGAAAGTCGGGGATGACAATCTTTTCACCCTCAACATGGTACAGGAAACTAGTCCCCTTAGTGGACAGTGGGACCCCGGGGTTCACAAGTTTCAACTACGCCACAACATTGTTGAAAGAATCCTCGCCAATGGCACATACGTCATACTCCGCCTGCACAATACGGGCACCAACTCAGCCTGAGTCTTCAGCTCCTTCAGATCCTCGTCCTCGTCTTCGGCAGGGGGCAGCAACAGATCTCATTTGCTCGACCAAATCCTCTGCGGCTTTCTTCTTTGCGGCCAGGGTGTTCTACTCCCCTTGGATCTAAGTCAGCTCCTCCTGAGACTTCCTCCTCACCTCCTCGGCAGCCTTAGCCTCCTCTTGGCCTTCTTAATCTTCTCCTCCAGGGCCAATATCGCGGCGTGGCTTCAGCTCAGACTCATGAGGGGAATCCTCCTCAGCGTAGACCGCCGCCATCTCCAGGACCCTAATCAGGGCAGAGGCATCCTGCGCCAGCATCGCCCTCTTACTCAGATGATCCATTCCCTTGAGCTTCAGATATTCTGCCCAAGGAACCGTCAAGAAGGAGCCTTCGAAGAACCTCTTGTTGTAAAGGCATAGAGGAAGCTTGAACCTGCTTTTCTCCCCCGCCTGGCTGAGGTCCACCGACTTTGTCGGCCGAAAGTGCTTGTGCCTCGAGTTCACAGGCACCAGAGAATTTTGGACGGGCGACGAATTTGACGAGGAGGTCCCCGTTTGTGGAGGTGGCACTCGTTGGCCAAGCCGACTCCTCGGATTTGTTGCACCAGCCTTGCCCTTCGCCTGGGCATTTTTTACCATCCGCTCATGCGCTGAAGTCATTTCACCTACAAAAAGGGAACGAGCACGTTAGCAAATGGGGAAAAAATAATCTAAACAAACTAAAAAATAAAGACTACCCAGCAGTTTAAGAGCGTCTGCGTGAGTCCTGCACTCAAGGAGCTTCTTCGTGTTGATGTAGCGGCTCTCCACCTTCTGCCCGCCATCTTCCTCGAAAATTGGATACCCGTCCTTAGTCTAGCACTCCGCAGGGGTAAAACTGTTGACAAAATTCACCAGTGCTGCGTAGCCGGCTTTGTCATCATCTTCCAGCATCTCCAGCTGGGCAAGGTACTGGTCAGTTCCCTGGAAAAAATGAGACCCACTCCAGCAGAAGAGGAACTTTAGCAACCTATCCACCACTACTTTGCCCTGCTCATCATGAAGATCCTCCCCGTTTTCGTCCGTCGACACCTCCCAGACGTACATAGAATCTTGGGCCTTCTCCGACAAAGGCTCAATGACGTAAAACCTCTCCTTAAAAGTCCTTATGGACTCGGAGAACGGTATGAACAACTTTCTCGCCTGCTTCAACGAGACCCATCCGAATTTCCTTCCCGAGACTTGCCTCTGGAGATGAAAGATTGTAAAAAATAAGGGGAGAATGACTCTTATCTTCAGGAACTCACATGTCAGTTTGAATGCGCGGATAAACACTGAGGAATTGGGGTCCAACTATGAAGGGTCCAGATCCAAATGCACAAAGACATATCTATGGAAGTTAGTAAAGGGAAGCCTCAACCCAATGTCCTCGAAGACGTACTCATACATCGGGAACCTCTCCCTGTAATCTGTGCAGATACAGTCGTCTTCACCAGGGAAGTGAACCTTCTATTCCCCTTCCACCCCCACGGTTGTGAAGGCATCCCTGGGAAACGAGGCTAAAACGGAGGCATGCTCCGCAGGCTCTGCAACTATCCATTCCACCACGGAAGTCCCCTCGGGGGAATCTCGCCGATATCTCTAGGAGTGGCCGTAACTTCTGTGTCGTTACTCTCCGAGGAGCTCTCCTCGGACGAATCTATGAGTATTTCTTCTTCGATTTCACGAGCCATTTTCTTCACCTGAAAAGCTGAAGACAAAAGTAAATTCGATGTAGAAATCAAATCCACCCTTCCACCGCTAGTCAAGTGAAAGGGCGCGTGAAGGCCCAAGGACAACGTCCCCGACCTAAGCCCTACTCAAAAGGAAAAGTGTGGCATTTAGAGGGAGGTACCCGGGGCAATCCCTCCAACGCACGCGGGGAGATTCTCCCCGGTTCACTACCCAGAATTTCGTTTGAAGGCCTACCGGAAAACTCATAAATCTGCCGGAAAACCCATAGGTACACCGGAAAACTCATGAGCTCCGCCGGTGACACACAGGCTCGTCGTCGCAACGGCATCAGAAACAACCTAAACCTATAGGCTCTTAGGGTTCTGGCGACCACGACTGCAACAAAAATAGGCTAAACCACCGTCCACCACTAACAGTCACTGAAAACCGCTAATGTACTACCTAGAATCATCCTAACCGCATGCATTCTAGAAAAACAGGAAGCAAAAAAGTTGGAAACTAGAGTAAAGTTGAACAACTTACGTGGTCGAGGGAGTTTTAGAGGGACGAAGACGGTGCTCAGAGATGGTACGACAGTTGGACGGTGATTGACGGCAGCTTGGAAGACAGAGAAGCGAAGGAGGAGAGAGAAGCGAAAAGTGAAAATGAGCAGTTTCTCCCTCTATTTATAGGCGTTCTGAAGGCACGTGCACGAGCACGCGCGGCTAGGGAAATCATCATGACCCTAGCCTAGCCATCATGACACATTTAATATCGCACAGGGCTCGAGGCACACGTGGCATCCCACCCCTTCAGATCACATCAACCGTTGGGACCCCTGTACGGCAGGCACGCCAGACAACGTTACGTATCCCGCGGGCATCAACTCCCTCGGGCATCATAGAGCGACTCCACCTCATCGACAAGCGATGACCCTTTCTAGATCTCCCCGGGACTACGAATTACCCTTAAGTCATCACTCCCATGCTCGGGAGAAACGACTTGGAGGGCTCCTATTCCGGACTGGACCAACGACTAGGCATGGCCCAATCCACTTCTGCTCCCAAAACGGCCTAATTGCCTAAGTCCAGCCAATTTAGGGCAGCATTTATCTTTCTGCCCCTCTACCGGGCGTATATGGTCGGATGACCCCAAGGGTCACATACTCCTCCTCAATATTTCCTGCCCGTTACGCACGGCTCCACCATTCAGAAACAGTCGCAACGCCCGTGCCCGGAACTGCATCCTTGCCTGTAGCAACGGCTAGTTTCGGGCATCTCTGCCCGTCCTAACGGCTAGTTTCTGGCAGTTACCTATTATTCGAAAAACAGTTATTTCACCTCGAAAATATGGATCGTTGGCCACGCACTGGGGGCGCTATAAAAACCCTCTTATTTGAGAGGGTAAGGTATTCAAAATCACCCTACGTAACATATACTTTGTACCTGCCTTTCTCTCTCTCTCTCTCTCTCTCTCTCTCTCTCTCTCTCTCTCCCGATTCTTATGTTAGCATCAGAGTGCCTTGCAGGTACACCCCTCCTCATCTCTCACATCCAATATCGCAGACGTCATCCTTGGTCCACTCCAGGTTTTGATCAGCCGTCAAGATCACAATTAATCCAAATAATAGAAAATTTAGGATACCATGGTGAATTTGATTTTTTTTATTTAAAAATAACCAATATTTTCAGTTTAAATACTCAAATAATAATTTCCCCCATTATTAATCAAAATACTCATGTTTCAAACAAAATAAAATTGTAGCAGAGAGGATGCGCCAAAGGTGATGACGCACGCACGGTAAAATGTACATAGGTGTCATAACCCCTGGCGCATGCACTATCAATGTGCCAGTAAGAGTGATGCATGCACTATAATGATGAGAGGAGGCTCCATACCCCTAATGCCTAAGTGTATTTATTTTTTTTATTATGATTAAATTAAGAGGTAAATAATAATGAAAAGAATTATGAAATAAAAAAAATTAAAGATTAATATTATTTAAATAAAATAGAATTACACGCGGCAAAATTTTGTAGACATATTTTAACGATCCACTTTATCATAATGGCCACCGATTCCATACCCTGTCACATTCCTTTGCCGTTGAAGTCTCACACGATTCCCCTTAGGTGTTTGGGGTCTCCTAGTATTCATCTTAGGTGTTTGGTGTGAGTTCCTTGGGATATTAGTGTCATCAATCATATATAGCATCTCTTGCAAGTTACATTGGGACGCATTGTTGTAAACGAGTTCGGTGCCCATGTCGTCGTAGTTGGGTCGTGTTGGTTATGTTACGGGTGGCCGGGTTGATCAGTTGAATTGTGACATTGATTTTTTTGGAAACAAAGCAATGGTTATTGTGGTATTTGATGAACATGTGTTGGTTGGGTGCTTTGGTGGTGTGATGTTTTGGTGTGTATATGGTGTAATGTTTGGGTATATGTTGGTTGAGTGCTATGGTATGTTGTGGTGGTAACGTATGCTACATCAGTGCTATGCTAAGATGTAGTGGTGACATATGTTTGTTGGTGGTATGAGCCATGCTCTTAATTTTGTGTTTGGGTGTGTGATATGAATTGGTATCAGGTCTTGGTGTATGTGGTTTGGTAATCATGTTGGGTTGGTTGTGGGGTGTATGTGGTTTGGTAATGTTGTGGTGTTAGTTTTTGGGTGTAGGTGGGTTGACAATTTTGTTAGGTGTAGGTGTGTTGGTAATTAGGTTGGGTGTATGATGACGAAGCTCGTAGGCGTGACTCGATCAAAATACCTCAGGCATATACAAACTTAGTTGTTGTAACTAATATATACCGATTCATATAATTTTGAGTTGGTTTAGTGCTCTTTTATGTTAATTTTATAGTATTGAATTGCAACTTTCAAATTCTATTTATATTAATTTTATTTTATTCAATCACCTCTGGTTATGTTAATTTAAAGTGATACAATTTCAATCTCTATCGTCTCTTTTACACGTAGTTTAGTTCATTGCAATCACTAATTTTTTTTTTTTTGAGAAATACTAACGAGTGTGCTGGAGTCCTCTTTAATAAATTAAAAAGACACATTAAACATTTTTTAAGAGATTAAAAAGACAAGTTTTTTTCTTAAGTTATGGATATTTAATGTACTAAACATAAAAATAATTAACTTTTTTTTAAATATTGTGTGTATTCAATACCATGAACATAAATTATTTTCTTTTATTTGGAATTCTTAACGGGTGTCGGGTTAGCATGAGGGAGCCAAAAAAAATTTCATACAATTTTTTTTCTTCAAAATAACATTAATAAGAAACAAATCCACCTATTTATCTATATAAGGTAATTTAATGTATTGCATGAATTGTTTCATGTGAAAAACCTTCCGCTATGGGTTTTCTCTCTTCTTCAACATCCGCCATCTAACTTCTACTCCCTTTGCAAATCTTCCATGGCTTCTTTTATTTTCATTCCTTGGCTTTGCTCTGACTCCCATAAGCAATCAGCATCCACCCCTTTTATCAAACCACAAACCGCCTTAAAAAAAATCCTTCGCAGAGGCGGTGAATAATGTTTGTGTCATTCCAGTTAACCAATTTCCTCAGTCGATTGTTAAAGAAGATATAATTTCAATCACAATCCCAGAGGAGGAGTATTTGGTCGGTCTTGCATCTTGCAAACATAATCTTCATGGCAGGATCATTTGACCAAATGTGTGGTTCCTTTGAAGGTAGAAGCATTGAAGCAGAAACTATCAGCTATCTTGAGCTCTTTGGGCAAATGGAGTCTTATCTCTCTAGGTAATGGTTACTTTGAATTCTCGTTTTCTTGCATCGAAGATCTTCAACGGGTTTGCTCCACCAGTTCATGGAATTTAAACTCGGGACTGTTAAAGTTATTTCCTGGACAAAGGACTTTAATCCATACATTCAACATCAAACATCAGCTCAGGTATGGATTAGAATATCTGGCCTCTCCTAGGAATATTGGAGGCCTAAGATTCTGTATGCAATTTCTAGCATTATAAGAAGCCCATATGTATGGATGATACTACTAATAAATCTATGTTTGATAGATCATTTGGCCACTTTTCCAGAATCTTAGTGGATCTAGACTTAACTGCCAATATAAGGAATTCTATACTTGTGGAAAGAAAAAACTTTGCATTCTTCGTGGAGGTTGCCTATGAAAAAATTCATGATTTCTGTGATCATTTCAAATTTATTGGGCACGATGTAGGAAACTGTAGGAAAATAGGTAATAGGAGTAATGTGCCAAAAGATAAAGAGGCCTATATGAGGAAAAACATGTATGTGGAAAAAGAGAAAATAGGAGATAGTGGGAACACAAAAGGTAAAGGTTTGGCTTCTCTTTCTAAGGAAGAAACCTTTGTCACCAAAACTATAACACCCTGTGCTGAACAACTTAGGAATTCAAATGACGTAGGGGTATGCCCTTGCCTAATTCTAATCACGCTTCTAGGGAGGGCCATACTAGAATTGTGGAATATGGACCTCACCTAAAGGAAAATGTCCTTGCTCTTCAAGTTTCACCCAGTAATCATAACATAGATAAGGTTTTGCATAATGAGGAGGAGGATCTAAGTTCTAGTGGATCAGAGTTCGTGGATGCTACTCAAATGGACCATGTCCTTCTGCTAGAGCCTGAGCCTATTATCAATAGAAACCTGCAGCAGGACATGGAGTTTCTTAAGTAGTCCTGGGCTAATATGGCTGAAGATCCAAACATCCCGGTGGATAGTGATCAGAACTTTCAATTGGTTATTTCTAAACTGGCCAAGAAAAAGTCTAAAACTGTCTCAAAACCAGGTAAGGAGGGACCTAGCACCGAGCTCGGGCAAGCTCTTCTAGTCTTGCCAAATGAAATGTCTTTATTGGAATATCAGAGGGTTTGCTAATCAACCTACAAAATTAGATTTCAAATAACTATTTCTGAAGCACAAACCTGATATTTGCTTCATAGTTGAACCTTGGATGGCTTTAGAGAAGCTCTCTTTATCTCTCTTCTCCATACTTAATCTCAGAGTGTTTGTTGTGAATCATAGAATAGACCTTGATCCCCATATTATCATTCAAGATGACCAACATGTCTCATTTATTATCAATGATGGTATTCACAACTTTGATATGACTGCCACATATGATTCCACTAGTTACATGAAGAGGAGAGAGCTTGGACTACTCTATCTTCTTTGCATAATCTGAAAGATGTTCCTTGGAGCTACATTGGAGATTTCAACACCATTATAAGGGCTCACGATCATAGAGGCTTCTCTAACCCTTCTAGACCCCAAATTGAAGACTTCCAAGATTGGATTGACTCAAATTCCCTTATCCATCTTCCTACCAGAGGGGCATAATCTACTTGGCACAATGGAAGGAATGGATCTCAGCTTATTGAAATGAGACTTAACAGAGCCATTTGTGATAAAAAAATGGATCAACTTCTACATTAGCAGATTTGTTTCAACTCTCACTAGGCACAAATCTGACCATTTCCCAATTCTTATGGTGTTTCACTATCAAGATGTTAAAGTCATCCCAAGCTTCAAATTTCAACATATCTGGTCAGAGCATCCTGATTGTATTAATGTGATTAAAAGTTGTTGGAAGGCTAAGTTCTTTGGTTGCCCTATGTTTATCTTATCTCAAAAGCTCAAGCTTCTTAAGAGTGGGCTCAAGGTTTGGAACAAAGATACTTTTGGTAATGTCCATGACTTGCTTAGGAATGCTACATAGACTTTATATGATATTGAAGCTCAAATCCAGCGGGTAAGTCAATCTGATGAGCTCATGCCCAAAGAGCAAAAAACTCAAATTGATTTGGACACTGCATTAAAACTTGAGGACTTGTTTTGGAAAGAAAATGCTAAGGTCAAGTGGCACCATGAAGGAGAAAGAAACACTTGCTATTTCCATAAGATTGCTAAGGTTAGAAGCTGCACAAAGTTAATCTCTTCTATTCAGCATGAGGAGGAGAGTATGACTGATCTAACTTCAATTTCCAACTTGTTCCCGAATCATTTTGAGAAGTTGTTTAATGCTAGTAATGATGCTATGGATAATGGGCTTGTAGAGGAGGTAATACAAGATTATTACTGATCAATGTAACCTCCTTCTTTCTGCTATCCCTAGTCCTGCATAAATCAAATGTGTAGTTTTCTCCTTGAATAAGGATGGTTCTCCAGGGCCGGATGGTTTTGAGGGACTTTTCTTTCAGAAATATTGGGAAATAATCAATGAAGATGTTGTCAATGCAACTATTCAGTTTTTTTTTACTGGATGGCTTCTCCCTAATTGAAATGTTAACTCAATAATTCTCATCCCTAAATGTCCAAATGCCATATTGGTGGACCAGTTCAGACCTATAGCTTTGGATAATTTCAAATTTTAAAATCATCTCCAAAATCTTGGTTGATAGGCTAACTTCAATCATGCTCAATATTATTTCTAAGGAACAAAGAGGATTTATCAGAGGAAGGTCCATTGCTGACTGTATATGTTTGACTTCATAGGCTATTAACTTGCTTCACAACAAGTCCTTTGGAGGTAATATTGCTGTCAAGATTGATATCAGGAAAGCCTTTGACACTTTGGATTAGGAATTTTTGATTCATGTCTTGTACAAATTTGGTTTCTCTGATAAATTCTGTTTTTGGATCAAGGCCATCCTTTATTCAGCTAGGCTTTCTATATCTATCAATGGGGTTCGGGCATATTTGAGTGTAAAGGAGGGGTCAGGAAAGGGAACCCTCTTTCTCCTCATCTCTTTTGCCTAGATGAAGATGTTCTTAGTAGGGCCATTTCTAAGCTTGTGGAGTCTAGCAAGCTTGATCTTATAAAAGGGCCTAGGAATTCTGTGGTTCCTTCCCATGCTCTCTATGCAGATGACATCATGCTGTTTTGCAGTGCCAAATGCTCTAATGTTGAAGTCCTAAAAAATATTTTCTTAAGGTATGCTCAGTGTTCTGGTTAGCAAATTAATCCCAACAAGTCATCTATTTTTGGTGGTTCCATCCCTGATCAAAGACTATCAACATTTACTCAATCTATGAGTTTCTTGGAAGGGCAACTTCTTTTCAACTACCTTGGTGTTCCCATTTTTATTGGGAGACCAAAGGCTATTCACTTCCAAACAATTATGGACAAAATCAAAACCAAGTTGTCTAAATGGAAAGCCTCTCTCCTCAACATGACTGGTAGAGTTCAAGTAATCAAGACTGTTTTTCATAGCATGCTTACATACAACCTCCTAATCTACTATTGTCCCGCTAGTCTTCTTAAAGAGCTAGAGAAATGCATAAGAAACTTTGCTTGAAGTGATGACCTTAACAAAAGAAAACTTTTAACAATGGCTTGGCACAAAGTTTGCAAACCAGTGTTGGAGGGTGGCCTTAGCATTAGGTCTTTGGCCAAAGTAAATGAAGCTGCCAACCTCAAGCTTCGTTGGGAACTGTTCAACTCTCCAAATCAGTGGGCTCAGCTTCTTAGGAAGATAATTCTAAGGAAGAATAGACACATAATGTATCACATCTCCTCCTCCATCTGGACAAGCATTAAAGGTTGTTTTCATACCTTAGAGGCCAACTCTTGTTGGAATCTTGGTGATGGAAACAAAATCAAGTTCTGGACTGATTCTTGGTGTGGAGCTTCATTGGTTGAGCAACATCAAATCCCCCATTTTTTCATGAAAAGCTCAACTCAACAGTGGCTGATTTTTTGTCAAACTCTTCTTGAAATGCTCCTCCAAGTATGACAGCTTGGTTCCCTAACCTTCAATTTATCCTTGACCAAATTCACATTCCTTTATCTCCTTCTGCTGATGAACTTTGATGTATCCACTCTAAGAATGGCTCCCTATCTCTCAAAGATGCCTACCTATACATTTCCCTTCATGGCCCCCTAAGTTTGAATGGGCAAAGCATATTTGGAATCCCTGCATTCCTCCTACAAAATCTATGTTTGTGTGGAAGCTTGTCCTCTCGAAAGTTCCCACTGACGACCTCTTTGCTAGTCGTGGTTGGATGTTGTTCCCTTCTAAATGTGAGTTGTGTGGATCTCACATAGAATCCTCATATCATTTTTTTTCCAATGCAATTTTGCTCTATCCATTTGGAACTGGCTGTCAAATATTATTCAGCAAGGTTTTAATTTCAACTTCAATGAAATATGGGATGTTTGTAATCTGTCTTGGTCCAAGCATAACAAAGTTTTCCTCCAATCTGCCATCATAAACTCCTTTAATACCATTTGGTTGTGCAAGAATGAGAAGAAATTTCAGAACAGGCTCATCCCTTGGAAATCCACCCTAAATATCATCATTTCCAATGTCCATTTACCAGGTAATCAATTTCTTGCCAACTCTTCTTGCAATATGACTGACTTTAGGATTCTTAAAGCTTTTAGAATCAAAGTGCCTCCACCTAAGGCTGCCAGAATTATAGAGGTCATTTGGAAGCCTCCTCTTAGGTCTTGGATAAAATGCAATACAAATGGTACTTCCATAGGCATTCCTGCTCAGGCTGCATGTGGAGGAATATTCAGAGACCACTCAGCTACCTTGCTTGGCTGTTTTGCTGAGAACCTTGGTGAAAATCAAGCAATTGTTACTGAATTCATGTGAGTCATCAGGGCTATTAAGCTGGCGGTGGAGAAAACGTGGAATCACTTGTGGATTGAAACAAATTCTCTATTGGTTTCTAGGGCTATCAGCAACCCGACTTCGGTTCCTTGGTCTTTAAAGAATAGGTGGTTGAACTGTTTGTATAGAAGTTTTAGTATGTCATTTATTCTTTCGCATATCTTTAGGGAAGACAACCATTGTGCAGTAAAATTAGCTTCATTAGGCCTTACCATTCGAGGTTTCGTTTGGTGGAATGAAGCTTCTGTGTCTGTTTTGACAACATGGTTCGCAATAGGCTAAGACGTCCATATTTTCGCTATTGTGTCTTTCTTAGAGGGTTTTGGTCTTTTCCCCTCTCTATTTATATTCTCCTCCTTTTTATTTATATATATTCTCCTTTTGTTAAAAAAAATTCAATGTATTGCAACATTCAATCTCTCACATCACTTTGATATTGCATTCGCCCTTCAGAATATATCAATTTTGTATTTACTTATTTGCTAATATTTGTATAAAATGACATTCGTAAGAATCATTTTTTTTATGTTTATAGTGATTTTTGGCCATTAAAAAAATTGAATCCACTCATTATTATTCAAAATAATGTGAAAAAAATTTAAAATAGTTTAATACTATTATTATTGTTTAAATTAATTTATAACCTTATTTTGCATTTTATTTTAATCAAAATTTTGACTCCGACAATTTTTTTTTGTGTTTGGGGTTGTATAAAAATATAATTATTTTCTTTAAAAATGAAAAAATTAATTTTATATTAAACAAATTAAATATTTGTATCAACTACAATTATTTTTAAAGACTAACATTAATTCGAGTCCTACTAATATAGTGATTTAAATTTGAACTTAAAATTAAAAAAAAATACAATCAACCACTAAAATATAAATAACAGTGATATTGAGTTTCAAGTGTGAAAGTGTAAAGTCCTACATCGTTTAAGAATGAAGGAAATATTGAGTTTATAAGATAGATGATCAATATTTCTATTGTTTTAAGATTTTAGATAGATATGTAACGATAAAGTCTCTTAAAAACGATTTTTCCAACAATAATCTCTAAAATAAATTTTGAATAGATATATAGCGGCAAAGTCTCTTGAAACCATGAGAAAAATTATCCTCAATTGTTTGAATCAAGATTTCAAATAATTAAGAAAAAATATATTCAACCAATTAAATTGAAAACTATAATAATTAGTTAAAAGAATAAAAAATATAGAATATCACGGTGAATTCATTAGGTTACCAAAGATTTTAATCATGATGTTTTTTTTTTTAAAATTAAAATATATAAGAGATGATCATGAAAAGATCAAAAAAAGATTTATTTAAAACAAAATGTCAATTTAATTTCTAAATTATCATTAATTTAATACTTAAAAGGTTAAAATCAACTAAAAAATTTTGTAAAGAAACCACTAAAATTGATTACTCAATCCTTAATTTTAATAATTCAAAGATTAATTCTATAAGAGATGGATAGTTTAGAAGCCAATAGCATCAAATAGGTTTTTTTCTTCTTTGGATTATTGACAATTTTAACTCTTAGAAGAAAGATTTGGTGGGGCATAGTGTTCGGAAAGCATGATGAACGGTCCGTAAAGTGAGGGTTGATGAAGGATGATGGAGCTTAGGTGTATATAATCAAGGATTCTTATTCTAAAAAAGAAATGAAAGAGGTTAGTTGGCACTGAGTAAAATGAGTGTGTAACAGCAAAGAAAGAAGAAAAAAAAAGGTTATGTTACTTAGAACAGTTGGCAAATGTGTCAGTTAAAACATTAAAAAAATGAATAAAAATACTAAAGATGTTTTTTAATTATGAAAGAATACTAAAGGGAACAAGCTTGGCCTTCAAGAGAAGAACCTCTCAAATTCAATCAAAGAGAAAAAATGCACACGCCCCCTTAAGAAAAAGGTGAAAACTTAATTTCATTATTATTCTTTGATAAAATTATTAATTAACTTAAACTCAAACCTCAATAATAATAATAATAATAATAATAATGTGTATGCGATAATACAACAATAAATTGGTGATGTATTCGCACAAATATTATTTTTAGTGTAGTTCGAATCCGTACTTCTATAATCTTATATTATTGTAATTGATCCGTCCAAATTCACACTTATACAATTCATGATACTGCAATTATGAGTTAAGTGTGACAAAATGAGTTGATTAGTCGATAATATTCATTTTCACCGTACTTTTTTTAGGATAGATTAAAGTTTTAGATATGCAATATTTATATGTTTATTTTGTCCAAATTTTTAAGCTTTTATAAAAGCGAACATTAACATATGTTTTTATAGTTTTTTTTTCAGAACATACTAAATACAAATACAAAATGATCTGCTGACCGCTGCCTTATCTCACTTTTACTTTTTATGAAGGATTAAGATTTTAGATTTACGTATTAGACAATGTCTGCACCGTTTTAGAGCTATTTAGGGTTGACTTAAACGTAGTGAATATGTTGGTTTGTCACTTCTAACAACTATGAACTGAGTTGAATTTCTGATTTTAATTTTTGATATTTAGTATTTTCTCCGTTTTAAAATAATTGTCGTTTAAGATTTTTTATACCCAAATTAAAAATTCAATAGTGTTGTAATAATACATTTTTCCTGAATTAATATTGAAGTATTGGAAATACTTAGTGTAAAGAATAAAAATTAAATAAAATAATTGAAAACATTATCATCATTACTATATATTAAAAAGTGAAAATCATTGTCATTTTAAAACAAATTTTACTTACTAAAATTATAGTTATTTTGAAATGAAGAGTGTACTAAATGAATTTTCAGATTATTGTTATTTTTTTGAAATAAAGGCATAAAAATGAAAAACAATGAAGTCAAAAACATGAAAATTATAATATTAGAAAACAAATTCTCAAAATTGATTAGGTTGTTGTTGTTGTTCTGTTTCTGCAATAATTTACCAACAGGAGCAGTTGGCAGTAGTTAGTATGTCTTTTAAAATGATACATGTCACTTCATAGCATGGGCAGGTAAGCATACAAAGCAAACTACTTTCTCTCTCTTCTCTTTCTCTCTTTCTCTCTCTAGAGTTCTAGCTTATAGTGTTGTCTGTAATCTATAAAAGTTTGATTTTTATGTCACCTTTGGTGTTTATGGTCACTACCCAATTCATGAAATTGGTTTTTATTATCCAATTTACATAGCATTTCATGCTTCTTGAATCCTGTCCCTTTCACTTTCAAGTTTCCTCAGTCATTGCAGGATTTGAGTATACTATTATATGCTTTTTGGTCTTTGTTTCTTCATGGATTCCAAATTCCATTATTTATTAGTAACAATAATAGCAACAGCATTTTTTTTCACTTTCAAAATTTAATCCCATCAACTGTTTGTTAAATTGCCTCAATGAAACCTTCTTCTTCTATGTAATGATATTAAGAATAACCAAAATTGAAGATTGTTTGTGTTGCTGTGTGGAGAAAGTAGAAAAGGGAATCTGCTTTATTTTGTAGTTTTGATGAGCTGTTGTTGGGTAATCTAATCTCAGTGTCTATGTCTATGCCTATGTCATCTACTTTATGCTCTTAACAAGACTGAAAGGTTTCACTTTTCTTGTCTCTGAGAGGAACCATTTTTTTATTTTCTCTTCATTAGACTTGATTGGATCCTAGGGTTTTTGAAGGAATAGGTGGCATCTGTATCTGAGTTAGATTATATTCCATTTTATGAGAACAAGGTTTTTTTTTTCTTTTACTTTAACTTCTTCTCAGTCCTATAAAGCTGCAAAATTATTTGTTCCTTGTTTAGTCCTGCAAGATATCTCTTGAGCCAACCTTAGTCAAAATTTGCTTTCCCTTTAATCATTTATATGCATTTCTTGAGCCAACTGCTGAGTCAGGTTGTTCTAATCAATTGATATATAAATATTGAAAGAGAGAGACATAAAAAGGTGTTGTTTTCTTGGTTGAATTGAGATGGGTGGTGAAGAAAAAGCCATGGAGTTTCAACATGGAAATGAAAACATTATGACTTCAGAAATGGATATTAGTTCTGTGTCAATGGCTAATAAGCCTTCTTCAGAGATAGTTAACCATCATCATCCTTTTCTTGCTTCTTCAGCTTGGGATAATCCACTTGTTTCATTGAGTCAGGCTCATACTTTTGGGGGTTCTTCAATGGTTTCTCACAATGAGTTTGCTAATACAAATTCAACTTATAACCCTCTTGTTTTGGAGAATCATCAAGGAATGAGTAGCACCTCTCACCTTGTTCAATACTCAAATCTCGGTGGCATGATCCACAAGGTTCCTTCCTATGGAAGTGGAAGTTTCTCAGAAATGGTTGGTTCCTTTGGCCAACACGGTGATCATGTAGCTAACACGTCAGGATATCCGATTCCACCACAACATTATAACCACATCAAGGATGCTGGAATCCAAAGGGGTCAAATTCATGGCGAACAATCTCAAGTCGAGGACTCAATTAATGAGGATGGAGCTCTAGGATCTGCACCTAGCAGTGGAAATAGAAGAAAGAGAGGATTTGATCAAAATTCTAATTTCAGTCCAAACAAGGTTTGTTTCTAAGCTAAGTTTGGTATTCATATATTAATGAATCTTATTATATAGGATTTTATTCATATGTTAGTGGTTAATTTGTTGGGGAGAAAAGAATGTTAGTGGCTCTGTGGCTGAGATGGATCTTAGACCTTATGCACAGAACCTCAATAGTGTCTCATATAGGACTTGCAATGTTTGTTTTGTTTATGAGGTTTTATGAGATGCTAATGAATGAAATGCTTTATATATGAGCTTGGATTAGATCAAGGTTTCTTGCTAAGGTAAATTTGATATTCATGTATCAATGAATCTAGGACTAGTATTATTTATTTGCCTTGTTTATGACGTTTTATGAGATACTAATGAATGAAATGCCTTGCATTAGAATGCTGAGGGTGATGGGGTGAAAGATTCTCCCAGGAAGATCTCTGATAGTTCAAAAGAAAATGAAAAGAAACCAAAAGTTGAGCAATCAGGGAAGCAAGCTAAGGACAACTCTCCTAGTGGAGACGCTTCAAAAGATAATTTCATTCATGTTAGAGCTAGAAGAGGTCAAGCCACCAACAGTCATAGTCTTGCAGAAAGGGTACAAACATCAATAACATCTTATATCTTATATAGTATAATGTTTGTTATGAAACAATCCTTTTTTCTAATGATATTTTTGTTGCTTGTAGGTTAGAAGAGAAAAAATAAGTGAACGTATGAGGTTGCTTCAAGAACTTGTTCCAGGATGCAACAAGGTGATTACTTTAAATGATTGTGTTAAATGGTTTCTTATGATTCATGATAACTTATTTGCCGACACACCGATTGATATGTCTCAACAGATTAATTTTCTCTTGATTAGTAAAATTTTTCTGATGATGTTGTTGCATTTGGTTTCTTCACTTATTAGATAACTGGCAAAGCAGTAATGCTAGACGAGATAATAAACTATGTTCAATCACTGCAACAACAAGTTGAGGTAAGAAAGCGGTGCCCTGCGATCTTTAAAGTATCAACTTATTTATTAATAATCCAAAGTTAATTTGATCTGTTTTGCACTATGCACATGCTTAACACCAAGAGAAATAGAAAAAGGAAATACTTTTGTAAAATAAGTATAAAGGATTTAATCATTTCACTAAATAATGAATATTAAGAGATATTTTTATGATAACCACTGAATTTCAGAGTTTCAATCTTTTTTTGTGGCTACTCGTCTCACAAAGATACTATTTTGCAGTTTTTATCCATGAAACTTGCCACCGTGAACCCCGAACTGAACTTTGATGTAGAGCGGCTCTTATCCAAGGATGTAAGTGAAGATCTTAATAATACAGAATTGACTCTTTGAATGTGAACAATTCACTTTAGAGGGTAATTAAATAATCTCATTCGATGATGAGAAAATTAGCTATTGATGTAACGATATGCATTGCATAACATAACAAATCTTAAATGCGGCCGAATATCAGTAATGAATCTTCTCTTCAACGGTTGATAGTACTTACTTTATCTTCTAAAGTGATTTGTTCACATGAGCAGAGTTACTCAAAGTCCATTTAATGCAGAATTATTGTTCTGACTTACTTTTCTCTATCAATCAGATTCTCCAGTCACGCTTAGGACTCGGAATCGGTGGATTTGTTCCTGGTATAAGCTCCTCTCATCCATTCCCAAATCCAAGTTTCCAGGGAAACATGGCTGGCCTGCCTAGTTCATCAACACAATTCCCTCCTTTGCCTCAGGTTAAAAGATTCAAGACCTTTTCAACATTGTAGTATTGTACCGTACCCTTTAGCTCTCTTCTATATGGAATACTGATATATATCATGTACACGCAGAATGTTTTGGACCATGACTTCCAAAGCTTTTATGGGATGGGATATGATTCCAATACAGCACTTGACAATTTGGGACCCAATGGTAAACAGGCAGATTCTTTTAATTTTTTTTTGAGCAAATAGTCGTTTTTATCTTGAAATGTGAGACATTATCATTATAGCGATATTGCCCGACACAGTCGAGAACTAAAATGATCATTTACTCTATAAAGTATTTAATTATTGCACAACAAAATTAAGTGTAAATTTCTTCTGATTAGTTTATTTCCATGTTGAGCAGGAAGGTTGAAACCAGAGTTATAGTATGTTGAATATATAGCCTTGTTTCTACATCAGAAGACTTTGGAATTTTCCTGTTGACTGCACAATTTAACTGAAGTTGAAAAAAAATAGAAGGAAAAAAAAGGAAAATAAAGGTTTTAGTTGTATAGGATCTTAATTAATACCTAACTATTGGCTCTTCGAATTTTTAGTAGAAGATGACTTTGTTAGACAATATCAATTGGAAAATGAGTTACACATATTGTGAGAATGTGTGTAAAATCTTGATCATTCAGAACAAGTTGCAAGGGTGTATTATTTATTGATATATGGCATGTCATTACTCGAGGAGCATGTGAGTAAAGTGTATGCAACTATCATTATTTCTGTGAAATTTTGTATAGACTTGCAGGGCTTGGATTTTTTAAGATCATTGTGTTATAAATTTGTGTTTTGGGTTAGGTGATGTGTGCATTTTTAAGGGTTTCTGGTTGTTCTTGTATTGTTCTTTTGAAAAGAAAATGTAATGAATGATGAGATTCTTAAGTTCATATAGGAATGAACATGTTGTAATTTGCATGAGTATGAGGGAGATTGAGTAGATAATTGCCTCTCAGAAATTTTTATGGGTTGCTCTTCTCACCCATAGTGGTGAAGAGCCATTCTAATGAAATTCGAAAATGCTTTTTTAAAATTTCGGAAGGACATCTCCAGGGATATCTATTGCACACTAAAATACGTTATAAGTATACATTCATATTTTTCCAAAAATTACTAGTTCGAAAGTGTATATCCAAATTCATCTCTATAATGATTGTTTATTTCACAATCTAGCGAATAATTTGAAATGCAGTTTCAAAATTGTGTTTTAAGTATACACTCATATTTTTCCAAAAATTACTAGTTCGAAAGTGTATATCCGGATTCATCTCTATAATGATTGTTTATTTCACAATCCAGGGAATAATTTGAAATGCAGTTTCAAAATTGTCAAGCAGGAAATTGAAAAATAACATCACCTTGCATGTATTTTACAACTCATTGAATAATTAAGAAGTGTATTTTTGAATTTGTCAAGCGGAAAATTTAATAAAACACCATCTACATGTATGCTTCACTCGTCATCATATCAAAATTTCTTCTTCAAACTCTACCAAAATCTCTTTCCACACTTGATCAAGTTTTCTACTTCAAAACAACATATCTTTATTTTTTGACATCAAAAGAAGGAAAATTAGTTGAAATTTAAAGTAATGTACATGCATTTCTTTCCTCATTACTTGCTAGAATATGATTTTCTTCTAAAAAAATGAACGTTACGTTCGGAAGTGATTTCCACGTTGAATGTAGTATGGAACTGTATTTCTGGACTATTGTAATGTTGAATTTGGTATGTTTATTATGATTGACCAAAACTATTGTGTAAGTGTTAAACCGGTTGATGTTTAGATAAATGTCGGTAAACAATTTACAAATGAACATAAAATTGTTGTTCATGAACATATGCTCCAATGAATACGCACTGAGGCTGCCAAATTGGGATTCAACATTGTAATCGGGAGGCCAGATAACGGTTCTAATAGAAGACAAGCATTTGTGACACTGGGTTGAAAAAAAATTGCTAGTACATCAAACCTATAAATTTTTTGAAACGAGATGATACCGGTTTGAGAAAATGTGAATGTCCTTTTAAGTTGAGTAGGTACCGTATGGCGAATAATACATGGATATTTAATGTGATTTATGGTATACATAGTCATGACATGTGTTACAAGTTAGCCAATCATCCCATTACATGTTGCCTTAATCCTGAAGAGAATGAACTTGTTTCTGACATGACATTGAACATGGTGTAGTCCAAAAATATACTTGTAATTTTGAAACGGAAAATACCTCAAAATGTCTCAAATATCAAACAAATATACAATATCATGCCTGAAACAACAAGGCGCATAAGGATGTGCTTCTCTTCAACAATGACCAATACACACCCTATTATATGCACTTGCCATAAAGTGACCCGTTTCAAGGAAGCACACCTTTTTTCCTCTGGTGCCGAACCACTAATACAAAGAATAAGAGAGGCCTGAATTGAATCGAAATGTTCTTTTTTTCCTTAACGATTATATATGTAATGTTAAGTTTTTTGTGTATGTTATAAAAATGTTTGATATTAATTTATGTTAATCTTGTCATTTTGTATTTGTTTCTGGTTTCTCAAATACATCAGTATTGGAAAGTTAAGTTCGAGATATATTATGAGGTTTGGGTGCGTCCAAAAATGCATTTTTATACTTTAAGAGTATTTATGGTACTTTACCAGGGTGCGTAAGCACCAATAAGGGATAAGAAATTCTTAAGATCATATAGGAATTAACATGTTGTAACTTGTATGAGCATGAGGGACATCGAGTAGATAATTGCTTCTTAGATTTTTTTTTTTTTGATCTAGACTTTTGAATTGGTATAATCTTTTAAGCTCTTTAGTGAACTTGTGCAATGGTAAGTTTTTATGGCATATTTTTTTTTTTGGAATTTCTAGCACCCACAAAACTTTAAAGGAAATTTTCATTTTAACAAAAATGTCTAGAATTTGAAATTATTGAAATCATGAACAAACATAATGGGTGACAAGCTTTAAAGAATAGGGACGAGGTCCCCATACTACATAAGACCGTAGGCAGTGGCTCGATGAAGATTATACGAATCAAGAGAAACCAAAGGTTTGTTGGCACCCGAGATACTTAGGATCGAAGACTAACTTTTGGGATATAAAATAATACTTTCTGTTTGTGCCCCCTTTTTACGACCAAGTCACAATGGCTAGTATCTATCTGAAACATTAACACTTTATTAACTCGAGTGAAATTTAATATGTTACACATGAAACGTAAATAATAGGATATGAATAATTTAAAAAAAATTATTTAAATACAAACAAGACCATGAATTAGACAACTTAGTTACTTTTTTCATTGGACTTAACTATGTGTGTCAAGATTTCATCAAATGTCTTGAGAGGAATTAGATTTGAACATATATCACAATTGAATATGTTTAAGGTAGCATCTAACTTGATCGATGCTTTGGTATTATATTGATTAATTTTTGAGAATACGATTCTCACTAGGGGTGGAAAACGGGCCTGGCCCGTAAGGCAGACCTGTTTTGCCCACTGGGTCGAGTCCAAGTTTTAATCTTGCATCCTTTACTACGTTCTCCATGTCCTCATTAACATGGATTTTTGTAACTTTTAGGCTTTAGATCATGTCGGCCCCATCCTCATTTTTTTGTAGGATAAACAAAGGTTTTTTAAGCCCTTACCTCTACAATGTATGGTCCACCTTATTTGTTTGTGGACATTTGCAGGGCGGGCCTAAGCATCATATACATACCCGTTTCCACCCCTAGTTCTAACATCAATGTCATTTTGAACTTAAATATTAGTGAGTTGAACATGTCTATCATCATTAACTAGCAGGCGACGATACTCGACATTGGCCACCCTTATTAGGTCGTGGTAGTTGAGACAACAATTCATTCGGTCCAATTAGTTCTTCAAACCACGCAAAGTAACATTGATATTGATCCTAAATAATGTGGGGAGAGCTCACTTGTTATAGTAAAATGGAACTAAGTTAAAGTTTATTGTGAGTGAATATGGGTAAGAAATGTTTTTTTTTCTGTTGTGAGTTGCAAATGAATCAAACCCGTCATTCTATACAAGTTCATGTGTATTCTAGTTCACATTAGTTATTAATGCAATCTATATCGCACAATAGAATCCAATAGATTATACAATCCATTTGATTGACATGTTTCATATTATAGAATCTGAACCACACCAAAAACACCCTTAGCATGAGTTAGGAATATAAAATTTGAACCAAGTGACACCTCTCAGAATAATTTCATATTATATAATTTGAAACTATAAATTGCAATCTCATCAAACTTATTCTTGTAAATTCATTTAGTGCCAATGATATTTTCAGAGTTAGGTATAAGAACAACTTCTCATACTTCATTTCTTTCAAACTGGACAAGCTTTTCTTGCATAAAGTTGACCCAATAATCATCATTGAGGGCCTATTTCACATTCTTGAATTCAATTTTTGAAATAAAACACATATTAGATATCATTCTCTAGAATTATATGGTTCTTTTATTCACGTAGTGATTCCTTTATTTGGATCTTCTATAATGTTTTCAATAGGTGTCATACCCCAAATTTGTCCTACCTGTATAACTATCCTAATTTGTGTTTATGTTTACTAACCATTATTCAAAACTTCAAAAAGATATGAAGTTGCTTTCATTTTTCTTGTTGCATAAGTCCATGTTGTTGCAAAGGTGAATTGGGTTTCAGGTAAGGCTATCAGGTCAGGTGTGTGTGTGCAGTATTGATTGAAATTCAACTGGGTTTGACCTAGTCTTGGTCAACAAAAGTTTGTTTCATGATCAAGTCATCAGTGCTTCAAATCCTGATTCTCTGATCTCAAAGCATGTTCATGTGTTCATAATATTGTTCAAGAAGTTTTAATGTGAATATGGCATCAACATGAAGTTCAAACTTTAATAGTCATAATTTTAATCAAGAATCAAATTGCAAGTTTCATTCATCATCACGACCAAGTTTTTTCAACACAATTCAAGAGTGGCATATGTAAGGTGCAATTAAAAATTTCAAAGTCCATTACAAGTTTTTAGGCCCGTTACATTTCCCATTCCATTTCTACACAAAAAATCTAGCTCATGAAAATTTACAAGAAATAAAGACTAGTCCATATACAAAAGCACAATTCCATTTACACAAAAAAAAAACCATGAAATTTTCTACCATTAAAGCCCATCATATTACAAGAAAATTTCAAACAAAATCATGTAGCAATACATTGTCAAAATTACAAAAAAAAATAATAAAGTTTTCTTCATAGGCTCATGAAAATTGCTACATGGCCCACCTCCCAGCCAACACCACATCCACAACGTTCATAACCTACAATACAAACTTCAGCACAACACGAAGGCCTTCCAAAGTCTAGCTGCAACAATTCAAGATGACCCCACGTGAACCAAATTTCACAATATCAAACAGTCATTTTTTAGGCTGAACTATGAATATATGACTTCCTCATTGCACCATAAAGGTACGTAGACACGAGCTAATGCCGAGGCGAGCATCCTAATAAAAAATATCCACTTTACCTTTAGCATATAAACAACACCCTTTCATGCGTAGACAACCTAGATGGTTCCCGTTGAGTACAACAGATGTAGGGGGTGCTAATACCTTCCCCTTGCATAACCAACTTCCGAACCCCGACATTTGGTTCCGATGACCATGTCCTATCCTTTTCCGTTCCGCGGGTTTTGTCGATATTTTCCCTTCCCCTCTTTTTGGGAATAAATAAAGTTCATTGGCGACTCTTCTGTCAGTCTAATCTGCGAGCTTTCCTCGCGAAGTCGTGTTCTCTTTTTTTCCGAGGTGCGACAGATTGACGACTCTGCTGGGGACTGGTTCTCCCCTAAGAAAGTCAAGCCTAGTCTAGGCTTTCTTTGCATGTTTGGGTGTTTATCTTTCTGATTTATTTGCTTTATTTATTGCCTTTTGCTGTAAATATTTGTATCTTATCTGTTGTGGTATGGATTGGATACTCTGCTTGCAAACCTTGAAGGAAAGACTCTTTACCCGAGTCTAGAGTGTAAAACCTAAGATAGGAGAGGTTGAGTAGTATAGGGCGCCGATGAGCTTTCCTCGTGTATTTTGATACGAGAACCTCGCTTAGAGTAGATTCTACTGAGGATGTTGATGATCGTCAAACTTTTAGTGTGAATGATCAATGTTTTCCTTGGAATCCATGAATCTAAAGACCTTTGTAGAGCCTTGAACCATTGGCCAAACTAGGATTGATGGTCACGTAGTATGGGGAACCGAGGAGCTTTCCTCGTGTCATTCGATACGAAGATCTCATCCAAAATAGATTTCCTTGGTAGAGTCGTTGGCTAGCAATGACTGACATACGCAACAAACAGTCAAGGAAGTCCATGACTCTAAAACCATTGTCTAGAACCCAATGGCGATGGTCGCGTAGTATGGGGTGTTAGGCAAGTTTTTTAACTAGGGAGCATTGAACATTGTGGGAATTTCTTTTCTAGAGCAACATCTTTGTGAGAGACACACCACATACTCGCCCAAAACCTTAAGGTGATGGGTGTATGAGTTATCCCACTTATATTTGCTCAAGTCTTCACACTTCTAGCCAATATGGTACTATTACCCATACTACTCACACTTGTTATACTTATCACTCCCTCTCAAGTGTGAGTTTATCCACAATGCTCCCCTTAAGCGAAAGCTTCATTCACATACACTTGTACCGCAGTTGACACTTTTCAATGACACACTCAACCCACTGCATGTGGGGATACTTTCGATATAAGTAAGCCGATCCTTCACTCAAACCAGGCTCTGATACCACTGTTGGGGGAGATTTTTCAACTAGGGAGCATTGAACATTGTGGGACTTTCTTTTCTAGAGTAACATCTTTGTGAGAGACACACCACATACTCACCCAAAACCTCAAGGTGATAGGTGTATGGGTTCTCCCACTTATAAATGCTAAAGTCTTCACATTTCTAGCCAAAGTGGGACTATTACCCATACTACTCACACTTGTTATACTTAACATGGGGCACCGAAGAGCTTTCCTCGTGTAGTTTGATACGAAGACCTCACCCTGTAACACCTCAAATTTCGTAAGAATATTTATTTAATTTATTTAAATATAATATTCGTGAATTTCTGTGAATTTTGGTGAGTCGTGTGATGTCGGTATTTTGTGGAGTTGTGGTTATTTAATTAAATAATAGTATATAATATGAATATATTAGTATTATTATTAATTTAAATAATATTAGGGGAATGAAGGGTAAGATGAATTTTTGAGGAGGATTAGTGAGGGTATTAAGGGGAAAGCCCATTTTAGAAGCCCAAGGGTTTAACAAAAAAGAATTGGGAAGAATAGGATTCATTTGGTTAGATCGTGAAAATAAGGAGAAAGGTGCAGAGCTCTGAGGAAAAAGGGAAAGGCGAGGATTCGAGAAGGTTTCCGAAGACTCAATATAGAAAGCTCTGAATCGACAATCTAAGGTATGGGGAGTATTACCTTTCATTGTTTCCAATATAGAGATTTGATGTATTGTAAAGTGGATTTTGAGGTTTTTGGGGTTTTTGAAGGGTTTATGAGTTATTGATGATTTAGGGGTATTTTTGAGGATCGATGATGGATTATTAAGGGTTGAATTGATTCGGGTAAAAATAAGCCTTCGAGGCTAAACCTTTTTGATGATATGTGGGATCTTGTATGAGAAAGGGATTTATGGGGTTCATGAGAATCTTGAGGGTTTGTGAAGGTTTAGGTAATTTTGAGTTAGGATAATGGAATTAATCGACCTAATAGTCATAAGTTTTGTGCCTTAGATTGCCATGATGCCTTAGGGATGTTTTGGGGATGTTTTTGGGGTAATTGGGGTTGAAATCGTAAGAGCTTTTGGGTCTGATACGCTACTGATGCGTAGCAGCGATTTCCTGAAATTGCAGGTTCGCAAAGCGAACATTTCCTTCGCAAGGCCAACACTCGCCCAAGCTCCCAAAGCGAGCAGCGCAGCGAATGTGCGATGATTTTGTTGGTGAATACTGGGATGAATTCTGAAGTGTGATTTCTAGCTCGCAAAGCGAATGTCCCAGCGAGTGGATTCGCCAAGCGAATGAGGGTGGCGAGCGAGAGACAGAATGGGAACTCTCTGGTTTTGTGTGGGATTTTCGGGTTCGTTGGATGCTCGCAAAGCGAACAACCCAGCGAACAGGTTTGCACAGCGAACTAGGCAGCGAACGCCTGCTGTTCGCGACATTTCGTTATGATTCTGTGCTGTCTTGGTGTTTTGATGTTGTGACTTTTCTGATGATTTACCATGACGTTACTAATGATTATGAGATGATGATTTTGTGATGTTTTGATGAATATATGATGACGTGATTAACATGAGATTTTGATGAATGATGATGCACATAATGATTTTATTGATGATGATGATTATTGACGTTATGTATCATGCATTCATAGCATTTCTGTGATGATGTTAGACTTCGGTCTATTGTGGCTTCCATCCCATTGTGTGGATGTGAAGTGGTTTATGACGTGCTCCGGTTCTTGTGTGGAGCCGATCCTAATGACGAGGATATTTAATGGGTGATGGCCTAAGTGTCCATTGATTGTGACGATTGGTACCACATGCATGAGTCTTGTTGTGCATTGCATTTATGTGGCATTTGCTGATATTTATGATGTTGTGTTTTGATGTTTGCCTTGTGATGACTCTGATGATGTTGTATATGATGATGACGCCATTTTATGCATATCTTGTTTTTATATTGATTATAATGAATTGTGATTAATCACCCTGCCTGTTTGAATGTTGCCTCCACGTGAGTAACGTGCAGGTGATCAGGCTTAGCTGTGGATGCCTTCGAGGACTTTTGGAGTTTATTTGCTTTTTGTCGATGTAGAGGGTCTTGCTCTTATAGTGTAACATCGGGTTGGATCGTTGAGTCGAACTATGTTGAATTGTTATTTCGTTGTTATTTGATGGTTATGATTTATTTTTAAAACCTTTTTATGTTGGATTTATGGTGTGTCATACCCCAAATTTTACCCTTATATTCTTTGATCTTTTGCATATCATGTCTATCATTTTTGCATGGTACTCAATTTATCCGGTGAAATAATTTTTTTGGATTTTACAGCCGAATCGGTCAAATAAAAGTCGACAGTGCAAAAAATTAGTGGACGAAAAATTTTAAAATCGAACTTGCAAGACGTCACTGATATTAATCTACGTTTTACTTAGTTTAGTATGGCGTATTTGTTTTAATTTTTCAATCATTTTTCAGTCGCATTTTCGGACAATTTAAGTCATTTTAGCGGGTAAAAATTTATTTCAAAACCTGACAAAGCGCCGTATTTTTCCGAATAGTATATTTTTTGTTGATCATTTTGGTGTACTCATTTTATTTTTTTAACACTTCGACACCGGTTCAATTATTTATTTTTTACCGCTTTTATTTTTATTTCTAATTTAATAATTATTTTAATTAATCCTTTTTTATTTTAGATTTAGTTAATTTTTGTTTTATTAGCTTTTAGAAAACTTGTTCAGTAAGTTTTGAAAGTTGTTTTAGTTCTGTTTAATACTAGTAACCTATACCTATGAAAAGAACTGACACACGCATACTAACCCTTTGAGAAAAACTTGCATGGAAACGCACATAAATTTTTATTGTTAAGAACAATCAATGAAAAGAGAGAAAATTTTTAATTTATTATAAATTTAATTTCGTTTTTAATTGGAATCATGGGGTGGTGATTATTATACAGGAGAGCGAAAATATTATTTTTTTTAATTTTAATTAATAAAACAAATATTATTGATTATTTATAAATACACGTGTTATATTTGTTTCTACATTCTTCCTAACTTTAGGAATCTTTTCATTTTCCTTTAACCTTTTTATATTACCTCCCTGTAGCTGTATATATGTTAAATAAAAACTCCCAGAAAAAACCATCTTCCACTTATCTACCACAACATTACAAAACTCTTCATTTTTCATGGTCAAATAAAAAAACAACATTCGCCACTTGAAGAGAACCGATGCCATCCTCTTCATCTTTCCCAACACCACAGCTTAGCCACCATTTTCGTTTGAACCAAACATCACCGTAAGTTTCGGTTCGAGAATAACAACACTTTAAACAACGACTTTCATCAAGCCCACCTTCTTTCCATATCACCATACATACATCGCTGCACTTTTAAGCCACTTTTTCACTCTTCACCAGTATAACAGCATCTCAAACATCTCTCACCACATCGTTAAAAAAACCTGCTATTTCATAACCACAACACGCACTCGTTTCACTCTCCGTTAACAAACTCACATCCACAACTCTGAACCGCAAAAGTATTCGATAGCAGTACGCGAGCTTGGAGCTTCCAAACGTTTTGACTCCGATGAGGGATCTGCTGTTAAGTTTTCATCTCAAGGTTGACGAGTCGATTACGACGTGATTATTTCCAGCATATTCGAGTTCGCATATTGACAAATTTCTGCTGCTGCCGGACCATCCGTTGCCGACACCACCTCCAACGTCGCCGCCGTAAATCGCCGACTCGGTAACTTCATCATTTTCCCGTTTCTGTTTTTCATCACATTGTAGGTTGACATTTATGTTAAAAAACTTGTCTTCTTTGATTTTTGCTGATGGATTTATATACAGAGAGAGAGAGAGGCGTGAGTGTCAGTATGTGTGTTGTTTTGTTTAAAAAAAATTATGATTTGCTTTGTGATAGTTGGCTGAAATCTCAATCTGTGTATATATTTTCTTAGTATTATTATTTTATTCTTTTTAGGATGTTTTTTTTTATTGTTTATTTGAATCTACATTTTATGAGAAAAGTATGTTTGAACCACGTAGAGAATTTTTGACCTCGAAATAATTCATCCTTTATTGTTTATAGCATTATTAATTTTTACTAACATTGTTATTATGATGAAAATATGATCTAGATTAATGCAATTAGGCTGGGCCTATTCTTCTTCATTTTCAAATTAGATTCACTGCTGTATCATTATTTTTATGTCGTGATTGGCTCTTCTTTTATCCATGTTAATTGTTGTTTTTTTAAGCATTAATATTCTTCCATAAGTTTGGATAATTGTAGAAATTTTGGTATTTGTTTTGATTCTTTTCTTTTTTGAATACTCCATGATACTTCCAAAAGAAAATCCAATTTTTTGTATTTGTCTCTTCTCTTGTTTTTTTTTTAATTTCTAATTTAATTAGTTTTTAAAATATTTAAAAATGACAAAAAAAATATATATGAGATGGTTGTTAAGTCCAATTTAATTTGCTTTTAGTTTTTTTTTTTTTCTAATTTAATTAGGTAGGAGTATATTAAGAAATGTAAAAAAAAATATGTTGTTAATTATTGATTGATTTAAATATTTTTATTTAATATTGATTAATTAAATTATTAATTAATTTTATTAAATATTTATATTTAAATTAATTAATAATTTTTGTTGCCCGATTTTATTCCATGGCCTGATTTATTTATATGTTCTGGATATGATTAATCTGATATCATGATACTTTTCCATTGTGAGCTGATTACGTGACTTGATCTTTGTTATGTACATACACTGTCATTTGGTCATGCTCTCAACTTTGCCGTTTGCACATTGTACATTATTTTCATGATTGCCTGTTTAATTCCAAAGGAAAGGATTCCCAGTTGACTGCCATGTCATATTTAGGATAGCCTTGTCCATCATTCCCTTACCTCACGCCGCACTCCACATAGGTGTCTTGCTGTCAGACCCTACTTTTCCGTGGACACTTTCTTTCCTTGTCTTACCTAGCCTTAGGATTGGAGTCGTCGCACTCCACGTAGGTGTCTTGCTGTCAGACCCTACTTTCCCTTGGAACCTTGACCACAATCAAGAGTTCTTCACCCCCGTTGAGATGAACTACGGACGCTCTGATTTCTCAAGTTTATCTTGAGAATACGTAGACATAGGATTGCGAGATCCTAGCGAGCCACTTTTTTGTTTTTCCACCTTTTCTTTTTTCTACCTTATTCTTTTTCCACCTTTTTTTTCCACCTTTTTCCTTTACATCTAATGTCTTCTTGGATTCCACTTTTTTTCCTTTACATCAAATGCCTTCTTGGATTCCACCTTTTTGTTTTTCTACCTTTTTGTTTTTCTACCTTTTCTTTTTTCCACCTTTCTTTTTCTCACCCTTTTACCCCGTAGTGAGGGGAACTACAAATGCTCTGATTCCATTCCCGTCAGGATACGTAGGCACGAGATGTGATGTCTTGGCGAGCATACTTAGTGTATATACCCTTAAGTCTTTACCTTAGCACAAATTTCCCTTTAGCAAGCAACTATAGCATAACACAAATACTAACAAGAGATTCCTGTAGAGTACTACAGATATTTAGGATGCTAACACCTTCCCTAGGTATAACCAACCCCCGAACCTTAGCTCTCTTAGCTGTGTTCCTACATAGCGTACTTAGGGTTTTTCGGTCTTTACCCTTTCCTTTGGATAAATCAAAGCTCGGTGGTGAATTTCAAAGATGTGTGATTCAAGTTAATTAATAGTTTGATATCCGATTCTCACCGCAACATGGTGGTTATGGTGGTTCTGCTGCCTATTTGATGGCCTTTGATTTATTTTGAGGAAACCTATTGTTTACGGAGCAAAATGTTTTATTTTGAATTTATTGAGAAATGTGCACCCTTTGAGGTGGTTCTGATGTTACTCTAATTTTTTTGATTAATCTGCTGCGACATTTGTGGGGTAGAAAAGGGTGTTACATTAGTGGTATCAGAGCAGGTCGGTCCGTCCGTCCGACCAGGTTTTTACACGAAGTCAATCCCCTGTCAGTCGACGAGTGTGTGTACACTGTCGATGTTTTGTTTCTTCTAACCTTGTTGGTGGTGTGTAGGATGGCTGGGAGAAATGATCGTGCTATTGTTGATGCTTTGGAATCAGTTGCTAATGTGGTGGTGTAACACAATCCGAATGGTGGAGTTCCAGATGAGTTTCGTGCTTTGGGGGAGTTCAAGAAGAACAATCCGCCGGAGTTTGAGGGTACTCACGATCCAGCAAATGCACACAAGTGGCTGAAGGCGATCGAGAAGATCTTCCGAGGGATGGGATGTACTGAAGCGCAACAAGTTCAATTTGGAACTCATATGTTGTCAGAAGAGGCCGAGGATTGGTGGGATAACACCCGTCAGAGACTGGAGGATGTTGGCACTATGATAACCTGGGCTGTGTTCAAGCAGGAATTTCTGGGAAAGTATTATCCAGAGGATGTTCATGGTAAGAGAGAGATGGAATTCCTTGAGCTGAAGCAGAGAGATATGACTGTTGCAGAGTATGCTGCGGAGTTCGAGAAGCTGGTGAAGTTTTATCCTCACTACAACCGTGCTGATGCTGAGATATCCAAGTGCCTCAAGTTCGAGAATGGGCTGAGACCAGAGATTAAGCAGGGTATTGGGTATCAATAGATCCGCAGGTATGCTGAGTTGGTGGACAAGAGCAGAATCTACAATGAGGATAGCCGAGCTCGATCTACTCACTACAAGCAGATGAGTGAGAAGAAAAGGCAGTATATGAGGAAACCTTATACGACTTCAGCTGACAAAGGGAAGTAGAAGGCTACAGATGGGAAAAAGACAAGTAGGGGAGCAGCTCCCGCTTCTGGGAAGTGTTACAGGTGTGGCGACCAATGTCACCGTGCTGATGTTTTTACTAATAATGTGTTGAGATGCTACAGGTGTGGTAAGAAGGGTAATAGAGCTACTGATTTCAAGGATGATGGTCCAACTTGCTTCAATTGTGGTGAGAAGGGTCACATCAGTACCAAGTGTCAGAAACCGAAGAAGACGGCTACTGCTGCTCAGACTAGTGGCAGAGTGTTTGCTTTAAGTGGTGCAGAAGTGCCAGAGAAGGACAACCTGATTCGAGGTACTTGTTTTATTAATGATGTTGAGTTGATTGCTATTATTGATACTGGTGCTACTCATTCTTTTATCTCGCTTGACTGTGCTAATAGATTGAGTTTGAAGTTGTCTGATATGAATGATAGTATGCTAATAGAGACTCCTGCTAATGGTTCTGTTACTACTACTTTTGTGTGTTTAAAATGTCCTTTGACGATTTTTGGGGAAGAGTTTTGTGATGAGCTTGGTGTGTTTACCCTTGCACCAAATTGATGTAATCCTTGGAATGAACTGGTTGGAGTTCAACCATGTTCATATCAATTATTATAACAAGACTGTAGAGTTTCCTGAGTTTGGAGATGGTGGGGAGTTGATGTTCTTGTCTGCTAAGCAAGTAGACAAACTTATGGAAGATGAAGCCTTGGTGTTTGCAATGTTTGCATTGTTGCAGATTGATCGTGAAGTTGCAAGTGTCGACTTACCTATTGTATGTGAATTTCCAGAGGTGTTTCCAGATGACATCAGTGATTTGGCTCCAGAACGTGAAGTAGAGTTTGCAGTGGACTTAGTACCAAGTACGAGTCCAGTGTGAATGGTTCCTTACCGGATGTCAGCTTCTGAGTTAAGTAAATTGAAGAAACAACTAGAAGAATTGCTCGAGAAAAGGTTTGTTCGACCAAGTGTTTCTCCGTGGGGTGCTCCTGTGTTGTTAGTGAAGAAGAAGGACGGAAGTATGAGGTTGTGTGTTGATTATCGGCAGTTGAATAAAGTGACTATCAAGAATAAGTATCCACTTTTGGGAATCGACGACTTGATGGATCAGTTAGTAGGTGCCTGTGTGTTTAGCAAGATTGATTTGAGGTTGGGTTACCATCAGATTCGTGTTAAACCTGACGACATTCTGCAGACAGCTTTCAGAACGAGGTATGGTCACTATGAATACATTGTGATGCCGTTTAGTGTGTCCAATGCACCTGGTGTGTTCATGGAGTATATGAATCAGATTTTTCATGAGTATCTGGATCAGTTTGTGGTGGTTTTCATCGATGACATCCTGATATATTCTAAGTCTGAAGAAGAGCATGCTGAGCATTTGAGAACTGTGTTGCAAGTATTGAAGGAAAAGAAGTTGTATGCAAAGATGTCGAAGTGAGAGTTCTGGTTGAAAGAGGTGAGTTTTCTTGGTCATGTGATTTCAAGTGGTGGAATTGCTGTAGATCCTTCCAAGATTGATGTTGTGTTACAGTGGGAGATTCCGAAGTCTGCAACTGAGATATGAAGTTTTCTTGGATTGGCGGGTTATTAGTGCAAGTTTATCGAGGGCTTTTCTAAGTTGGCATTACCTTTGACTCAGTTGACTCGAAAGGGTCAAGCTTTTGTGTGGGGCATAGCTTGTGAAGAGAGTTTCGTAGAATTTAAGAAGAGATTAACGACCGATCCAGTGTTGGTTTTGCCTAATCCGAGTGAATCTTTTGTGGTGTATTGTGATGCGTTGAAGATGGGTCTTGGTGGAGTGCTGATGCAGAATGGTCAAGTTGTTGCCTATGCTTCGAGACAATTGCGAGTTCATGAGAGGAATTATCCTACACATGACTTGGAATTGGCCGTTGTGGTGTTTGTGTTGAAGATTTAGAGACATTATTTGTTTGGCTCTAAGTTTGAAGTGTTCAGTGATCATAAAAGTCTGAAGTACTTATTTGATCAGAAAGAACTGAATATGAGGCAGAGAAGGTGGTTAGAGCTGTTGAAGGATTTCGATTTTGACTTGAGTTATCATCCGAGCAAAGCAAATGTAGTGGCTGATGCATTGAGCAGGAAGTCATTGCATATGTCGATGCTTATGGTGAAAGAGCTGGAATTAATTGAGCAATTCCGAGATTTGAGTTTGGTATGTGAAGAGACTCCTGACAGTGTGAAGTTGGGAATGTTGAAGTTGACTAGTGGTATTCTGGAAGAGATCAGAGTGGGACAACAATCCGACTTGAAGTTAGTGGACCAGTTGACTTTGATCAACCAAGGTAACAGAGGAGAATTCCGAATTGACGAGAATGGTGTGGTGATGTTCAGAGACAGGGTGTGTGTTCCAGATGTTCCAGATATTAAGCAAAGTATTCTTGAAGAAGGACATCGAAGTAGGTTGAGTATTCATCCCGGTGCTACGAAGATGTACCAGGATTTGAATAAGCTGTTTTGGTGGCCAGGTATGAAGAAGGATATTACGGAGTTTGTTTATGCATGTTTGACTTGTCAAAAGTCGAAGATTGAGCATCAGAAGCCTTTAGGGATGATGCAGCCGTTGAGTATTCCAAAATGGAAGTGGGATAGCATTTCCATGGATTTTGTGTCAGGATTGCCGAGAACTGCTAAGGAAAATGATTCAATTTTGGTGATTGTGGATATATTAACTAAGTCGGCTTATTTCTTGCCGAAGAAGATTAATCATTCTATGCAGAAGTTAGCCGAGATGTACATTGAGGAGATTGTGAAGTTGCATGGGATACCTTTGAGTATTGTGTCAGATAGAGATCCGAGATTTGCATCTAGGTTCTGGAAGAGTTAGCAAGATGCTTTGGGTACCAAGTTGAGGATGAATTATGCCTATCATCCGCAGACGGACGGTTAGACAGAAAGGACTATCCAATCCTTAGAGGATTTGCTGAGAGCTTGTGTGTTGGATCATGGAGGATCTTGGGATATCCATTTACCGTTGATTGAGTTCACGTATAATAACAGTTTTCATGCTAGTATTGAAATGGCGCCCTATGAAGCTTTGTATGGGAGAAGGTGTAGGACTCCTTTGTGTTGGTATGAGTCGGGCGAGAGTGCTGTACTCGGACCCGAAATTGTACAAGAGACGACCGAGAAGATTAAGATGAACCAAGCAAGGATAAGAGCGTCGCAGAGTCTCCAGAAGAGTTATCATTATAAGAGGAGGAAGACACTTGAATTCCAAGAAGGGGATCACGTGTTTTTAAGGGTGACACCAGTGACTGGTGTGGGTTGAGCTTTGAAGTCTAGGAAGCTCACTCCATGTTTTGTTGGTCCATACCAAATCTCGCAGAGGATAGGAGATATAGCCTATCAAATTGCTTTACCGCTGTTACTTACGAATTTGCATGACGTGTTCCATGTGTCTCAGTTGAGAAAGTACGTTCCAGATCTGTCGCATGTGATTCAGATGGATGATGTACAAGTGAGGGATAACCTGACAGTGGAAGCTTTACCTGTGCGGATTGACGGTCGAGAGATGAAGCAACTATGGGGTAAAGGCATAACTTTGGTGAAGGTGATGTGGGGCAGACCAGCTGGCGAAAGTTGGACTTGGGAACGCGAAGATCAGATGAGGGAGTCGTATCCGACTCTATTTCCTTGAGGTGATTTTTTAGGGCGAAAATTCTTTAAGTGGGGGAGAGTTGTAACACCCCAAATTTCGTAAGAATATTTATTTAATTTAGGGATAAATATACTCCACCCCTCTGCCAAAGTAGCGAGATTTTCTTTTGCCCCCCTGAAGTAATTTTTTTTTAACGCCCCCTCACCAAAACAAGATTCTATTTTCACTCCCCCCCATGAAGGAATCTGCACATGTGGCGAAGGAATCTGCACACGTGACATTTGCTGACTGGATAATTTTTTTTATTTTTTTATTTTTTTTTATTCGTATTATTTTAAATTTACCAAATAATATATTTTTTTCAAATTGTTATTTAAAAATTTATTGAAATTAGCTCAAGACCAATAGACACAAGTCAATTTTCAATAACACTCTTTTTAGCACATGTAATATTTCATTTACAATCTAATGTACATGTAAGTAATATATACACTAAATTCATTGCAAAACTATCCGATGTGGGACAAAAACCAGAGATACACAACCCAAACTGTGATGCAAAACTCTCTCACTGTGAACAACAGCAACCACATACTTGTTTCTCAACATCAATCTGCATATATATTAATACACGATCAAATTTAAGAATATTAGTAATTTAAACCAAGCATGCATGCGTTTAATTTTGATTTGTATTAAGAAACAAGAATCAACGCAACACCTGATAAGAGGAAAAAATGGTAGGTTGAAGTTTCTCAACATCAAAAGATGGAATAAGTGGCAAGTATTTCTCAACATCAGTGGTGCAAATATTCCACTGCAAGTTGAATAATAATCCAAGTGTAATTAATTACTTCTTCTATTAATGTTCTAAAGTTCTAATATCATGCTAAATGATCTGCAAGTCTTGCTCCAGCAATTACATCAAAATAATCTACAAGTCTAGCATCAACACCATCTATCTCCTGAAGTTGAAATTCAAGATAGCACAACCTCCATTTTTGCAGCAGCATCAGCATCTCCTGAAGTCTTGCATCAGCATAATTGAAACCAAATTATAGTAATTATCATTTAGAATTGGTACATTATGTTATCCATTTTAAAATATATAGGCACATGATTTATAAGAACAACCAGAAGAAGAATGGAAATAATGTATTTCATTTTCTCTAGTTTTGGTTTAGAAGTCATAAATATATGATATTACTTAGCATAGTAGTTTCAATTTATCCATACTTGAGCAACACGAGCAATTTATCTCCTGCAAGTCTGCCATTAATATTTACTTAGTTTCAGCACTAAATCACACTAAGTTTGTTGGACTGATTATCACAAATGATTGTTATTTACAAAAAAAAAAAGCTGAAGTTAAACTAGAGAGTTCATAAGCTTAACCTTAGAAATAGGCTTATTTGAGAGTGCAGCAGGTTCATGTGTTGATGCAGTAAATGAACCGTGTTTGGAAGCTTGGTGTAGTGAAAGCTTGAAGAAATAGGCTTATTTGTGGGGTCGATTGGTGTAGTGAAAGCTTAAAGAAATTGCAGTTGCTTGGAATATCGTGCATAGCATGGAACTTGGCTCGTGTAGCATGTGCAAAAAACTTGAAATGTCTGTTGGCTTGGGTGGGGTAATTGCAGCGTGTGGGTCGTGTTTACGTTGTGTATTTCGTGGTTGTTTGGAAAGAACAAAAGACTTTACTGTCAGGAGAGAACAATTTATGTTGATGTTAGGAAACAAATAAGTCCCGCATCGAAAGTATTGAACATACTAGTAGTGTTTATAGAGAAAAACTTGCGTAGGAACGAACTTAAATCTTTAGTGTTACAAACAACCAATAAGAAATAAAAAAAATATTAAATTTATTTAAAATTTAAATTATTTTTAATTTGGATTCATGGGTGGTTGTGATTATGGAGGAGAGAGAATATTATTTTTTTATTTTTTAATTAATTAAAAAAATATGATTGGTTGTTTCTAAAACCAAGTGTTAGGTTTGTGTCTACCTAAGTTTTTTCCGTGTTTATATATCAAACACACACAAACCAATTTGAAATGAAAAGAGACCAAAATAGGTAGGAATGTCAAATGCTTTGTGTGTATATATCTTTGCCCATTTAAAATAATTTTTAAAATAATAATTTAAAAAATATAATCAAATTAAAAAATATATAATACGAAAAAAATTAATAAAAAATTAAAAAATATATAATACGAATAAAAATAATTAATTTCATAAAAAATATTTAAGAAAAAGTAATACAGTCAGCATAAATTAATCCAGTCAGCAAGGAAACATATGCCACATGTGTAGATTCCTTCATCCAGTCAACAACAGGTGGGAGTGAAATTAGAATCTTGTTTTGGTGAGGGGGCGTTCAAAAAAAATTACTTCAGGGGGGTAAAAGCAAATCTCGCTACTTTGGCAGGGGGTGGCGTATTTAAATATAATATTCGTGAATTTCTGTGAATTTTGGTGAGTCGTGTTGATGTCGGTATTTTGTGGAGTTGTGGTTATTTAATTAAATAATAGTATATAATATGTATATATTAGTATTATTATTAATTTAAATAACATTAGGGGAATGAAGGGTAAGATGGACTTTTGAGGAGGATTAGTGAGGGTATTAAGGGGAAAGCCCATTTTAGAAGCCCAAGGATTTAACAAAAAGGAATTGGGAAGAATAGGATTCATTTGGTTAGATCGTGAAAATTAGGAGAAAGGTGCAGAGCTCTGAGGAAAAAGGGAAAGGCGAGGATTCGAGAAGGTTTTCGAAGACTCAATAGAGAAAGCTCTGAATCGACAATCTAAGGTATGAGAAATATTACCTTTCATTGTTTCCAATATAGAGATTCGATGTATTGTAAAGTGGATTTTGAGGTTTTTGGGGTTTTTGAAGGGTTTATGAGTTATTGATGATTTAGGGGTATTTCTGAGGATCGATGATGGATTATTAAGGGTTGAGTTGATTCGGGTAAAAATAAGCCTTCGAGGCTAAAACTTTTTGATGATATGTGGGATCTTGTATGAGAAAGGGATTTATGGGGTTCATGAGAATTTTGAGGGTTTGTGAAGGTTTAGGTAATTTTGAGTTAGGATAGTGGAATTAATCGACCTAATAGTCGTAGGTTTTGTGCCTTTGATTGCCATGATGCCTTAAGGATGTTTTTGGGGTAATTGGGGTTGCAATCGTAAGAGCTTTTGGATCTGATATACTACTGATGCGTAGCAGCGATTTCCTGAAATCGCAGGTTCGCAAAGTGAACGTTTCCTTCGTAAGGCGAACACTCGCCCCAGGCTCGCAAAGCGAGCAGCGCAGCGAATGCGCGATGATTTTGTTGGTGAATACTGGGATGAATTATGAAGTGTGATTTCTAGCTCGTAAAGCGAATGTCCCATCGAGTGGATTCGCAAAGCGAATGAGGGTGGCGAGCGAGAGACAGAATGGGAACTCTCTGGTTTTGGGTGGGATTTTGGGGTTCGCGGGATGCTCGCAAAGCGAACAACCCAGCGAACAGGTTCGCACGATGAACTAGGCAGGGAACGCCTGCTGTTCGCGAAATTTCATTATGATTCTGTGTTGTCTCGGTGTTTTGATGCTGTGACTTTTATGATGATTTACCATGACGTTACTGATGATTATGAGATGATGATTTTGTGATGTTTTGATGAATATATGATGACATGATTAACATGAGATTTTGATGAATGATGATGCACATAATGATTTTATTGATGATGATGATTATTGACGTTGTGTATCATGTATTCATAGCATTTTAGTGGTGATGTTAGACTTCGGTCTATTGTGGCTTCCATCCCATTGTGTGGATGTGAAGTGGTTTATGACATGCTCCGGTTCTTGTGTGGAACCGATCCTAATGACGGGGATTTTTGGAGGGTGATGACCTAAGTGTCCATCGATTGTGACGATTGGTACCACATGCATGAGTCTTGTTGTGCATTGCATTTATGTGGCATTTGTTGATATTTATGATGTTGTGTTTTGATGTTTGCCTTGTGATGACTCTGATGATGTTGTATATGATGAGACGTCATTTTATGCATATCTTGTTTTTATATTGATTATAATGAATTGTGATTACTCACCCCGCCTGTTTGAATGTTGCCTCCACGTGGGTAACGTGCAGGTGATCAGGCTTAGCTGTGGATGCCTTCGAGGACTTTTGGAGTTTATTTTCTTTTGGTCGATGTAGAGGGTCTTGCTCTGATAGTGTAACATCGGGTTGGGTCGTTGAGTTGAACTATGTTGAATTGTTATTTTGTTGTTATTTGATGGTTATGGTTTATTTTTAAAACCTTTTTATGTTGGATTTATGGTGGTTATGGTGGTTCCGCTGCCTATTTGATGGCCTTTGATTTATTTTGTGGAAACCCGTTGTTTACGGAGCAAAATGTTTTATTTTGAATTTACTGAGAAATGTGCACCGTTTGAGATGGTTCTGATGTTACTCTTATTTTCTTTATTAATTTGCTGCGACATTTGTGGGGTAGAAAAGGGTGTTACACACCCAAAAGAGATTCATATGATGAAGTCATCACTTGACATGGTTATGTCGTGTCTGATGAACAGTCATGTGGATTCATGACTTTGGCATTCCTTTTTAAACTCTAGATCCTGCCTGGTGCGATCCTTGTGAGGAGAGTAGTCAACCTTGTCCTCTATCCGCACCTCAAACTTATGAGACCATGTACTTGTGATCATGGAATCATGCATTAGCATTGCATCCATATCATGGCATTGCATTTTCAAAAATTTGTATTGCTTATGCATCAATTGTGCATTTTGCATTTCATTCCAAAAATAGACAACTCATTTCGCCTACCTTCATCTCTAATAAATCAAGTTGATTCCTCGACACCAGTACGCTACTTGAGCCAACACCAGACGAATGATGGATCAGATTCAACAAGAGCAAATTGCCTTTAAAGAAGAGATGGACTCTGTCAAGAGCATGATCGATCAGAATTTCGAGACCATAACTACTTTAGCCCGAAGAGAAGATGAATTGCGTGACGTCGTTGCTGTAAAGAACAATGTTCCTGTGCAAGGATCTAATTCACACTCAAGGCCTTTAGTTCCTGTTCCTAATCCTATCATATATGGAATGCCTCTGAACTACACTCATGTAGTTGAAGGAGTCATTACTCAACCAATACCCACATCAGGAGTTACTGTTGGAGCTATCCCGCAAGTTCAACCTGCTGTTACTCAGATTCTTATTCTTCATGCTGAAGAAGAGCCACAAGATGAGAAGAGTTGCAAAACTATCATACGACTGTCCCAATTACCAATCCTATTGCTGCCCAGGATTCTGAAGCCATCAAGATGTGTCGTGATTTAGCTAAAAAACTCCGATTCATGGAAGGGCACAATTCAACTTCTTTGAGTGCCTTGGAAATGTGTTTGGTGCCAGATGTTGTGATCCCTCCCAAGTTCAAGGTGCTAGAATTCCCAAAGTATAAGGGCCTCAGCTGTCCTAATATTCATCTGAAGATGTACTACCAAAAGATGGCTACCTATGCCAGGGATGAAAATCTCATGATCCATTGTTTCCAAGATAGCCTGTCTGGGGCATCTCTAAAATGGTACATGCAACTAGAGCGTAACAGTGTGCGTACTTGGGCCTGAAGCGTTCGTTAAACAATACAAATACAACACTGACCTTGCTCCGAATCGTACTCATCTCTAGAGTATGGCTCAAAAGGACAACGAATCCTTTAAGGAGTACGCACAATGTTGGAGGGAGCTAGCTGCAAGAGTGCATCCGTCACTAGTTGACCGTGAATTGATTGATATCTTCATGGGTACCTTGCAAGGGCAATACTATGAGAAGCTTATCAGTAGTGTGTCTTCAGGATTCTTTGACATGGTTATCGTTGATGAGAGAATTGAAGAGGGTTTGAAAAGTGGAAAGATTCAAGGAGATTCTAGCAGTCAGGCTGGAATAAAGAAGCATTTCAATGAATACAAGAAAAGGAGGGTGAAACAAATGTTATCTCCTCCCAGAGGGGAAAAGCACAACAGAGGGCACCTGCTCCAATCCCTTACTTCCAGTACTTGTATGTTGCAGCTGCACAATATGCTCCTATGCCTTATCAACAAGTTGTTCCAACTCCAATTCCTACTCAGATACCTCAGCAACGCGCTCCTCAGCAACACGCTCCAGAGCAATGTCTACCAAGTCAACAAAGGATAAGGAAGCCAGAACGACATTTTGATTCTCTGCTTGTGTATGCTCATATCTTTCCTTATCTGCTAAAGGATGGGTCGATTACCTTGAGAGATCTAGCTCCTCCCATTGTTATCCCTCCAGACTATGATGCCAATGCTCACTGCGAGTATCATAAGGCCGCCCCAAGGCACACAATTGAGAATTGCAGAGCTTTCAAGCACAAAGTTCAGGACCTGATTAATTATAAGGCTCTCACTTTCACCCCAAGAGTCCTGAATATCACCACAAACTCCATGCTGCCACCAAGCTAGTTCAGTAGCAAATCAAGAAAGGAATTCTTTCCCCCGAAGAAGGCACCATCATGCCATACCATCATTTTGCATTCCTATATCTTGTTCTTGTTTGTCTAAGTAATATTTGCTTTAAACATTATCATTTGTATTTGGTTTTATTAATGAAGTGATTATGCATGTTTTGAATTAGTCTTGTCGTATTCACTCATTTTATATCATTGCAAAGCCAAGTATTAATTATTAAATTTTAGTATCATATGTAATATTAATTGTGTAACTTTTAAAGTACTAAGAAAAATACACACACTAGAACTATTTTTAAATCTTATTCTAAAACTTTTAAATTAAGCCAAGTATTTTTGAAACCGAAGCTTAATCGATTAAAAAGCTTGGTTCATTCATTATTAAGTGAAAATTCACCCTTTAGTCGATTATAACACTTGTATAATCAATAATGAGGAAAACTCGTCAAATAATTGATTAAGGATCTAGTCGATTAGGGTTCATCTTCAAGATAATCAACTAGAGGAATCCGACCCAAAATATTTTCATTTCTTTGCCGAATTTTTTACGATATAAAGAGAAATTGTGTTAAGTTAAAAAATACACGAGAAATCTAAATATCGCTCATTATCTTGCTCTCACTCTCTTCTTAAAAATTCTATATTCACTTATAGTTATTTTAGTGTTGTGATTATGAAATATTTAGTAAGAGTTGTTCTTAGGTAGTTGTTGGTTAATTGTTTGTGATGTAATTGTAAATCAAGAGTATTGTTCTCCTATGACTATAATAGTATTATAAATGTTGTAAGCTGAACCTGAGAAGAAATTTTGGTATAAAAATGTTGTGGACTGGTTGATTCTATGATAAAAGTTCTGTTGGTAGTAGAACTCTAAAGAAAATTTTTTTGAGAGATAAAAATAGGTAACGTGGTTTAAGAGCGACCTAATAAAATTTTTGACATGTTCTTTTCTTTTTCTTTTCACTTTATATTTATGTTTCCATCTCTTTTCTTAAAAATAATCAAATAAAATTAACTTTTTTTATTTAACGTTTTAAAACTTAGATAACAATAAATTATAAATTTTATACGTTATTTTATTTAACTTTATTGACATCTTCTTCTTGTATTTAAAGTCACTTAGATAACAATAAATTATAGATTTTATACGTTATCTTATGAACATCATTAGAAAAGGACATTTTTTAATACACCACTCATGTTTTTTAGACACTATGCGAAATTTCATTTTTGTCTTTAGTTTCTGGATGTGCACATCCGGATGTACCTTTTTTTTTAAAAACGTTGATTTGTTTTGGATGTGCAAATCAGGAAAAATTCCTGATCTGGAGATCCGAAAAAAATAAAAAAAATCCATAAAATCATTTCCAGATCTGCAGATCCGGATAAAATCAAAAGTATTCCATAAAATCATTTACTTCTAAATATAATTAAATTCAATATAATTAAATCTAATATAATTAAAATTCAATATAATTAAAATTAATATGTTTTTTTTTCTAAATGATTAATATGCTATTTACTTCTAAATGATTTTTTTTTCAATATAATTAAATTCAATATAATTAAAATCCAATATAATTAAAATTAATATGATTTTTTTTTCTAAATGATTAATATGGTATTTACTTCTAAATGATTTTTTTTCAATATAATTAAATCCAATATAATTAAAATTAATATGATTCTTTTTTTCTAAATGATTAATATGGTATTTACTTCTAAATGATTTTTTTTTCAATATAATTAAATCCAATATAATTAAATCCAATATAATTAAAATTAAATAATATTGGTTGCATTGCTTCCCCATTCCAAAGGAGGTTATAAAGAAGATTGAAGCCATTTGTAGGAGCTTCATTTGGACAGGTAATCATATTATCAGCAGGAAGAACCCCATGGCTTGGAAAAAGATGTGCAAAGCTAAGAAGCATGGAGGTATGCAAATTCTGAACCTTGATGTTTGGAACCAGGTGTTATTGCTTAAATGTTTGTGGAATTTGGCTAGGAAGTCTGATAATATGTGAGTAAAGTGGGTGCATCAATATTACTTAAGACATGGTGAGTTGATGGAATATGAAGTCAAGATGGGTGATGAAAGCCATCATGAATCAAAGAGAAAACCTACAGAAAGTGTATCTAGCGTGGGCTAAAGCAAATCAAAGAAATAAATTCTAGGCCAAAGAGTTCTATGAGTTGATGAGTGATGATAATGAGGAGGTGGGCTGGAAAAGTCTCATGATGAGAAATTTTGCTAGGCCTCGTGCCATCTTCTGCCTTTGGACTGTCTGCCATGGCAGTATTGCAACCAAGGATAGATTGGCGCGGTTTGGAATGGTCCAAGACCGGATTTGTAGTCTGTGCAAGGAGGAGGATGAATCTATTAATCATTTGTTTTTTGCCTGAAGCAGCACAAAGCAAGTATGGATTGAGATTCTTAAGTGGATAGATATAGAGCGCAGACCTGTTAGATGGGATGAAGAATTCAATTGGATTCTTGGCAGAGTCAAGGGTAAAGGCTGGAGAAGTTCCATTTTGAAAATGATAGTGGCTGAGACAGTCTACAATATTTGGGAGTATAGAAATAACAGTTTTTGGCAACAATGTAAATAACTATAGCATTATAAACAAAGTGATAGATAATGTGGTGTATAGGGGCTGGTCTTGTGGTAAACTTAGGAAGCACATAGCCAAGTTGATGATGTAATTGTCTTGTTGGTTGGTTGGATCCTAGTGATCACCTTGCTTGTATTGTGTTTTTTGAATTAATATATTCTTCTTTGATTCAAAAAAAAAAATTAATATGATTTTTTTTCTAAATGATTAATATGGTATTTACGTCTAAATGATTTTTTTCAATATAATGATTTACTTCTATATTGGATTTAATTATAATGGATTTAATTATATTTAGAAGTAAATGATTTTATGAAATACTTTTGATTTTTTTGGGATCTGCAGATCAGGTATTTTTCCTGATTTGCACATCCGGAACAAATCAACGTTTTTTAAAAAAACGGTGCGTCCGGACGTGCACATCCGAAAGTTAAGGGCAAAAACGGAATTTCGCATGGTGTCTAAGAAACATGAGTGGTGTATTAAGAAATTGCCTTAGAAAACATCCTAACTTTGTGGTATCAAGACTTCAAATCGACTTTGGAAACAAATTATGCCCGTTGCAAATCATTTAGTAGCTCCTCAATCACTCGAGAGTGAACATTTGTTTGCTACGTTAGATTATTTAGGGCACGATAAACCAAACAAAACCTCTAGGTTTCATACTTTTAAAAAAAAAAAATAATCCCCTAAATGACTCTTCACATTATCAAAGCAACCTTGAGTATTCTTGAAAAATCCATCTCCCAATTTCACATAACGCATATCTTCTCTAGAGACCTTCAACTTGAGGAGTTGTACCACATGTAAGTCAATAAAGTTATGGTTTGTCTCGTTATCTATCAACACCTTCACCTTGTTACCGAGAATATGTCACACAAAATTCATGGTTCTTGGTTTGGAAATGCATTCAACTTCATAGAAACTTTGTTCTAAACTGTCCAAATTCAATCCTTCCATGTGGTTCTCCTCTTAGTTGGAGATTTCTAATTTGCACATCTGTGTTGACACATCCCCAACTTCATCTTCCCAAAAATCAATATTCTGAGGTTAGGCATCCCATACCTATGGGTTGGACCAAAATGTTCATTACAAAGAAAACATTGATTGACCTCTTTATGCCAAAGGTAGTCTGCGATAGTGGTTGATGAGTACCTTTGAATCATGTTGGGTAAAAACCTCAATCACAAGAATAATGGTGAATAATGAAGATATTTAGAGAACGAGAGAATTAGGGTGAAAATATGGTAGATTGATGGATTAAAAAACTTTACAAACATGTTAATAACCACATACATAGTTAGCATTAGCTACAAGTTAAACTATCAGTAAGCACATGGTGAACTATCAATAATCAATTACTGAACTATTAGTAATTATTTACTGAACTATCAGTAACCCCTTATTGAACTATCAGTAACCACATGATCAGTTGAATTGTTATTTTCTCAACAAGTCCACCACCTTGCATACCATTTGAGGGAGCTTGAGAGCTAGACGCAACCGTCTTTAATTTTTATATCGGTCGTGCCTTCCGTCTCTTCCAACCCTAAATACTTAGGTCATTAGGATTACAACTTGTGATCGCCACATTCGTCTTGAAGAACGAATTTATCAAAGGTGTCCAACGAGGGTTTGCATGGATGCCCCTTGATGGAATAACTAGTTCGCATTGTTCCCAACTACTACGTAATGCGAAAATATTTCTCTAAGTTGTGTGCAAGATATATGGCCCTATATAATTCTTGTGGATAATAAATGCTTGTTGCATATTTCTATCTTTAAACCATCTTAGAAAATTTCCTAACAACTATTCTTGGCAGGTCATACCAAATGGAAGAGTTAGAGTTAATCAAGAATAAAGAAGACAAGAAAGAAACCTAAAGAGATAGAGATATATGAATGCACCTTTCTCAAATGTCAAATTGTTTTTCTAACAAAAATATGAATGCACCCTTTTCAAATATCAAATTGTTTTTCTAACAAAAATATGAATGCACCTTTCTCAAATGTCAAATTGTTTTGCCTAAACCACTGAACATCTATTTATCCTACTCTAGCCTCCTTCATTATGCATTCATAAAAAGAGACATATATAGTGTACATTACAATTAAGTGTACATTATAATTAAGGTTCTACCACTTTCAAACATCACAGGTTAATAGAATGATTAATTTGCTCGAGAAATTTAGATGCTATTTTAGCTATTCACAAATTTCAACCCTACAATTTCATGAGACAAATAAATGATTCACTCAAAACAGAATCTAAATTAAAAAAAAAAAAAAACACAAACTTGAATGCATAACAAATTAGTTGGTTTTCTTTAATAGATTAACATGATATCATAAACAAACATAACTCTTAAAATGTGTGGGTTGAACTCATTCATCTCTGCAAAACTGATTTGTTATAAACACAACACATGTTATATTTTTAAGATATGTGAGATTAAATTCACCCTTTAAAACTCAACACAACGAAGGTGTTGAAGGCTGAAATAAAAGAAAGTCAAATGTCACAATTTAGGCGACTAGGAGTGGACCGCAATGAAGGTGGAAGTTCCGACGCACCCCGTCACAGTTAGGCCTTTAGGAGCCCGAAGCTTAAAGTCCATCAAGTGATATAGCTCTTATACCATCTTAAAATGTGTGGATTAAGTCTAATTCATTCCTACAAAACCAACTTGTAAGGTGAATATTCCCCTCACTTTTTAACTCATGATAATAAAATTTTTATAAAGACTTAATTCAATCATACAAAACTGCCTTGTAAGATGAGGATTGTCCTCACTCATAAATATAATACATGTTATATCTTTAAATGATATGGAACTAAATCCACCCCTTCAAATCCAACATGATGAAGGTGTTAGAGAATGGAATAAATGTAAACCAAATGCCACAACTTAGGTGATTAAGGGTGGACCGTAATGAATGTGGAAATTCTAACACGCCCACTCACAGTCGGGCCTTAATGAGGCCAACGTATGGAAGGTGCAGGAAGTCCAACAAATGATCTAGGTAATTCTTTGATACCATCTTAAAATATATAGGTTTGATCAAATCCATTCCTATAAAAGCAATTTATAAAACGAGTGTTGCCCAAACTTTATAAACACTACCCATATCATATTTCAAAATAATGAGACTAAATTCACCTGTTCAAATCCAACACAATGAAAATGTTAGAGGCTGCAATAAAGGCAAAATCAACTAGAGATAATCCACAATGAAGACGAAATTTCCAACCATAACACTAGATTAATAAAATAAAAATAAAAATGTGCTAATATGCATGGAGAGACTTAAACCAAACCATGCACCATACGTTTCTTTTTTGGGTATATGTTTCCATCTCAGTGTTTAGTCCGTAAAAGGAAGTCATTTGCCAGTGGTTGAATGGAAAAAGTTATATAAATTTCAATATTTCTCTAATGAAAATGACATTCTCTTTTGCTTTGTGAATTGTTTGTCACTCATTTCTAATTCTAGCATACAACTCATACCAAATATAACCAAAAGCATTGAACTTTTACCATCATGAAATACATGTGATACATCATTTATTGCTGACTTTACCAGTTTACCTGCTACTAAAATTTCACAACTTTTGTTTAAAATTCAACAAGAAAAGAATTTAAATCTAAATGTCTTAGGGGCATGTTTTTTTCACCCTTGTTTATTTTGTATTATTTTGTATGTTTTCTATAATAGTATATCAGACTATATTGTATCCCGTCAGAGTCTCATGCATTAATGCAGTCAGCACATCAGTGGTCAGAAAACCGAACACCCACCCACTAATATGTTGATTGCGTAAATGCATGAGATTTTGACGGAATACATTCCAAATCCATATAGTCTTATCTAGTTATCTACTTTTTTCTTTTTTAACTTTTAAGATTCAATCAACTTGTTCACCAATCAAGTCTAGACCAACTAAAAGGAATGATATGCCTTGGAATAGCAAGAAGTAGAAGTGAATTCCTTGAGCTGAAAGGAGACTTCTTGCTGAAGCTGTTAAGAGTAAAAAAGCCAAAGAAAGCTCCTTCATGTATATTCTATTATGCTTCCTCCTCTTCTTCGTCTTCGATGCTGCTTCATTTTTCATTTCTTCGAGATCACGAACCGAAACCGTTCTTTGAAGATGCTTTTGTCCTTTCTCAACCAAAGAAACAAGATCGCCCTCTGAGGAACGGCCCGATTTCTTGGTGACAACCCATTCGTATGCACTCCCGAGCTGGAAAAGACCGGAGATCATGGCATTGAACTTGGTAACTGACATTGTGTTCTCGAATAGAAGGTAAGGGACTATGAATGGAAAGGATTTGGGAGCTGGAAGAATGTTGAGAAATGACATGGTGACCGGGATATAACAAACAATCCAAACGGGAAGCTCGGCTTCGGGTACAAATATTGTCATTGGCAAAATTATACAAAAGAGTGTAAATGAATAGAAGGGTAATATCAATTTCCTAAGAAGAAAGAACAGGAATATCAAGTTGAATTTCTTCCATGTGCTTATCTGCAAAGTAAAAAATAATTATACCAACAATTGCAAAGTAAAATAATTTTCCTAAAAAAATGATGCCGTCGTAAAAGAGTCTAATCGACGATTTTTTAAGATGTATGTAGTACCTTAAACGGCAAGTAAAATGAGATGGAGGGAGTATATACCTTAGAACGTATGATGTCGGGCAAACATAGGCGAAACAATTGCATTGGTCCAGAGTGCCATCTATGTTGTTGTTTCCTATAGGCTTCATAAGATTCGGGAATCTCGCATTGGCACTAGAAGCAATGACAAATTAGTATTGTGTTTGAATGTCCAAAACCACAATCGTCACAAAACAAAAACAAGCACTAAACAACTTGTTATAAATAATAGTGTGAGGCAAACCTCAACATCATTGAGAAAGATGAACTTCCATCCATGAAGATGAGCTCGAACGGCGATATCCATGTCCTCGACAGTTGTCCTCTCTAACCAACCACCAGCATCTTCCAAGGCCTTGATTCTCCACACTCCAGCGGTTCCGTTGAAACCAAAGAAATTAAAGAAAATTCCATTTACTTGTTGCTCTACCTCAAAATGGAATGCCAAATTAATGTTTTGCAACCTTGTTAAGAGATTCTCGTCTTTGTTCACGAAAGACCATCTTGCTTGAACAAGTCCTAATTCTTCATTACCCTATACAACATCGCCGCATCAAGTGAACCAACGAGTAAACAACTACCACATCATGCCAAACACATCCATATATGGTTAATGGTTATTCAAACTATAGCAGCTCTTGTTTTGATAAACAGCTTTTAATTAAGTGCTTATCATAAAAGCACTTACGTATAAACATATTTCTATAACAAACTATCCTAGAGAGCTTATGAAAATAAAACAGCCTATGAACACTATCCTAAAGAGCTTGTGGAAATAAGCAACAAACAACTTATGAACATCAAACCAATCAATCAATTATTTACCTTAAAATGAGGAACTGTTCTTTTAAGGAAGTCGGGAGCAGGCTGAAAGTCGGCATCGAAAATAGCAACAAATTCATACTCTTTCACATAGCTACAAATCATGGCAGATTTCAAGTTACCCGCTTTGTAACCTTCTCTAATCACTCTATGCCGGTACACAATGTTGGCACCCTCTTGTTGCCATTTTCGAACCTCCTCATTGATCATCGAAGAAGTTGTTGGATCATCGGAATCATCCAGAACTTGAATCAGTAACTTCGATTTCGGCCAATCCAAATTACAAACAGCACCAATTGATTGCTGAAAAACCTAACCAAACAAACAAACAAACAAACACAACAAAGTTAAATCAATCAACATAACAAATAGAAAAAACAACACAAAAGACTCATAATCCATTTCCAAATCATTGTATCTCACTCACCTCTCTCTCATTGCACATAGGAATCTGCACCAAAACCATAGGAAAGAAACCCTTTTCCCCATTCTCAATATCACCATTACCATCACCATCACCAACATTGAAAACAGGTTTAATCTTCTTAAACCGAATCCAAAAACAACCTAAACAAAGAACCAACCTATCCAAACTCTGAACAACGAAGAGCAAAACACACACATTAGCAAGAAACTGAAGAACTGGTGCAAGAAACTCCACACGAACCAAAACCCACTTAGAATAAACCCAATCAAACAACCCCTTAACTCCAAACTCCAAACTTGAGGCATCAAAATGCAAACTTTTATTAAAGTAAGCAAAAACCTCAAAACAGAACAAAACAACACAAACCAAAAGAAACATTTTGATAAACGAATACAATCTTGTCTTGCCTCTTCCGCTAACAACAACATCATCATCATCTGTTCTTCCAGCAGACACACGACGTTTAACAGATGAAACAAGTGTGAACAATGCAGGAGCAATAGAAGCTAAACAACCTGCGGCTTTGTGAGCTTTAAGGAGAAGAACCCAAGTTAGTTGTTTTGCGTTTTTGCCTCTTTGTTTGTTGTTTCTTACGGAAAGGTTTATGAAATCATCATCAGAAGGAGTTTCAAGTTCAACATTCATCTTAACCACCACAGGAGTTTCAAGTTTTGAATTTTTTACTGACCCAGTAAAGAAAAGAGGGTGAAGAAGCTAGTAGTATAAGTTTGATATCATTTTGTGAGAAAGTGAAGTGGGAAGAAGAAGACAGAGAGGAGAAAACAGAGCTAGGCTTTTAAAGAGAGAAAAAAGAGGAAAAAAAAGACTTAAGAACATATATTACTAAATTAAATATAAAATATGTTTTTTAAATTTATGGATTCAAAATTTAAATATTTAAAGACTATTTTTTTTTATGATATTTCTATTTTTAAATGATGTTAATGTGTGCTTTCAAATTACAAATTAATTAGATTTAAGAAAATTGGATTCCCGCTTTTATCTTTATCTAAGTAAAATATATTTTTCTTTAATATCATTAAATTTAGATTCATCTTTTAATTTTTTTGTTAGATTGGTCTTTTAATTCTTTAAATATGTCATATTAATCTTTTTTGTCTTATTAACGACGAAGGAATTTAAAATTCATCGCTATATTCATAGCTAATTAGATAAAAATGACTAATATGACAAGTTTTGAGCGTTAAGAGACCAATCTAATATAAAAACAAATCTAAAATCAATGATATAGTTAAAGGATTAAAAATGTATTTTTTTCTTTTATCCATTATACAAATAAAATAAAGGGTTAAATATACAATACCCCCCTGCAATGTTAGCGATTTCTCATTTTAGCCCCTGGTAAAGTTTTTTTTTTAAAAACCCCCTCGTAATATCCAGATTCCCTCACTTAGGCCCCTGGCTGCCACATGGCAGCAAAGATTCCTCTCTCTTTGCTTACGTGGCAGCCACGTGGCATTTTTTATATTATTTTATTATTTTATTATTATTTTATTATTTATTTATTTTTAATTTTTTTTTATTTTTTTTTATTTTTTTTTATTTTTTTTTATTTTTTATTTATTTATTTTTATTTATTTTTTTATTTTTTTGTACTTTTTTTTTTAATTTTTTTAATTTTTTTTAATTTTTTTTTTAAATTTTTTTTTACTTTTTTGTTTTATTTGTTTTTATTATAATTTTTATAATTTTTTTTCTTTTTTTTATTTCTTTTTCGTTTTTATTTATATATATATATATATATATTTTTTTTTTTTTTTTCGTTTTTGGACCTAATTTTTATTTTTAATTCTATTTTAAACAAATTTTTATTTTAAAAATTACACTAGTGCAGAAAAGACTTTTTATATCGGGCGAAAAACACATTTTACATCGGTTCTGGGTCCGATGTAAAGCCAAGCGATGTAGTAAATCAAAGACATTTTACATCGGGCCATAGTCCGATGTGAAAAATACATCTACTACATCGGTTGACTATTAAGTCTGATGTGAAATACATCTACTACATCGGTTGACTATTAAGTCTGATGTGAAATACATCTACTACATCGGTTGACTATTAAGTCCGATGTAAAATGTATGTTTTTACATCGGTTGCCTTTCTGACCCGATGTAAAATGTATGTTTTTACATCGGTTGCCTTTCTGCCCCGATGTAAAATGTTTTTTTTTTACATCGGTTTCCTTTCTGGCCCGATGTAAAATGTATGCTATCTTTCTTAAAATGTATGTTTTTACATCGGTTGCAAGGCGAAAATGAAATAAAAAAAAAAGAAAAAAAATTATAAAAAAAACAAATAAAACAAAATTAAAAAAATTTAAAAAAAATTTAAAAAAAAAAAATTAAAAAAATTAAAAATAAAAAAAATAAAAAAAAAAAAAAAAAAAAATAAAAAAATAAAAAAAATATAAAAAAATATAAAAAAATATAAAAAAAAATATAAAAAAAAAAAAAAAAAAAAAAAAAAAATAATAATAATAATAATAATAATAATAAAATAATATAAAAAATGCCACGTGGCTGCCACGCAAGCAAAGAGAAAGGAATCTTTGCTGTCATGTGGCAGCCAGGGGCCTAAGTGAGGGAATCTGGATATTACGAGGGGGTGTTTAAAAAAAAAATTTTACGGGGGCTAAAATGAGAAATCGCTAACATTGCAGGGGGGTATTGTATATTTAACCCTAAAATAAATGTTAAATAAAAATCAATAAAATAGTAAATAAGGATGGTGAAATAATGATAAGAGCTCATTGACTTGAATGATGGTTGGTCGAGGCTCGACCAAGTAAGTTCGATTTAATAAGAATTGATTTAGTTTAAAATTTAATTTGAATTCGATCTAATTTTTTTTTTCAATTTAAATTCGGCTCATTCTAAATTTACAAACAACTCAGTTCAGTCTATTAAATTTGAGTCAAGACTTGTCCACATATTTAATTTTTAAAGACTATTTTTTTTTTATATTTAACATTTTTTTTAAAGAAAAATATTTAAATAAAATAATAATTATTCAATCTCAATCTTTTGTATGTATTGAGCTTTTATCATAATATTTTTTTTATTTATTGAATTTTTATTATAACATTTCATTTATTTTTATTAATATTTATAAAAAAAATTGGATTTTTCAAAATTGGGGGCCTTCCAAAATTTGAGGCCCTGTGTTGTAGCGCATGTTGCACTTGCACAGGGCCGACCCTGTAATCCAACCCTTTATATCTTCTCTCACCTTCTTTATGTTATCCTCCAAGCTTCTCTCATCTCTCCACGTTTTCTTTATCATTTCCTGATAAGTCTAAGCGTTTCCATCACCCACCTCACCATTACCAGGATTTTTGATTGTGAAATGAGAAATGTGTGGTGTTACACAACAAGAGCTAAGAATTGAAACTTAGGGGATGTTTGACATGATGAAGACCATTTTTCTTTAATTCATGCAAGACTTATACAAAGAGTTAGTTAGTTAGGCTTGACTCACCGAGTCATGCGATTAACTCGGTTAGTTAGAACCAACTCGGTAACAATCCTAATGTGAGCTCCAACATCCAAAGGTCCACATACTTGGAAATCAAGGAACATGATGCATTTATTTGGAAATGATGCATTGGAATAAATTTGAGTGAATTCTTGAATACTCCAGAATGTTCCACATGTTACTAGACCAATGTAGAAGTTCAAGGTGTAAGTCGATCAAGGAGGTGGATGATAATCAAGCATGGAGAAGTTCGGATGGTGAAAGTTTCAACTGATGACAATATTGCTGATATAATCACCAAGACATTGTCAAACAACAAGTTTTTCCACTATATTCGGTTGATAAAATTGCATGATGAAAACTAGTTTGTTCCCTTGTTAATGTAAAGTTTGTTCCAAGGTGGAGATTTGTGGTATTTTTGATCAAACTCTAGTCTCGACGGAGATAGCTTCATGGTTCGACAAAGGTTTAGCATGTAGTCGAAGTTTGTTCACATGCTGATTCTATATGCCGTAGTCAAAGTATGATCAAACATGCAATAGTCGAAATGCTAGGGTTGTTAGGATGTCGAATTGGGCATTGCTTGTAAGCCCAATTGTTAAGTTAGCTTGTAGCCTAAGTTAGCTTTGTAGTCTATAAATAGACTAGTTCTCTCAGGTTGTTGAGAGAGAGGTTAATTGTTATTATTCACTTGTAATCTTTGAACCTTTATTAAGTAAGTGAATAGTAAAGCAAGTTTTAAACAATTTCAATTCATCTTCTTCCTTCTTCTCTCTCTCTCTCTCTCTCTCTCTCTCTCTCTCTCTCTCTCTCTCTCTCGTAAAACGTAATAAGATTTTTTGTGTTTGTTCAAGAAACTCAATATTTATCATATTTTAATTTGTTCTTGATGATATCAATTCACAACAATTACAATAAATAATCATCACTCTGATTACTCTTTTACATCTTCCTCAAGTGTCTTCCCTCAAAAAGTAATTTTTCAGTTCTCCAAAGTGTAACCTTTATTTCAAACCAATATGTGGAAAAAAAATTAGAGCACTTTTCTCTTGTCTTTCTTCTCATTAAATATGTGTTGATAATGAACTATTAAGGTTGAAAGAATATTACAAAATAGTTCAATTTTACAATTCAACATGTAAGCGTGCATAATCTTAAAAAATATTTTCTTTGTTTGCCGTTCGAATTAGACGTTAACTTTTTCAAGAAAATCAACTACCTACCCATTACAAAAAACAAGTAACCAAACTACCTAAATTACCCTTATAACTAATTTACTTAATGCCTAATTAAAGGGCAACATGGTAAAGAGCATATTCAAATAATATGGATTCACCTCCTCACTTTCTGATGCCACCTATCACTTTACTATTGGTCCATAATATCACATATTTTTTGTTTTATCAATCTTCCCTCTCTTTTCTACTCATTATACTTATCACTTCCTCTTTCATCCGTCCAACTATTTCTTGCAAATCTGCTTATCTTACTTGTTTCATTTTCAAAAGGTAATGACATATTTTCATCACCTCTCCTCATATTCCTTACTGCATTTTCAACTTTGAAGAACATGATTTTTGAACATGCATCTCTCCTTATCTTCTGGTTTTCGTTAATGGAAACATGATTTTTAAACAATCCAGATTCTACATTTCTAATTCCAGGTCCTTATTTTTATGGTTTCGAAATATAAGTTCAAAATCTGAGGTTGAAAATATTTGTTTCCTCAATTTAAATCGATTCATTGTTCAAGGTTTTATGATGTCGAATGTTTCATGTTTTTTGAAGTCCAATGTTTCATGTTATTATCGTGTTTGTAAAAGTTGAAGAAAATATTAGTTTCTTCACTTTATATCGATTTACTGTAATCGATTTTTTGATTTTTTTTCATCATCCGTTTTTCAACATGTTCATCTTTTTCGAAGTCGAATGTTTCATGTCCGTACGGTGTTTTTAAAAGTTGAAAGATGTTAGCTTTATTTTTGTCATTTGCAAGGTAATAACACATGTAGCACGGTTGCTTTTCTGATCTATTTCTGGTTTTTGTTAATGGAGAACATCCTTTTTTTACAATGAAGATTCAACATAGTTCAAACCCTTTGTCGACATCTTGCACGGAGAATTCGAAGTGAATCGGTTAATCAACCTCATTCTTTATTGTAGTCCTCATTGTATTTTCATCTTCAATGACTTTACCAAACATTTACATCTTATGCAGGTGTAATTGGTGTACTCCATCAAGTTATGAAAACTCAGGTTGCAGGGGCCTACAATTTCACTATTAGTATTTACAATGATTTTACAATGAGTATACAATTTCACTAGATTTTATGCATTACATTGATTCTGCAGTCCTGTTTTGAGTTTGACTTTTATGTCTTTCTATTCAGCTTGTTAATTATACAATATATGTAGATTTTATTTAGAGTCTTATATGCTAAAGGCTTCACAATTTTTTTTTATTTTATGATTCAATGTTTATAAGTTGTCCACATGTGATTCACTGATACAACTATGAAGTTAACATTACTTTATAATTGAAAATTACGCTGCATTAGTGAACTTCCTATTACAATTATAAGTCATGCCTTTAGCATTGAACATATTTGCTAAGATTTAGTGGATGGTTAACTTGTAACTTACCGCTATTCTGAATGACATGTTTAATGTAGAACTTCCATCAAGGCTATGTTATAACAAATTATCTTTCCTATAATATAATGAATAAATCCTAAACTTTATTTCAATTGGTATGGCATTTCTTTTTTTTGTCACATGAAAACTTTCTTTTTTATATTTATATGGTCACTGTAGTTGCTTAAAATTTATATTGTAGTTGTTCTAACAAGCTAAAGTAGTACTTCTATATATTGATCTGGTTCTTACAAGCTAAAAAAAGAATGAAACAAATGAAATTACTTATAATCAGTCTGTGTTTACATAATATAACAGTCTCAATTTGAAGGCATTTTGCTTCAATGGAGTTGCTTCAGTTGTAACTATCATTCAAAATTAAAATCAGATCAATGAGTAAGTACTCACATCAGAACTATGTTAACTTCATTGAAAAGTAATAATTTGAAGGCATTTTGGTGAAATTGATTTGCTTCACTTTTACCTGTCATTGTTATAGTAAAAGTACCTACTCAATTAGAGCTAACCATCAGTACTTACGCAATGTGGTATCTGTTGTTCTTTTGATATCCGAAACTCCCAATTATGTTCAACAGGTTTCCCATTTTTTTTTCTTCTGCAAACTCAAGTAATTGAGTTAATTTTCAATAATAGAAAACATTATTATGTCTTACATTGATGTCACAATTACTCATACTGTATTATACAGAAGAAAAAAATGAAATTAACTAAGTCCTTAATTTTAAGAATAAACATTAAACAATAGCTAAATTAATCCTACAACATACAAATTCACTTTTTAAACTTGAGGATTCTAATCCAATATTCAACTTATTAGTCACTCTAAGTTAAAGTCATTGGGATAAATCAATCTAATTACCATAAAGCACACAAAATTGACAATTTTCTAAAAATAGGAAAATCATAGACAAATATGTTGTAAATGTGCCTTAAAACCTTTGTTGATGAAGAGAAAGAAAACATATTTTAGAGATTGGATTTACTGCGAAAATTGGGCGAAAAGTCGGGAAAAAAATTCGATCAGTTAATAGTTTCGTTCGTACGGTGAATAGTGCTATTTTGTACGGATGAATAGTGATGTCCGTATGGTGAATAGTGTTTTTAAGTTTTCGGGCTTTTTCGATTCGGTCCATGGATCCATGTGATTTTGGGCTTTGTTTGTTGGGTATTTGCTATTATAAATATGTATCTTTTATATGATTGGTGTGTGACAATCTTAGAGTTTACACCAACAAGGGAGAGCAAAGGTTTAAAGGCATAACATAGGGTTTCAGTTATTCACAAGGAAAACCTTAGAAAAGCAAAGGTTTAGGGAAACCTTTAGAGTTGTTTAAGGTTATTGTGAAACACTGTTATACCTTGGGTTTGAGTGATTCACATATTGAGAGTTAAAGAGGTTGGGAACACTTGGGTAGAAAATAGGGTTGTTCTTGGGAACCTGAAGGCGAAGGCTATTTTCTTGTAACTCATCTATAATCTCTTGTAACAGCTTTCTGAGTATAGTGAATTAGAGAGCCGCTCTCTCCCCCGGAGTAGATCGTTTGATCGAACTGGGTAAACAAACCTTTAGTTTTTTTCTTTCCTTATTCTGTTATATTATCTCTGTATGGATTATTATTGTTGAAGACCATTTATTTTGGTTGTTATTGTTCTTTGACTCACAAATTAATATTGAATTTTGTCGTACTTCACAACAAGATTCACAACAAGTGGTGCGGTGAGCGTGGAGCAAAGAGATATTATTGACAAGTGAGCACCATGGTTAGTAGATGACAGATCGAGAAATTTTCTGGTATATTCGGGTTATGGAAAGTTAAGATGCAAGCAATTTTAATTCAAGAGAAGTGTATCGATGCTTTGAAGAGTGAAGAATTGATGCCTGTAGGACTTACACAGGTACAGAAGACTAAGATGGTGGATAAGGCCAGGAGTGCCATTATCTTGTGCCTTGGGGATAAAGTTTTAAGAGAAGTCGCCAGGGAGCAAATGCGGTTGCTATGTGGGAAAAACTTGAATCATTCTATATGACAAAGTCTTTGGCTCACAGGTTGTATCTGAAACAACAACTCTATTCATTCCGAATGGTGGAGAACAAATCCATAGTTGAGCAGCTCATAGAAATTCACAAGATTATCGATGATCTTGAGAATATTGAAGTGAAGATTAATGATGAGGACAAGGCTTTGCTTCTGTTGAGTTCGTTACCCAAATCCTTTGAGCACTTTAATAATGCCCTTTTTTATGGTAAGGAAGATACTATTACTTTGGATGAAGTCCAGACGGCGGTGAAATCCAAAGAATTTTCAAAGTCGAAAGATTTGAAGATTGAAGATAGTGGTGAAGGATTAAATGTGTCAAGAGAAGGAGGTGAGTGTAAAGGGATGTCCAAATTAAAGAGGTCTGACAAGTCAAAGGTAAAATGTTTTAATTGTTAGAAAATCGGTCACTTTAAAAGGGATTGTCTTGAAAGAAAGGTCAATGAAGATTCTGTTTAAGTTGTAGTTGCATTGGGTGAGGAAAGTTATGAGGATGCTGAAACACTAATAGTATCGAGTTTGGAAACTCAAGATTGTTGGGTCATTGACTCAGGCTGCTCTTATCACATGTGTCCAAGAATAGAATACTTTGAAACTTCGAAGATGGTGCAAGGTGGAGTAGTCCACCTTGATAATAATAAGGCATGCAAGGTTCATGGTATTGGTGCGGTCAGATTTAAAATGTTTAATGATCATGAACTTCTTATTCACAATGTGAGGTATGTTCCAGAACTCAAAAAAATTTGTTATCTATAAGTATGTTTGATGATCTAGGCTATTGTACTAGAGTTGAACGTGGAGTGTTGGAAATTTCGCGTGATGAATTGATTATGGCTAAAGGGTCTAAAATATGTGGTCTATATATTTTATAAGGTTCAAATGTTAATATTCATTCATCTTTAACTAGTGGAGGCTTTCATGACAAGGAAGAGCTATGGGATTTGAGTTTTAGGCATTATGAATGCCTTGAGAAAGTTTCAGAGGAGTACAATGAATTTTTCAGAAATCAAGGGATAGAATTATTATAATATTCGTTTATAATTTTGTTGCTAAAGTTCACCGTTATTACTTGTAAGTGTATTCTCACCCTTGTTTATTTTTGTTGGGTTGGCTTTGGTGCAAATGTTGAACAGGTAATCAGCAGGAGTGATAGATTGCGATGGTCGTGAGATGGCTTCGATGCCCTCTCAGCATTTACTGTTTTTCTTTACTTAGTCGAATAAATGCTCTGATCTGTAACATCGGGGTTTAGGCGCTTGTACTTTCATATTTGAATTGTAACTCTCTTTTGAAGAGTTTTTCATAATTGTTTTTCTTGACTCATGACATGTTTTCGTCTGTCTTCCGTTGTGAACTATTTTATCTGCATGTTTATGTATGAGAGTATTTAGTGAAGTAACATCCTATGTATGATTTAATCTTTAAAAAAAAAAAAAAAAAAAATAAGTTTGGGGTTTAGAGTGTTACATAGTGGTATCAGACCAGGTCGGTCCGTCCGACCCGATTTTTGTGAATTTTGTATTGTCCCTGGGTTTACGACATGTGTATGAACGTTATCGATACAATGTTTGTTCTAATAGTTGTTTCTTGCTATACAGAGGAATGGTTAGAAGAAATGAGCGTGCTATTGCTGATGCCTTGACAGCATTAGCTCAAGTGTTGCAAGCTCAGCAGAATCCACAAGTTGAAGATGCTGGATCCCGTGGACTAGACATGTTTCTAAGAAACAAACCACCAACCTTCAAAGGAAGGCATGATCCAGAGGGCGCACAGGTCATGAGAAGAACTATCCTACACATGACTTAGAATTGGCGGCAGTGGTTTTTGTATTGAAAATTTGGAGACATTACTTATATGGTTTTAGGTTTGAAGTATTCAGTGATCATAAAAGTCTAAAATATCTTTTTGATCAGAAGGAACTTAATATGAGGCAGATGAGATGGTTGGAGTTCTTGAAAGACTACGATTTTGGTCTTAATTACCACCCTGGTAAGGTTAGTGTTGTGGTCGATGCTTTGAGTCAGAAGTCGTTGCACATGTCAGCTATGATGGTGAGAGAATTGGACTTGATCAAACAATTCAGAGATATGAGCTTAGTATGCGAGGTGACTCCTAGTAGTGTGAATTGGGAATGTTGAAGCTTACCAGTGGCTTCCTCGACGATATCAGAGAAGGTCAGAAGCTTGACATAAACTTGGTTGATCGATTATCTTCTGTTGGCCAGGACAGAGATGAGGATTTTAGAGTTGACGAGAATGAAGTGTTGAAGTTCTGGAATAGAGTATGTGTGCCTGATGTGCCGAACCTAAAGCATATGATTCTTGAGGAAAGTCATAAAAATAACTTGAGTATTCATCCTGGGGCTACTAAGATGTACCAGGATCTGAAAAAGATGTTTTGGTGGCCGGGTATGAAGCGAGATATTGCTCAATTTGCTTATGCTTGTTTGACTTGTCAAAAGTCGAAGATTGAGCATCAGAAGCTGTCTGGTCTGATGCAACCATTGGATATACCTGAATGGGAGTGGGACAGTATCTCGATGGACTTTGTGACTGGGTTGCCGAATACTCCAAGGGGAAGTGATTCGATTTGGCTAATTGTCAATAGGCTAACTAAATAAGCTCATTTTATACTAATTAAGATCAGTTTTTCACTACAGAGGTTGCCCGATATATACATTAGTATTGTTGTGAAGCTATATGGCATTCCATGGAGTATAGTTTCTGACAGAGATCCGAGATTCGCTTCTAGATTTTGGGAGAGCTTACAGGAAGCTCTGGGTACTAGACTGAGGTTGAGTTTTGTCTATCACCCACAGATCGATGGTCAGACCGAGAGGACTATTCAATCTCTGGAGGATTTGTTGAGGTCTTGTGTTCTGGAGCAGGGCGGTGCTTAGGACAATTACTTACCACTGATTGAGTTCACGTACAATAACATCTATCATTCTAGTATCAGCATGACACCTTTTGAGGCCTTGTATGGTATAAGGTGTAGAACCCCCTTATGTTGGTATGATTCTGGAGAGAGTGTTGTATTTGGACCTAAGATTGTGCAACAAACGACGAAAAAGGTTAAAATGATCCAAGAGAAGATGAAGGTATCTCAGAGTAGGCAGAAGAGTTATCACGACAAGAGAAGGAAAGATCTTGAGTTTTAAGAAGGTGATCATGTTTTTTTGAGAGTTACTCCAGTGACAGACGTGGGTCGTGCTCTGAAGTCTAAGAAGCTTACTCCTCACTTCATTGGACCTTATCAGATTACTCAGAAGATTGGAGTTGTTGCCTACCGTGTGGCTCTACCCCCGACTCTCTCGAACCTGCATGATGTTTTCCATGTGTCACAGCTCCGAAAGTATGTTCATGATCTGGCTCACGTAATCCAGATGGATGATGTGCAAGTTCAGATTAATTTAACTGTTGAAGCATCTCCTGTTCGGATTAAGGATAGAGAAATGAAGCAGCTTCGTGGCAAGGAGATTGTTCTTGTGAAGGTTGTTTGGGGATGACCTACTGGAGGTAGCATGACTTGGGAGCTGGAGAGCCAAATGAGATAATCATATCCGGAGTTATTTTTGTCAGGTAATTTTCGAGGACGAAAATCTTTTTAAGTGGGGGAGAGTTGTAACACCCTAACTTTTAAATAATAATTTTTAAGTGTTTACTTGTGTATTATTTAGTTTATTCTGAATAATTGTGTAATTTTGGTGTTTGGGGGATATATGAGTATTTTAGTAACTTAATAATTAAGATAGTTATAGAGTTTGAGAGTAGAGAAATAAAATAGGATTCTATTTAAATTATTTGAGTTAATTAAATAACTTTAATAATTTTGTAATTAATTAAAAATTTAATTATTTAAGCAATTAAATTATTAACATAAAACATTTAGATACTACATTTATTTAGAAAATAAATATTTGTGATTATTTTTATTACCATTAGAGGTCACGTAAAGTTATAAGTATTGAATACAGAAGTGGGAAGGGGTGTGTGTAAATAATTGGGAATAATTAACTGGTATCAGTTACGCTAATGATTTGTATAACCTTTTGAGTTAATAATAATAATAATTTGAGAGTTAATAACAATAATATATAAATATGATCGTTAGATATTGGTTTGGGAATATATTATAAATGGCACGGAGCGTATTGGGAAAAAGGAGAAACTTTTGAGAGAAAAATAAACCAGCGCTTTGGAGAGGGAGGAACGTCAAGAAATTGTAAAGTTTCGTTTAAGGTAAGGGAAAATTTTTCTTACTGATGGGTGATTATGGAATAACTTAGTTTCTTTCTGTTACTGTAGTTGGGTAAATTCCATGTGGTCACCATTTACACCGTAAATGGTTTTGTTGATGCATGACCATATTTGTTTGATATGAATATAGGTTTCGTTAAATCTGTGTTGTAGTAGAATTATGTTGATGTCTGTGTATTTTTTTTTAGCGATTCTAATTATTCTATTTCCCCAAATTCTCATAAACATCTACAATATATATATATTTTTTTCCTAAAATTTTCCCAAATATCAAAATCCTAACTTTTATGAAAGTGGACAAACTTGCAGTCAGGTGTTTTGTTGCGTGTTATTTTAGTATATTTTGAGGTTCGGATTGGTGTCAGTTGTAGTATTGTCCGTACTTGTGTGTCTAAACCACTTCCTGTGTCACGTGTGTTTACGTGTTTACTATGAGTTGTGTGTAGCATGTTGTGTGATGATGTGTTAACGCATGATGCCCAGTTGTTTCGCTAGGCGGTAGAATATTGTTGTGTCTCTGATAAGTGCAAATTGTACCTATTTTTGTATATAAGTTTTGTTGCACTTATCCTTACTTTGTGTTAAAATTGGTTGAATAAATCCCACTTTGTGTGTAAATACGTTTACTTTACGTTTTCGGTGTATAGTGCGTTACCGTGTAAATATCATTGAGTTTAATTGATTTTCATTTATTTTTATAGGTGTTCCAGCAATGGGATTTTTCCATATTCATAAAGAGCATTGAATAAGCTTTCCAACGCTTCAAACCGTGCGTCAATCGGAGTTACGGTTCAAGAATTATGAAGAAAACAAGTTCTGGTTTTCTGTCATGCTCGCTAGGCGAGCCCCCGTAGCGAACACTCGCTAGCTTGTTCGCTAGGCGAACCGGGGCGAACGAAAATTTCCAGAATCGTGAAAAAACTCAACTTTAAGGCGGTTTACGTTCGCCTAGCGAACGGGGACTCGCTAGGCGAACCTGGAAAGTGAGATTTGCCTATTTCAACAATTTTTCATCATTTTTTATGTTATGTTTTTGGGGGAACTTTCTCCCAACTTCATCAAACATGTTTTAGGAGTAGATTAGCTTAGAAACAACATTGGATGATGCATCTTGATGATCCGGAGTAGGATTTACTTTAATCGGCTCCGACGAACCGTGAGAAATTTGTTCTTCTCCTTTCTTCTCTTTGTATCCTCTATTTGTTGATGTTTGGTATGTAAATCTCTTGATACATATTGTATTTCATCTAATCTATGTTTATGAATATGTTTTGATTCTCTATTGATTGTTTGTCTTTGATTGATTATTTGTGGGTCGTGACAAAACCTATATCGAATTATTAATCTTAGATTTTCATCTGTCAATGAGCAAGCTTTTGACAGGGGTTTGTGAATTGATATTCATTGTATCTTTTGTTGTATTGTGTTGATTAAGTAGCATGGGTAGCATGAGTAGGGTCGATACGGTATTGCGAGGATGCATGACAATAGCGATGAAGAACGACGTTCGTATATAGTTGGTAAATTAGTTGAATGCAGGGTTAATCATATGTTTGTATTCTGATTAGGGCTTTGTATATGAATTACTCATGAATTTGACATGGATGTTATAGTAATATCTGTTTTGTCTGAACTCTAGAGATAGATTTAGACTTAACACTTGCGTGAGTATCAGTTCTTACTTCTCTGTGTTGTTGAGTTGCGTGAGACATCACCAATGAGACAATACCATTGTTCTCTCGACGTTGCGTTAGACATAACCTCTGTTGTGAGTGATACGTGAGGATATTAGACGAATGAATGATTTGTGTATGAAATGGTCGGAAGAATGCATGTGTTATTGAGTGATCTCTATTGAGTTTCTTTCCTCCAAAGAATGTGTTATTGTTATTTACTTGCTTTTTGTTCCTTTAATTTTCCGCATTTGCTTTTGGTTCGCTTAAACCAGAACTTTTGATTCATGAGCTTAGAAATATAGAAACCGTTGAATGACATTCTTTCCCTCGCATTGATCCCTGTGGAGAACGACAAAACTGGGTTACTTATATTTTTGCTTGCTGCTATTCTAGCACCAACAAAATGGCGCCGTTGCCGGGGATCGATGTGTCGATATTGAGTTGCATCGCATAGTTTCTATGTTTTTAAGCTTCGTACATAATTGTCTATATTGTATATTTACTTGTATAATGGTGCATAGTTAGTTGGGGAGAGTTTGTTAGATGTCAAACATGTTATATATTTGTATGCAATACTTGGCATTTTTCATTTCTTTCCATGTGTAATGTATTGATTTTAGTGAGGAATGTTGTTGTTGTGCATTATTTGAAATATACTTGTGGTGCTTGTAATGTGTGTGCTAATGTGCAGAAATAGGAATGAAAATATCAAAGTTTGAAGACACAAAGAAATAGTGCAAGCTGCCAAAGAATTGAAATCAACAACAGCATTCGCTAGGCGAGTGTTGGCGAAGATGCCAGCGAAGGTTCGCCTAGCGAACGTTAGCGAGAGTGCCAGCGAGGGGGTGGCAGAAAGTATGCAAAAACCTTTAGTAGGAAACTGGGTAAACTCGCTGGGCGAGGGAGCCAGCGAATGCTCGCTGATGTGTTCGCGTGGCGAAGGTGCCAGCGAGGGGGTGGCAGAAACTTTCTTATTTGAAAAACTCCCAAACTTCGCTGGAGCGAAGGCTCGCGTCGCGAATGATTTGGTTCGCCTAGCGAACAAAGCTTAACAAGTGTACATACTTGTTAATAGTTGTTTTCCATAAGTGATTGTATATATGTGTTTTCCATCATGTTTATGTGTGTGTACATATTTTTGTTTTTGGTTTACGTTTGCTTAAGTGTTGCAGATTTTATTTGGTATCTACCGATGAACGAAGCAACATGGAGGAGCTTGTACGTAAATAAGGTGTCGAGCTAACGACGTGAAACTAGCGCTTATTGGGAGGCAACCCAATGATTCTTGAGTTTGTACAGTTTTATATTTAGTAGTATAGTTAATATAAAGTGACAATGGATGGAGTGAATGAGAGAAAGAACCAATTTTGAAAAACAAAATTTTCCTGCCCGTGCTTAGTGCGCGCAGAGGGCGCTTAGCGCGCCTTGTTTTGCAAAGAAAAATCTTTCATTTTCCATCCACTTTCACAAATTTTGGTTTTTATGTTTATTTAGCTTTAGTTCAATTTTGTTAGGTTGTTAGAATAATTTATGAGTTTGTTCTCAAGTTTTGTTTTTGATTAGCTTGAGGATGCATTGTGTGATTTTTCAATTTTGATTGTTTCAACAAGAAAATGTTATGGTAGTGTGAAAAGTTTAAAGAAAGTTGCATTGTGTTGGTTGGTGTTTATTGCTTTTCTAGAACATAACATGTTTATGAACCTTAGGATTTGTACAAATTACATGTCTTTCATTCTCTTGCAATTTTTGTTCATTTATGAATCACTTTAGTTCATAGCCCCATGTGAGGAAACCTCCATTGTTTACTAAATGCTTGGATGACTGATAAACTTTGTTTAATTCGTTTGATTCATGCTTTATCTTCTGATTATTGTGATTTTGTGGAAGCATTAGAAATGATCAAGGCATTTGTTTATATTGAGCACAACCGTATCCAAAAGTATCTTACCCGTGAGTAGTGAGAATTTGTTAGCCCCTTTGAGACTAAAACTGTTTAGATCTCATTTTTAGTGATGAACTTGGTTTATGTACATAATTTGCAAGTTTGGTTCATCATTGAATTTAGTGAGTTTCTAAAATTTCTTCTTGAACCTTTGAAATTGTATACTTTGATTTCCTTGCCGTAAAAAGCAAGGAGCATTCACTTGAGGTTTGGTTGAATTCAAGTTGGGGAGAATGAAAAAGAAGTGGTAAGTTGCTTGAAACTTTTGAAAAAGTTCAAACAAGCATGAAAAGAAAAAGTGTAAATATGAATGTGAAAAACAAAAGAAAAAGAATGCTTGTTTGAATGAGAAAAATAGAGTGAAATAATTGTGCATAAAGGTAGTTTGAGAAGGTTTGTGGTAAAGGAATGAGAATGGTGAATGAAGTTGTAATGTGTAAATATCATTTATCGGCAATTTCGATTCAATGGCCTGTAGAAATGTCCCTTTATTGTGAACCCGACCAAGCTACAACCCTTAAAGCCCTTAGTGATCTTTTTGCTTCCATATTTTCATTTTTGATTGTTAGATGTTGTATGAATTGAATTGTTATTTGCAGTGTTTGTCAGATGAGTGAAATTTCCCCGCGGTTGCAAACGCGCATTAATTTATTCATTCTTATTTGAAGTGGAGTGATAGGTGTGATTCATTCTTGAACATGTATTGCTTTTGGATGTTGACATTTGTTTTGTGCTTAGACTTTGTTTCATATTCGTGGTGTCGTTGTAGTTTAGTGGTAAGCATTGCTTTGCATGTACTTTTGATATTTGTACCATACGTTTATTCTCCGTTTGTAAAAACTTGTTGAGCATGATTTCTTGATAATTGCTTTTGTTTCTTTGAGTTGATTGACTTTTGTTTGAGGACAAACAAAATAATAAGTTGGGGAGAGTTTGATAAGTGCAAATTGTACCTATTTTTGTATATAAGTTTTGTTGCACTTATCCTTACTTTGTGTTAAAATTGGTTGAATAAACCCCACTTTGTGTGTAAATACGTTTACTTTACGTTTTCGGTGTATAGTGCGTTACCGTGTAAATATCATTGAGTTTAATTGATTTTCATTTATTTTTATAGGTGTTCCAGCAATGAGATTTTTCCATATTCATAAAGAGCATTGAATAAGCTTTCCAACGCTTCAAACCGTGCGTCAATCGGAGTTACGGTTCAAGAGTTATGAAGAAAACAAGTTCTGGTTTTCTGTCATGCTCGCTAGGCGAGCCCCCGTAGCGAACACTCGCTAGCTTGTTCGCTAGGCGAACCGGGGCGAACGAAAATTTTCAGAATCGTGAAAAAACTCAACTTTAAGGCGGTTTACGTTCGCCTAGCGAACGGGGACTCGCTAGGCGAACCTGGAAAGTGAGATTTGCCTATTTCAACCATTTTTCATCATTTTTTATGTTATGTTTTTGGGGGAACTTTCTCCCAACTTCATCAAACATGTTTTAGGAGTAGATTAGCTTAGAAACAACATTGGATGATGCATCTTGATGATCCGGAGTAGGATTTACTTTAATCGGCTCCGACGAACCGTGAGAAATTTGTTCTTCTCCTTTCTTCTCTTTGTATCCTCTATTTGTTGATGTTTGGTATGTAAATCTCTTGATACATATTGTATTTCATCTAATCTATGTTTATGAATATGTTTTGATTCTCTATTGATTGTTTGTCTTTGATTGATTATTTGTGGGTCGTGACAAAACCTATATCGAATTGTTAATCTTAGATTTTCATCTGTCAATGAGCAAGCTTTTGACAGGGGTTTGTGAATTGATATTCATTGTATCTTTTGTTGTATTGTGTTGATTAAGTAGCATGGGTAGCATGAGTAGGATCGATACGGTATTGCGAGGATGCGTGACAATAGCGATGAAGAACGACGTTCGTATACAGTTGGTAAATTAGTTGAATGCAGGGTTAATCATATGTTTGTATTCTGATTAGGGCTTTGTATATGAATTACTCATGAGTTTGACATGGATGTTATAGTAATATCTGTTTTGTCTGAACTCTAGAGATAGATTTAGACTTAACACTTGCGTGAGTATCAGTTCTTACTTCTCTGTGTTGTTGAGTTGCGTGAGACATCACCAATGAGACAATACCATTGTTCTCTCGACGTTGCGTTAGACATAACCTCTGTTGTGAGTGATACGTGAGGATATTAGACGAATGAGTGATTTGTGTATGAAATGGTCGGAAGAATGCATGTGTTATTGAGTGATCTCTATTGAGTTTCTTTCCTCCAAAGAATGTGTTATTGTTATTTACTTGCTTTTTGTTCCTTTAATTTTCCGCATTTGCTTTTGGTTCGCTTAAACCAGAACTTTTGATTCATGAGCTTAGAAATATAGAAACCGTTGAATGTCATTCTTTCCCTCGCACTGATCCCTGTGGAGAACGACAAAACTGGGTTACTTATATTTTTGCTTGCTGCTATTCTAGCACCAACAGTCTCGCAATGCAATGTAATAGTCAATGATGTATGTATCTTAGTATTAAGTAATTATCTTAAGCTATGACATTTTTGTATTGTTTATTATATTAGCTTGACTATTTAGGGTGTTTGGGTATAAATAAGAGTGCATATTATATTTTAAATGTGAATTCTTCATATTATATGCCTACTGTATCATACTAGTATATATATAGTTGCATCGTAACAAAAATAACACATTATATATGATAGTCAATAATATAATGTGCTAGTTAGAAACGTTAAGGTATTATGAGCAACAAATAAACAATCCCAAATCTGTGCAGTGTATACATTGATTGAGAACAGTACACTAAACAACAACTGCAATGAGAAATAAATTTGGATTTTAGTGTATTAGTGATAAGAATTGGGAAATTAAGATTAAATTAAATATTAAAAAAACTTTTATAAAAATAAAATTTAATTAAAATGTATTGACAGTCCTTAGAGTTTAGTAGAGTTATCACTCGTGAATTTTTAAATATTTTTGAGTTTCTAAGAATTCTGAGAAAATATGCATTTTCGAGAAATTATCAATTGCTGAGACATTTTGAAAATTATGGGTTTGGAGACTTTTTCAGTTAAATGAGTATATTGACGAGTTGAAGTTGAAGGTAATAATATAACTTTATCTTTTTGAGGAGAAATAATTGAAATTGTTTTAAAAACATATTTTTGAGTATAGTAATCCAGAGAAGAATTACAGTGTGGCCTTTATTAGTGATATACGGTCCATACTTCGAAGGTCTTTACGTGAATAATTATTTAAATAACTATGGGTGATTTATACGTATTTGGGGTGAACTGTATTTTTTGACTATTAGCATTCTCATGCATGCACATATATTCGCGTTAGGTGGGACTTCGGTCCATTTGGTGGCCTCAGATCTATTTGGTGGGTTCGTTGGTCTAGTTGAGAGACCAGAGGCGGGTCTCAGATCTATTTGGTGGGGATCGTCGGTTCAGGTGAGGGACCGGAGACCGTGGAGATAATCAGTAACATACCTCTGATATCCACAAAAAAAACTTGGTGTCACACGCATATATGTGAAGGAGTGGTGCATAATAGCATTGCATATATTGAGGAGGTTATTTGTGTTTGTATTGGTGTATGTGTTTGTGCGTTAAAATTATTATAATATTCGTTTATAATTTTGTTTCTAAAGTTCATCGTTATTACTTATAAGTGTATTATCACCCTTGTTTATTTTTGTTGGGTTGGCTTTGGTGCAAATGTTGAACAGGTAATCAGCAGGAGTGATAGATTGCGATGGTCATGAGATGGCTTCGATACCCTATTAGTATTTACTGTTTTTCTTTACTTAGTTAAATAAATGCTCTGGTCTGTAACATCGGGGTTTGGGCGCTTGTACTTTCATATTTGAATTGTAACTCTCTTTTGAAGAGTTTTTCATAAATATTTTTCTTGACTCATGACATGTTTTTGTTTGTCTTCCGCTGTGAACTATTTTATCTGCATGTTTATGTATGAGAGTATTTGGTGAAGTAACATCCTATGTATGATTTAATCTTTAAAAAAAAAAAAAGTTTGGGGTTTAGGGTTTTACAACTTCCCCTCTCAATGTTTCTGAGTTTGCATAGCCTGTACAATTGGTTTTGGTTCAGATTGAAGCTTTCCTTGAATCATGGAAAGTGGTTGGAAGTGAAAAGTGGCTTTTTGTCCATTATCCACAAGTCAAACCAAGTAGCATGTTGGTTGATGCCTTTGAATGATGAAAGAAGATCCATTTCTACAGAACTTGGTACCATTGGAAGGATTTTGTGTCAAGGAACAAGTTTCAAGTTGATAACTTGTTCCGAAAATGCTTGAAAAATGGGAAAAAACAATCCTTGAACTCGTGTGAAATCATGGTGAACAATTCTGCCTTGAACCAAAACTGCTTACCATGCCCACTTTGGAAAATCATAACTTCATGCTCAAGCCATATCTTTTATTGCTCTTGGCACCATTGCTGTTGTGACTATAACATACCTGATAAATATGTGTCCCTCGACTGCCTTGGGAATGAAGATACCTGAAGAAGTCTGGTCAGGACATCCACCTAGTCTCGACAGACTTATAGTATTTGGTTGTTTAGCCTATGCTCATATTAGGCAAGACGAGGTCGAACCTATAGCTCTGAGACATATATTCCTTGAATACTCTGAAGGAGTCAAAGCTTATAGGTTGTGTGGTGTCTAAAGCTAGGTCACATGAGGTGTATCACAAGGCGAGATGTAGTTTTCAATGAAGTTGAGATGACCTTCAAGAAAATTGATGTCGCTGGTCTAAGTTCAAATATCTCTGAAGAAGAGCAGGAACATGAAGAGATTCCTATTGAGGTAGAGCATAGTGATGTTGAATTGCATAAACCAGATGAAGTCGAAGAGCAAGCACATGTTGCTGATGAAGATGATGAGACTGATAATGATTACCTGCTGGCAAGAGACGGGTCGATAAGAGTCATCAAGCCACCTCAGAGACTTGGTTATGCAGATCTCATAGCTTATGCTTTAATCTCTACAAGTGAGGTTCTAGATGAAGAAACTAGAGACTATAAGAGAGTTATGAGAAGTTGAGACAAGACTGAATGGATGAAAGCCATGGATGATGAGATGAAATCTCTTTATGATAATAACTCTTGGGAATCATTTGAGAAGCCTGCAGGGGCCAGGTTAGTCAGCTGTAAGTGGACTTTCAATGTTAAGGAAAAAATCGAATGAGTGATGTTGAAACGAATTAAGGCAAGGTTGATTGTTAGGGGGTTTACTCAGAAAAAAGGTGTCTACTTTAATGACGTGTTCACACCTTTTGTAAAGCATAAATCCATTAGAATGTTGTTAGACATTGTGGTAAAGTTCGACTTGGAACTTGAATAGATGAATGTGAAGACAACCTCCCTATATGGTGATCTAGATGAAATAATCATGATGAGGAAACCTAAGGGGTATGTAGAAAAAGGAAAGGAAGATTATGTGTGCAAGTTGAATAGGTCTTTGTATGGCCTGAAACAATCCCCTTGATAATGGAATAGGAGATTCAACAAGTTCATGACACACATCGGTTTCACTAGGGGCCAGTTCAACCACCGTGTTTGCTTCAGATTTTGACCTGAAAAGTCACTTGTTATTTTGTTACTTTATGTGGATGGCATCCTCATTACAAGCAACAATGTCAAGAATGTTATAAAGGTGAAGATTGAACTCGATAAGGAATTTGACATGAAGGATTTAGGAGCTGCCTCCAGAATTCTTGGGATTGATATTCTGAGAGATAGAAAGCATTCAAGATTATGCTTATCTCAACACACATACCCGAAGAAAATTCTTGACAAGTTTGGTATGTCAAATTCAAAGTCTGGTTTAACACCGACCAATCCTTAGTACAAGCTAAGTACGACTCAAAGTCCTAGTACTGAAGTCAAAAGAGCCTATATGAATAATATCCCATATGCTAGTATAGTAGGTTCTTTGATGTATGTTATGGTCTGTACAAGGCCATACATATCCTACTGATTGATCCTTGTAAGTAGGTATATGACCAATCTTGGGAAGGCGCACTAACAAGCATTAAAGTGGATTCTAAGGTATATAATTAGGTCCCTGAGTAAAGTCCTGATTAATGATGGAGCCTGTGGAGATGATAGCAAAGTCGAAATCAAAGGATTTGCCGACTCTGAGTATGCAGGTTATATGGATTCCAGAAAATCTATTTTGGGATATGTATTCACTATGTTTGACACAACAATCAGTTGAAAAGCAATACTTTAGAAGGTTGTTGCCTTATCAACCTCTAAAGCGGAGTATATTACCCTCATTGAATATGTGAAAGAAGCATTATGGCTTGAAGGTTTTGTTAAGTAGCGGGAACTTCAAGGTCGAGTTATCATTGTTAAATGTGATTGTCAAAGTGCAATACACCCGTCGAAGAATTCAGCATGTCATGAGCGAACCAAGCACACCGATGTGAGGCTGCACTTCATCAGAGAGATAATCAAACATGGAGATGTCCAAGTGTTGAAGGTTTTGACTCATGACAATGTTGCTAATATGATCATCAAGACATTGCCAAGTAACAAGTTTTTCACTGTATGCAGTTGATAAAGTTGCATGACGAAAGCTAGTTTGTTCCCTTGTTAGTGTAGAGTTTGTTCCAAGGTGGAGATTTGTGGTATTTTGGATCGAACTCTAGTCTCGGTGGAGATAACTTCATGGTTCAACAAGGGTTTGATGGGTCATCATGAGGGGGACGCATTCACATTGGGTCAAACACTCACCTAAAGATCAAAGACTCAACCAAACTAGTGAGAGAGACACCACATATTCACCCAAAACCTTAAGGTGATAGGTGTATGAGTTTTCTTACTTATAAAGTGCTCAACCTTCACTTTTCTAAACAATGTGGGACTTAGAACTCACACTTGTTTCTCCACATAACTCACACTTGTTTTCCAACAATCTCCCCCCTCAAGTATGTCCACACAACTCATACTTGTTTCCCAACAGGTTTAACATGTAGTCGAAGTTTGTTCATATATGCTGATCATGTATATGTTGTAGTCAAAGTATGCTCAAGCATGCAGTAGTCGAAATGCTAGGATTGTTAGCATGTCGAATTGGGCATTGCTTGTAAGCCCAATTTTTAAGTTAACTTGTAGCTTAAGTTAGTTTAATAGTCTATAAATAGACTAGTTCTCTCAGGTTGTTGAGAGAGAGGTTAATTGTTGTTATTCAATTGTAATCTTTGAACCCTTATTGAGTAAGCGAATAGTAACACAGATTTAAACAATTATTGTTCTTCTTCCTTCTTCTCTTTTTTTTTTTTTGTAAAATCTAATAGAGTTTCTTGTGTTTGTTTAAAAAACTTAATCTTTATTATATTTTAATTTGTTCTTTGACGACATTGATTCACAACAATTACAATGAACAATCATCACTTTGATTACTCTTGTACATCTTTCTCAATTCTCTTACCTCCAAAAGTAGTTTTTCTATTCTCCAAAGTGTAACCTTTATTTCAAATCAATATGTCAAAAAAAAATTAGAGCACTAAACTCTTGTCTTTCTTCTCATTAAATATGTGTTGATAATGAGCTATTAAGGTTGAAAAAACATTACGAAATAGTCCAATTTTACAATTAAACATGTACTGTGTATAATCTTAAGAAATATTTTCTATTTGTTTACCGTTGGAATTAGACCTTAACTTTTTCAAATTATGCTAACATTAGAAATTAACTTTTACTCTCCGCTAGTTTCACCTTAATTGTACTTATGAAATTCTAGATATAAGCAAAATAATGCACATTGGTAAAGTCTGAATCACACAAACACGATGCCCTATGTATAAAGTGCACCCCATTCCCTATTTTTTGCTTACGTTGACTCTATGAAATTCCTATAACGGGCTGCACTCATATACATGGCGCGGCGTGTTTTTTCCAGTCACAGCTAAAGTTATTTCCTTCTGTCCTTCATGAAACGTGCCACACCTAGTGTCTTGTATCAGTCAGAAGGTATAAAGCAATAACGTAACCAGAGTTAAATTGAAAATTAAATTTCACAATTGTTTAGAATCTATTTCACTTACATATCTCATACAAAGTATTAAAAATTGGAGTAAGATTGAGCTAACTTCCATCAATCAGAATACTTTTATAATTAATAGTTCATACATTGATAATAATCAAAATAACCCACAGATACATTCTAATTAGTAATGAAACCTAATATTAAAAAAAAACTAGTAATTGTCAAATGTAGGGTTACTCGTAATGAAACCTAATCCTTGCAATGGTTTCAGCAGCGGATTAAGTAGTAAAATCTGATGACGGCATTGAGGATAGGAAAAAGAAAGATTTCCTCGGTGAAGTCCACCGAAGAGGGAAGGGTCCAATGGAAGAATCTAGGGAAACAGAATTTGCAAAGGAGTAAGATGCATAAATTTTCAAACAGCACCATTTTGAGATTCAGTATTGTGTTGAAATTGAAGCGGTGCATGAGCATGGTGGAGGCAACCATAGGAAACAGCATGCGTTGAGCAGTGATAGTGAAGGATGGATTGATCCAACGGACTAGGCGAGGGACGTAGACGTGGAAAAAGAAAGTGAGGCACGTGTAGAAAATGAACTCTGCTGTTGCATTCATTGTAACGAATGTAGCGATCCAATCCATGAAAGGAGGGAGAAAGAACTCAAAACAGAGTGTGTATGTTATATGATAAAATAACTCTGTGATTTCCATTGATTGCCGATACTCCAAAATCCTGTTTTCTTCAATTGATTGCCGAACAACTCAATAATACCTTCTTCTTTCTCTAAACCCTATATATAGAGAGATTTTATCACACGTTGGGTTCATTTTTTATCCAAAAAAATCTCAACAAACTATTAATATCTATTTTCTCAATTAACTTTTTTATTAATGTCTAATATTTTAGAAATTAATCTGTTCAATATAATTTAATTTACATAAATTATTTGCTAGCTATTTGTTTTAATTGGATATTATTATATATTAAAAAGTTAATTTTAAATTTTATTTTATTTTAAAATAAAATAATTTTAAAAAATGACATGGGATTGAATAATATTATTTGATAGAACTAGAATACCTGTGCTCAAATAAATTTAAAATCTTAAATATAAAATTAATTTTTAATTTAAACATTTTAATATATATATATATATATATATATATATATATATATATATATATATATATATATATATATATATATAAAATAATTATTTATTTTATTTAATTAAATTAAAACTTAAAAGTCTACTTTAATTTATTCACCAAAAATTTTCTCTTTTGAAAACTAACCGAAACGAGACTTAGGCCTTAATTGTTGATAAAATTGTTAATTGCTTATAATGTGTTTTTCACGAATCCCATAGAAATTTGAAAATATTCATGTCGACATGTCATCTTTCGAATGCATCATTTACACTTTTGTTTAATTTGCCTCGTCTCAATGATGGTGGAAACAATCATCAAATACTCTACTATGTGATTTTAATTTATTTGCAGGGAATCAGCATTAGAACAGTTTGTTCGAAGGGTGCAATGTCATGGATTGTTTTCTACGCACTATCATTAATTAACTATAAATCATCTCAAAGAACCCAAATCAAGTCCAATTTTTTATGGCCATCCACGTTATTTGATCTTCCTTATCAAGCTTAAGAAGACATATCAAATTAATGACCTCCATGTCTAGGTTAAGAGTCTCACATCATCTTCAGAAATTATATGGTCTAAACATGTGTGTATTAGTAGAAACATTTCTCATCTACAAGTCAATTTTGTAGGATTAGAAATTAATTTGTTCAATATAATATAATTTAATTATTTTTTAATTTGATTGTATTTTTAAAAAATATAAATATTATTTATTTTATTTAATAAAACTAAATTACACGCATCACTTTAATTTAGCCACCAAAAACTCTTTCTGTTTTGGAAACTAACAGAGTTGTTATTAACAAACTCAAACAAGACTTAAAACTTAAACCTTACTCTGGAGAGGGAATTGTTCATTGTTTAAATTCTGTGTTTTCCACAAATTTTATAAAATTTCGAAAATAAATTTTTTATAAAGGCCACTAGTCTACCCTCTTGTACCAACATGCATGGCTCCTAACTCCTTGTTAAAATTCTGGAATATTTTAGGTTTCTGAAATCTTAAAACCTTGTCATAATAGGTTAGGAAAAAGATCATATCGATGTAGTACATGTTTTATGGTCTTAGTAATTGTATGCATGTTATATGTAAGAAATTTTTAACTATTTTGATCAGTGTGTATGATCAATAAAGGCCATGCCCCTTGTACCAACATGGCTCCTAACTCCTTGATTAATGCATAATGAACGGTTGTTATAATTCTGGAATTGCTTCAAACTCATCAACATTTCATACAGAAAATGACTCAACAAAGCTCTTTGCAATTGAATTCATGAAATGCGTTTTGTACGAGCTTCCCACACCTAAAATCAACTGAGCGCCTTAGCTTCAAAACAAATTGAAGCAGCGAGCGAGCAACTTCTCATCATCATCGGGGATATGGTTGATGAAAAAATTTCGTTCAGCATGATAAATCCAACCATAAGGATTCTCATAATGTTAATAACACAGCATCCAGATAATTTCCAACAACCTAAAGGGCCTTACATAATTAATCTCAACAGAGAAATGATATTTACAAAAGCATGAACAATAAAGCAAGCATAATATTGTTATTAAAGATTCCAATCACGGACCGTACATTATTGATATGAAGAATACCCTATCTGTTTCTAAATCTAATATTCACTTTTCACATCTCAAGATTGAAATAGGAAACAGATGTATAGGCCTAATATCATCACTATGATGATTCCAGGGATGACAAAATCACTCTTCATGTGCCACTTTGTTACTCTTTGATACATTAAATACAGCATATACCCAACATAAATAGCCAGTACTATGCACATTCGAGCAAATAACGGCGCCATTGCGTAACACCTGCAATTAAATTGCACCAAATGTAATCAAAGTCAGTCACCAATCTATATAATTTCTAAACGCATTTCTTAAAATACAAACTATGAATACTTGCTTCTTTCTTAAAATACACAACATCAAGATTCATTGAAATCTCCACTCTTCTTTTCAAGATTCATTGGAAAATCTTCACTCTCCGCATTTCTTTTCAAGATTATTTTTCATAAGGCAACCTATTTGCAGTATTAGTTTTGTTCTATACTATAAACAATGAGTTATGGAGGAAGAAAGAATTATGGAAGAAGAAGTTATGAAGGAAGAAACAATTATGGAAGAAGAAAGAATTATGGAAGAAGAAAGAGTTTGTAAATTACCTTGGTGTTAATTGTTGAGAGAAGAGAAGAGTTGAATGTACGGAATCTATCACTTGATCGGATTAGACTTTCGCTTGATGCAATTCAACTTTGTGTTGATGTTGTTTAAATAACATTCTGTTAATGAATTGCCTCTTAAGAATAGTTTTTTTTTCCTTTCATTTCTTATTAAAAGGTGTAAATAATAATATGTTTTCGAGCATTAGCTTAATTAAAATAGTATATTTAGTGTTAAGATATAAACTCTGGCAAATGTTTTCAACTTCGATCTGAATTTGGAATGGAGACATATAAAAATTCATTAAATGAAAGGTCATATGATTTGATTAAATACATTGATTGCTATTGCATTTACTAGTCGTTATTATTTGGGGTCTTCAATAATTTGGAAGGAGACATATATAAAAATTCAGTAAATGTATTAGCGCAAATGAATTTCCCTGATAAATGGATACGATAGATTAGAGGAGGCCCTTTAAACTGTAATATGTCCGTGATTGTTAATAGAGGTACTACAAGTGATTTTTTGGCTAAAGGGGTCTTAGATAAGGGAACCTCTTGATAGGGGTGTGCATGATTTTTAAACCAAACCGAATTGAACCATATATATGGTTTGGTTTGGTTCTTAGAACCGTTTCTATAAAACTAGTTTATATTTTCAAAACTAATTTATATTTGGAACAGTTTGGTTTAAAACCGGTTCTTTTTAAAAACTAATATTTTATTTGATCCAATTTTAAAACTAGTTTCTATCAAAACCAATTATATCAGTATTTGATGGCAAAGTTGCATAGCTCTGTCCAACCGTTTTATTTTATCATCTTATAGATTTATAAGTATTATTTTAACTATTTTTTAACAAGGTTCTCTCTCTTCATTGTTTATTAAAACCAAATGAAATGAAAAGTGTCATTAGAGTTATTCAGTTTAACAAATATTGAATATTTAATATTGGGATAGTTTTCTATATTATTTTAATACTGGTATATTTAATACATTGATAAACTGAGATATTAAATATTGGGACATTTAATACATTGATAAACTTAGATATTTAATATTGGGATATTCAATTTATAATAAATTTGTCTTTGTTGGATGTTCAGAGTTCTAAACTTTGTGATTAACTGGATTATAACCGGATATTAGTATATGGTAACCAAATGTTATTGGTATTTTTAAAATGGATTGGGTCAGTTATAAATAAAAGTGGTTTGGATTATTTTATTTGGTAAACCAAATTTCTGGATATGGATCGAATGAACCGGTTAAAATGCACACCCCTACCTCTTGCCGCCCTTCCTATATTCTTTGGTGGCAAAAGGATTAGCTCTGTTGGTGAGAAATGTGAATTCCAAGCATATCATGAATGGGTTCAATATTAAGGAGGAAGAATCCACCAGTCTAATTCAATTTGTTGATGATACTAATTTAATTTTTGATGGCTCGTGGAAGGACTTATGGGGTATCAAATCGATTTTAAGGGGATTCGAGCTAATTTTGGGGCTTAAAATTAATTTCTGAAAAAATTGTTTGTGTGGTGTAGGTCTTGAGGAATGTATTATGAAAGTAGCAACACAATTCTTGGCGTGTAAACTAGTAAGGATCTCATTCAAGTCTCTAGGTCTAACTGTTGGTGGGAATCATAGACGCGTGGATTTTCAGAACCCAATCATAACAAATCACTACTATAAAATACACCTTCGGTAACATAATACTACTACAATTATGCTTTCCACCGTTGTAATATCGCAAACTGGATGCGCCTGATGTTTATTTATATTTTTGAAAGTTATTTAATCACGGTTGAGATAAACAACCGTGGTGATAAAGTAAGTGTTACAAGGTTCGAATCCTACCAACTACATTTTTTCCATTTTTCTATTACAAAAAGTGTGTGTCACTTAAGTTCATAAATAAATAAATAATTGAAAATTATTTAACCACGGTTTTAATATTCAATCGTTGTAATATGATTTATACAACCTTTGTTCTTCCCAAAAGAGAGAAACGACTATAATGATGATTGAAAATTTTCTTCATTTCTCAAGACGGTCACAAGTCATTCAAGAATATCAACCATTAAAAATAATCATTGCAAGAATTAAATCGTCAGATGTTTCATCTTTAACCTCTTCTATAAATGCACACTTTCATATAATGAATTTCCACTTCTTCAGACTAATCTTCTTAAGGTCCTATAACAACATGAGTTTTCTATGTGAGAAGGCTAAGAGAAATATCTCAACAGAAGTCATTGTTGAGAACAAAACAATCACCACAGTACAACACCATCAGCAGTCAACTGAGGAGGTCCAGCTGTAACGCCCCAATTTTGTTAGATTTATTTAATAGAGTAGATTTAATTGGTTTTGGTTTTATATTATTTTATTATTGGCTTTTATTTGACAAAATGTTATTTTCCATCATTGTTTATGTTTTATCGCATTTTGAGAGCGTTTGCGAGATATTTGAGCTGAGGGATATTTTGGTCTTTTTGGGGTTAGATATTTTGAATAAATAGAAAATAGAAAGAAAAGAGAGAAAAAGAGAAAGAGAAGAGAAAAAGAGAAAGAAGGAGAAGAAAGAAGAGAGAAGAGGGGAAAAAGAGGAAAAGAGGAAAATCATCAAAATCAATGATTGGACTTCGATTAATCGGGTAAGGGTGAGAAGTTTCAATTATATCTTGCTTGTGTATGTATATGTGTTGTTTGTTGTGATTGTTTTGGTTGTTTTCTCGACTTTTTCTTATCGATTAAAATTAGGAGCGATTGATAGAAATCGATGTTTTCACGGATGAATTGATGAAGTACATGCCTAAATGTGTTCTAACATGTATTTTTGGGTCATTGGGTGTAATACTATCATGTGGGTGGAAGATTTGGATCATTTTCGGGTCCCAAACCCATTTTGGAGAAATTCTGGTTCGTCCAGATTCGCCAGGCGAGTTGCTTGCGAGTCCGTTTCGCCAGGCATTCGCCAGGCGAATTTGCCTGGGACAGCAAAAACAGTATTTTCGTATTTTGGCCATAACTTTTGAACCGTAAGTCCGTTTTGGTCCCCGTTCGAAGCGTTAGAAAGCTTGTGAAATGTTCTTTCTTATAAAATTGGGTTGGAGGGCAGTAGATGATTTATTTAGGTCGTGGTTTTAGAAAAGTGTTGGGTTGTCGGGTTTTTATCGCGGTAAACGCGTGCGGTCGGTGTTTTACCGTGCTATATGCTTTTAATATGTATCGTATGACTTGTGTGCCGCTATATGATGTGAATATATGTGATGAAATGTTGTGCATGATTGATACGCATTGGTGATGGATGTATGATATTTGAATGGGTTATTTTGTCGACTTTTGTCGTTGTAAGCGTGCGTAATTGAGGTGTTCATGCAATGTGCTTTTGATATGGATATCGTATGACTTGTATGACGTTATATGATGTGAATGCATGTGATGACATGTTGTGGTGATGAATTATGGCCGAAAGGCAAGAAATTGCAATGTGGGTATTTAATGGTATATGCATGACTATATTGTGAAATATGTGTGCATTGCATGAGTGTATGTGGTCATTTTGTATGAGAAACATCATGACATGCATTCATGTGTCGCGATTCCGTGGAGAATCGGGTGTAATATCACGTCCCTGTTGGGTGTGAGTGATTGATTACACAAATGATCATTGAGGATCCTCTGAACATTGCGTAGTCAATGGGTGTAATCGTTGCGATGAGTTACACTTGATTCCGTGGGAATCTTCAGAATGATTGTGTGCCCTTGTGGGGTTTGAGCAATCGGATTGTGTCTGCGTGAACAATCCAGAAACATCGGATGCCATGATGGTATGAGAGATGGGGAAATATCGTAGGCCCGACAGGGAGGATATTTCCATTGAGTTCTTCAATTGAGCTCGGGTGTTGAGTCGGTACCGCATGCATCTGCATAGAGTCGAGAGTCGGTCTCTATGAGTTGCATTGATCATCTTTGTATTTGTGCATTGATGAATAAACATTGATATATGTATGTTTATGGAGATGATATAAACTGTATTTTATAATGATGCATTGTTGGATGAACAAGTATGTGTGTGTTCATGTGGAATGGTGATAATGGTGAATTATTATGCATAGGTGATAAATGCATTGGTTGTGAATAATATGTTTTGTGTATAAACATATGATATGTGATGTGGTGGTTTGTTTTCATAGGTCATAACTGTGGTGTACATTATGTGTGAAATGTGATTGTATTGGTATAATCGTTATATGCCATGTGGTTGGATCGTTAGGAATATGTTATGTATTGGAGGCATGCTATATGTGTTAGTATGTGATGTATGTGGTGAGAAATATTATATATGTGAATTTATTTGTGTTGTGGCATATTATTATGCAATCTTGTTATAGTTGTTATTTCTCACCCTTCTGCTGGAATATGCTTTTTATGGCATAGTGCAGATTGTCAGCTTTAGAGGCGTGGAGGCAAGTGGAAGAGTTAGATCTTCGTTTGCTTAGGTCTTGGTGTCTGCTCTGATACGTAGCACGGGAGTCGGGGAACGATTATGTTATATATATACATTTGTAGGATATATTTTGTATGAATATTTTGATGTATAAAACAGTTTATTTTGTAAAACAAGTCGGTTATGGATCTTTACGTTTTATTCCATAATTGACATTTCCTTTATTATGGAAAAAGTTTCCCCCTTGAGGGTACTTTATTTTATGCTATGTATCAAATATATAAGCAGGGATGATGTTTTGTTTATTTAAATGTGACATCCTTGTTTCTGTCGGAAAAATAAATTTTTAGTTACTCTGATTTTATTTATGTATTATTTATTCGCGATGGGAAAAGGGGTGTTATATTAGTGGTATTAGAGCAGGTCGGTCTGTCCGGCCAAGTTGTTGAGTCAGTTGGTGTAAAAGTCGAATACTGTCGTCGTTGTTTGCCCCTTAGTACGTGATATGTGTGGAAATACTGTCAGTACTTTCTGGTTTTCTAATCCTTTGTCTGTAGGATTTAGAATGAGATAAGTGGGGGAGAAGCTGGTATTTCTCCAAGTTGCTTCAGGTGTGGAGCATTGGCTCAGTGTGCCATTGGTTGCAAGATTGTAAGTGTTGTTTGGACGGTGTTGTTCCCGGTTCTGAAGGGAATGCGGAGGTAAGGTTTATGTCAACTAAGGATTTGTGCCTTAGGTAGTTTTGTGCACAGGATGTAAGGAATGCTATTATAGTTTGGTAAAGACGGTTTATGCCACATCATGATTGTCGGCTGTCTATTGACAAATTGAGGAACTGATCACCCTTAATCTCTTGTTGATAGTAGACGGGAATTATGTTGGATGGGATAAATGTGTCTTTCCGGCCTTGATAGTGCGTGTGATGAATTGTTTGGAATTTGAAAATGTGTTGGTTTGGAAAAGTTGGATTTTGAGGTGTGGAAACCATGGAAATGCAGCAGAAATTCTGGTTCTGGTGTGATTCGCCAGGCGATTTGGGAATTCGCCAGGCGGATTAGGTCTCGCCACTCGTTCGCCAGGCGAAGTGCTGGCGAAGGGTGATTCGCCAGGCGAAATCGTAAGTCGCCAGGCGAATTTAGAATGACAGAAATGGGGTAGCTTCTGTAACTTTTGGGATTTTTCCACATTTGTGAGTCGCCAATAGTTCGCCAGGCGAGGTGCTGGCGAAGGGAGATTCGCCAGGCGAAATCGGAAGTCGCCAGGCGAAAACGGAAAGACAGAAATGTGTTAGCTACTGGAAGTTTGGGTTTTCAGAAAAATCAGGTTTCACCGCTGGTTCACCAGGCGAAGGGCTGGCGAAGAGGTATTCGCCAGGCGAAATCTTGACTCGCCAGGCGAATCTGGCTGTTTTCCAATAATGGACTTTCCTTAAAAAATTCATATCTTTTGACTCGGGTGTCCGATTTAAGCGTTCTTTATATCGATATGAAGCTATGAAAGTGTTCTATGCTGTGGAAAGTGAAATTATTGTTTATGAGACGGATTGGAGGTTTCAGTTTGTTGGTCCAGTGGGAAGTCATTGAGAGAGAATGATTGGGTATCGTTAATGGTTGTTCTCCGAGAGTAAAGTGTGAACTCAAATTTGACGAAGGTGAAAATGTGAGGTTTGGAATCTGCTAAGTAAGTAGAAAAACTCGTAGGCGATGAAACCAAGGTGTTTGTTATATTTGTGATAATAGTGTTCTGGAAATTGGCAGGAAGTCACAGTGATGGACCGTCAGTTGTGCATGGTTTTCGGATGTGTTTTTGAATGGAACATTAAGGCGTTGTCTTAGAGAGCTCCAGCTTTGTTAGTAACAAAAGGGAATGATGGTTGAATGGAATAACGAGCATGATGTGTATGATGGTATTGTGACTATGGAAAGCAAAACTTAGAGTTCTTGAGAGGTTTGGAGTTTTTGGAATTTTAGAGCATTAATGGAAATTTTGAGAAAACCTTAAGTGTGGATGTAGTATTTGGGAGTTCCTTTGGGATGGTTGTTGCTACATGTTGGAATTTATGGAATTTGGACTGTTAAGCGAAGAAATTGTGTATGGATTACGGACAGTTTTATAAGGTAACGATTGAGAATGAGTGTCCACTTTCATGAAAAGATAACTGGAATGGGTTGGTTGAGTTTGAGTGGAATTGCAATTGTTTGGAATGTTTGATAAGAATGGTGAATTGTATGAGTTGAGGCTTCTATCGATTTGATGTGACTGGTTATGTTGTTATCATCGGAATAGGTTGTTAATTACTCGGTTAAGCTTGTGGGTGAGTAGCCAGTTACCCAGTGCAAGGTTTTGCAAAAGCTTTAAGAATTTACATCTTTTGGAATTTGGTTGGACATTACAACGTGCAGTGATGTTATTTGGTGTTAGTAATGCGTCTGTAATGTTTGTGGAGTATATGAATCGTATCTTCCATATTTATTGGATAAGTTCGTAATGGTTTTGATTGAGGATATTCAGATCTGTTATAAACTCAGAGGGAGAATAGGTAGAGTGTTTGAGGATTGGATTACAAGTGTTGAAAAGAGGCGAAGTTTCATGCTAAGTTATTCAAGTGAGAATTTTGGTTGAAAAGGTTAGTTTTCTTGGATATGTTATTTCTGATGATGGTATTTGTTGTAGATTCATCAGAAGTAGATGCAGTTCTACAATGAGGGGTTCCGAAGTTGGTTAAGGAGATTAGAAACTTTCGGGCTCAGTTAGTTGTTACAGCAGGCTATGGAAGACTTTGCTAAGTTTGTACGTTTGTTATCTCAGTTGACTTGCAAAGGGTGAGTCGTTTGTTTTGGACGTTCGTTGTGAGTACGTTTTGGTGAGCTGAAGTAGAAGTTGTCTACGGCCCCAGTTTTGACTCGGTGGAATCCTAATAAACCGTTTGTGAGGTATTGTGATGTGTCTCTGATAAGTTTAGTTGGTGGGTTAATGCAAGAGAGTAAAGTCGTGGTTTATGCTTTATGACAATTGAGGATTTATGAAAGGATTTATGCTATTTTGGATTTGGAATTGGTTGCGGTTGTATTGTGTTGAAGTATTTAGAGGTATTATTTTTATGGTTCTCGGCTTGAAGTGTTTGGTAATCGCAAGAGTTTAGAGTGCTTGTTTGGTCTGAAGGAATAGAGTATGAGACGACAAGGAGGGTTAGAATTCGTGACGAGTTATGAATTTGGCTTGGATTATCCTTCGGGAGAAGCTAAGGTTGTGCTTGATGAGTTAAGTCGAAAGTTTTTATGCATGTTTGTTTTGATGGTCAGAGAATTAGAATTATTTGAGCAGTTCCGAGACTTGTGTCTGGGGTGTGAGGTAACACAGTAGAGTGTGAGGTTGGGTATATTAAAAAGTGAATAGTGATTTTTGGTGAATATGAGAAAGAGTTAGACTTTGGACGTGAGATTGGTAGTTTTGATGGTTACGAGTAAGCAGAGTGCGCAACGGATGCGTGGTGTGGCACAATTTGTATTTGCGTGTGGGACTTGTAAGAGTTCATAGGTTGAACATTGGGAACATGTAGGAGTGATGAGACCATTGGACGTTTCAGAATAGAAGTGTTAGGTGGAAGGTTTGAATATTATTCATGGGCTACTATGTAGATGGATGTTTTGATTGTATGTTCGATTGGTGAATCGTAGCATTGTTGTAGTATGGTTGTGTGACAAGGATGTTGGTGTTCTGGTTTTGTTGATGTTGTTGAGACCTTGTGGTGTCGTGGAACTTTATGTTCTTGTTTGTGTTGTTGCCTCGTTTCCATGGTGATGGTTCGAGTGTGCGTAGCTAATTCCTGTGTGGAGAATTAGGGGAGTGTTACCTAGGGTAGGGTAACGATCTTGTTGTGTTTCAGTTCTAGAGTGAACCTGTGTGTTGGTATCTTGGCTTTTCTTTGAGTTGTGAGTTTGTCGTCAAGTGCATTGTATGGGCTTTGCATCTTGTCGTTGTAGTTGTCGTCGTGGTCGTGTCGTTGTGGTAGTTAGCAAGGTGGTTTGCCAGTTGTGTTATTAGTGGTGTGCCTTTTGTTGGCATGTTGGTTTTTTAGTCGGATGCGAGAGTCGTATCCGGAGTTGTTCGTATCGGTTAGATTTTCGAGGACGAAAATGTCCAAGTGGGGGAGAATTGTAACGCCCCAATTTTGTTAGATTTATTTAATAGAGTAGATTTAATTGGTTTTGGTTTTATATTATTTTATTATTGACTTTTATTTGACAAAATGTTATTTTCCATCATTGTTTATGTTTTATCGCATTTTGAGAGCGTTTGCGAGATATTTGAGCTGAGGGGTATTTTGGTCTTTTTGGGGTTAGATATTTTGAATAAATAGAAAATAGAAAGAAAAGAGAGAAAAAGAGAAAGAGAAGAGAAAAAGAGAAAGAAGGAGAAGAAAGAAGAGAGAAGAGGGGAAAAAGAGGAAAAGAGGAAAATCATCAAAATCAATGATTGGACTTCGATTAATCGGGTAAGGGTGAGAAGTTTCAATTATATCTTGCTTGTGTATGTATATGTGTTGTTTGTTGTGATTGTTTTGGTTGTTTTCTCGACTTTTTCTTATCGATTAAAATTAGGAGCGATTGATAGAAATCGATGTTTTCACGGATGAATCGATGAAATACATGCCTAAATGTGTTCTAACATGTATTTTTGGGTCATTGGGTGTAATACTATCATGTGGGTGGAAGATTTGGATCATTTTCGGGTCCCAAACCCATTTTGGAGAAATTCTGGTTCGTCCAGATTCGCCAGGCGAGTTGCTGGTGAGTCCGTTTCGCCAGGCATTCGCCAGGCGAATTTGCCTAGGACAGCAAAAACAGTATTTTCGTATTTTGGCTATAACTTTTGAACCGTAAGTCCGTTTTGGTCCCCGTTCGAAGCGTTAGAAAGCTTGTGAAATGTTCTTTCTTATAAAATTGGGTTGGAGGGCAGTAGATGATTTATTTAGGTCGTGGTTTTAGAAAAGTGTTGGGTTGTCGGGTTTTTATCGCGGTAAACGCGTGCGGTCGGTGTTTTACCGTGCTATATGCTTTTAATATGTATCGTATGGCTTGTGTGCCGCTATATGATGTGAATATATGTGATGAAATGTTGTGCATGATTGATACGCATTGGTGATGGATGTATGATATTTGAATGGGTTATTTTGTCGACTTTTGTCGTTGTAAGCGTGCGTAATTGAGGTGTTCATGCAATGTGCTTTTGATATGGATATCGTATGACTTGTATGACGTTATATGATGTGAATGCATGTGATGACATGTTGTGGTGATGAATTATGGCCGAAAGGCAAGAAATTTCAATGTGGGTATTTAATGGTATATGCATGACTATATTGTGAAATATGTGTGCATTGCATGAGTGTATGTGGTCATTTTGTATGAGAAACATCATGACATGCATTCATGTGTCGCGATTCCGTGGAGAATCGGGTGTAATATCACGTCCCTGTTGGGTGTGAGTGATTGATTACACAAATGATCATTGAGGATCCTCTGAACATTGCGTAGTCAATGGGTGTAATCGTTGCGATGAGTTACACTTGATTCCGTGGGAATCTTCAGAATGATTGTGTGCCCTTGTGGGGTTTGAGCAATCGGATTGTGTCTGCGTGAACAATCCAGAAACATCGGATGCCATGATGGTATGAGCGATGGGGAAATATCGTAGGCCCGGCAGGGAGGATATTTCCATTGAGTTCTTCAATTGAGCTCGGGTGATGAGTCGGTACCGCATGCATCTGCATAGAGTCGAGAGTCGGTCTCTATGAGTTGCATTGATCATCTTTGTATTTGTGCATTGATGAATAAACATTGATATATGTATGTTTATGGAGATGATATAAACTGTATCTTATAATGATGCATTGTTGGATGAACAAGTATGTGTGTGTTCATGTGGAATGGTGATAATGGTGAATTATTATGCATAGGTGATAAATGCATTGGTTGTGAGTAATATGTTTTGTGTATAAACATATGATATGTGATGTGGTGGTTTGTTTTCATAGGTCATAACTGTGGTGTACATTATGTGTGAAATGTGATTGTATTGGTATAATCGTTATATGCCATGTGGTTGGATCGTTAGGAATATGTTATGTATTGGAGGCATGCTATATGTGTTAGTATGTGATGTATGTGGTGAGAAATATTATATATGTGAATTTATTTGTGTTGTGGCATATTATTATGCAATCTTGTTATAGTTGTTATTTCTCACCCTTCTGCTGGAATATGCTTTTTATGGCATAGTGCAGATTGTCAGCTTTAGAGGCGTGGAGGCAAGTGGAAGAGTTAGATCTTCGTTTGCTTAGGTCTTGGTGTCTGCTCTGATACGTAGCACGGGAGTCGGGGAACGATTATGTTATATATATACATTTGTAGGATATATTTTGTATGAATATTTTGATGTATAAAACAGTTTATTTTGTAAAACAAGTCGGTTATGGATCTTTACGTTTTATTCCATAATTGACATTTCCTTTATTATGGAAAAAGTTTCCCCCTTGAGGGTACTTTATTTTATGCTATGTATCAAATATATAAGCAGGGATGATGTTTTGTTTATTTAAATGTGACATCCTTGTTTCTGTCGGAAAAATAAATTTTTAGTTACTCTGATTTTATTTATGTATTATTTATTCGCGATGGGAAAAGGGGTGTTATACCAGCCATCTAGGTCGACTGCTGTCAAGGATGCACTGAGGGTGAGGAAGATCAAGAAGAAAAAGAAGAAGAGAAAGGTGTCGAGGAAGATTTTTTTACTATGACTCAGATGAGGGTAGTGAAGAGCGAGTTATAGATTGGGAAGATTTATGTAGTACTAGGGGATATTGTTCCGATTTGGACAAACTTATGTAATGAAAAATTATGTTTTATATATGTACTCTTTCCTTGTGGGTCTCTTAATAAAACTTCTTTATTATTATTTTATATACTCTTTCCTATTTACAAAAAAAAAATATTACACAGCCAACAAAATTAACAACAACAACAACAATAGTAATGAATAATAATAATAATAACAACGTTAAAAAACTCTCTCACCATTAAGTTCATAAATAAATAAATAATTGAAAGTTATTTAACGTAACTACAGTTTTATTATACAACCGTTGTAAAATTTGAAAATTGCATCACGATTTTTCTTTGCCAACCGTGATGAAAAGTGATATTTTTTAGTATATAAGCGAAAGTATCTATCGTTCATTACATAACAATCGTTTCTCTCAAAAGAAAACCCTAACATGTTTCACTCTTCTCTCTCATAACATAACTCTAATATCCATGTCACTCTTTAAACATACTTCAACCTTCAGATTCGTCTTAACCAATTGCTACCTTGAGGTTTGAGGTTCATTCATTAAACTTATGATTCGATTTCGTTTACGTTTCTTGTTAAAAATGGGTTCTCGTTTTTTCATTTGGTGAATGTTCTCATTTTTTCATATTCGTCTTCACCACCTTTACAAAGCGCATACTTTGACTATGATACATATTGTTTATGTTGCTATGAAGAAAAAAAATACAAGAAGTATGAAGCTATTGTGTAAACTTCATTCACCTTGTACTTCTTCTTCATAGCATCATAAACTAGGTAAACTTCATAATTTGTTCCAGTTCCACGATTAGTTTCAAAAAAGGTGAGTTCTTGAAACATTTGCAGGACCGTCTTTGAAGGCGTGCAAGTGGGGCTACCGCACTAGGCCTCAAAATTTGTACAATTAAATTGTACTTAAATATGGCCTCATAAATCTTTGTCATTGTTAAAATTTAGTTAAATAGGGCCTCTAATTATTTTATCATGGTTGAACTGTGACTAACCTACACAGAACTTCTAAAAACTTGAGACGACTCTGAACATTTGATTATATCTTGTGTCGTTGTATGATGTTGTTGTATGTTGTTGTTGATTAATGTTCTCAGAACTTCATAATTTTTTGTTGTTTTTGTTTATTATATCTAGCGTTCTTGAACCTTTTTTTTATTTGTTGTATATTGTTGTGTTGTTGATTAATGTTGTTGTATGTTGTTGTTGATTAATGTTTTCAGAACAAGAACAAAGCATTGCTAAGTCACAAGAAATAAGTTTCATGTGACTTAGCAATGTTTTGTTCTTTAAATTCTTATGCAGGTTGTACAGTAGATGAAGTTGAGTTTATTATATACTATGTAGATTGTTTGTTTCACTAACCCTTCACTGAAAATACATTTCATTTAAATTGGCATAGAAACTTATAATTTGAAAATTAAGTTGTATTTGAAAACCAACTTATATTAATCAATGTTCTCCGAATTGCATCCGTCTCATCGTTCATCTCGCGCTGTTTAACATATAGAATGTGGTTCAATGACTTAATTCCTTCATTACATCCATATCTTCTCTTATAGTTTAATTTGAATAACAACAATTTATTGATATTATTAAATTAAACTAGAATAGAAGGAATCGATCTCATGAAGGACTTAGACCATTGAACCGCATTCTATATGTTAAAGAGCTGGAAATGAATGATGAGACACATGCAATTTAGAAAACAGTGGTTTGTTTAAGTTAGTTTTCAAGATTAGTTTAATTTTAAGATTATATACTTCTTCATCAATTTGAATGATTGTATGTTGCTTTGTGGTTTATTGAAAAAACAAGTCATCTACATATTTTATAATAAACTCTGGGTACTTTCAACAACCGTTATTTATTTTATCCGTGATGAAATGTTATTTACCTACATGTATATACCACAACGATTGATACAAGTAACCGTTGTGGTAGGTAGCGCGCGTCCTGCCTTACTATCACGGTCTCGCGACCGTGGTGGAAAGCACTGGATATACAATCACCTCTTACTTCACAACGGTTGGTTAGGCGTTGTGGTATCCCTTTTTCAACCGTTTTGGTATGACTTTTCTGTAGTAGTGAATATGTTACGTGGCGTGCCACATCATCCTCCATTAACAGAATTTAAGTAAAGGAATTAATAGTTGTGGACGAAAATATTTTAAGAGATTAAAAGTAAAAATTTGTATATTTAAAGAGGGCTTAAACTTATTTAATCCTAAAAATAATAATGATAAAAAAGAGTGAGCGCATAACTTATTAGTGAGATTGAGAACAATGTAAATGTAAAAATTAAGGTTTAGAAAAACAGGTTTGCTATTTTGACACCCATTCCTACACCTACACCGTATTTCCGTACTGTACGGACGACAATGTTCACCGTCCGTACTGTACGGACAGGTAATGTTCATGTACGAAAATACGAACTGTTCATGTACGGACAACACTGTTCATTGTACGGCGATTACTGTTCATGTACGGACGACACTGTTCACCGTCCGTACGTACGGTGTAGGGTGTAAGATGGGTGTCAAAATATCATTTTTGTTAGGAAAATAAAGACTATTAACCCCCTACGAATCTTTTGTCTATCATTGTGTGCTTACTCGTCTAACCTCTATAATGGTCTCCAAAAAAGTGTACAATGACTTACATGCATAATCCTCTTTGTTAGATTAGAGTCTTCCAATGTTTTGGACAAAGTCGCAATTGACAAAGACTTGAGCGGACATTAAACTTATGCCACAATTAAGTTATAATATGTTAAGCAATATAAGTAGTCTTTTAATAATATTAATTACAATGGCATCATCAAATGTCGGTTGCATCATCAAATGTCATTCAAAATCCAAAGGAAAATAGAGTTAAATTGAAAAACATTCACATTTCACAAGCACAAATCAGTTCACACTTTAAGATTATAAACAAATGAATACTAAAGGGAAAACCAGAACAAATGCTTGTTAACAAAATTGGATTGATTATAAATTAAATTTCATTTCTTAGAATCTATTTGACGTATATATACACACTATCAAAAATTGGAATAAGATTGAGCTAACTTCTATCAATCACACATAATTAAGCGCACAATACTTTCATAATTAATAGTTCCTACATTGATAATAATCAAAATAACCTAATCTTAAAAATTGATATATCCTAATTAGTAATGAAACCTAACTAAAAAAAATAAAAAAATAAAATAAAAATAAAAAAACATTAGTAAATGTCAAATGTATAGGTTCCTTTTCCATTCATAGTGTGTGTCATCATCTTCCTTGCAATGGTTTTAGCAGTCCTTGTAATGGCTTCTGCACCGTGAAAAGGAGTAGAATCCAATGACGGCATTAAGGATAGGAAAAACAAAGATTTCCTCGGAAAAGTCCAAAGACGGAAGGATCCAATGGAAGAATCTAGAGAAACAGAATTTGCAAAGGAGTAAGATGCATAAATTTTCAAACAGCACCATTTTGAGATCCAGTATTGTGGACGTAGAGTTGAAATTGAAGCGGTGCACGAGCATGGTGGAGGCAACCATAGGAAAGAGCATGCGTGGAGCAGTGATATTGAACGATGGATTGATCCAGCGGACGAGGCGAGGGACGTAGAAGTGAAAAAAGAAAGTGAGGCATGCGTAGAATATGAACTCTGATGTCATATTCATTGTAACGAATGTATCCATCCAATCCATGAAAGGAGGGAGAAAGAACTCGAAACATAGTGCGTAGGTTATATGATAAAGCAACTCTGTAATTTCCTTTGATTGCTGATACTCTAAAATCCTGTTTTCTTCAATTGATTGCAGAACAACTCAATAATACCTTCTTCTTTCTCTAAACCCTATATATAGAGAGAGATTTTATCACACATAATCTCTTTCTTAATAGATAATTCAAAAGAAAAACAAATATTCTATCATTGGGTTGATTTTTTAGCCAAAAGAATCTCAACAAACTATTAATATCGATTTTCTCAATTAACTTTTTTTATTAATGTCTAATATTTTAGAAATTAATTTGTTCAACATAATTTAATTTTGTTATTTTTTTAATTTGATTGTATTTTAAAAAAATATAAATATTATTTATTTTATTTAACAAAATAAAATTACACGCGTCACTTTAATTTAGCCACCAAAAACTCTTTCTGTTTTGGAAACTAACAGAGTTGTTATTAACAAACTCAAACAAGACTTAAAACTTAAACCGTACTCTGGAGAGGGAATTATTCATTGTTTAAGTTCTATTTGTTTTTCACAAATTTTATAAAATTTCGAAGATATTCATGTTTAAAGTTATCTTTCTAATACGGCAATTACAATTTTGTCCAATTGGTCTCCCGCTAAAAAACTACATGGATATCTATCCAAAAACCTTGATCCATTCTTCAACATAATGATCTTGTTATGCCTCCTTTTGTTGATAGTCTTCAATTCATGTGATAGTCTTCAACAAAATTTCCTTCTTCCTACCTACTATAATTTTCCAACAATCCAACCCGTTATATCTTCTCTCACCTCCTTTATGTTATCCTCCAAGCTTCTCTCATCTGTCCACGTTTTCTTTATCATTTCCTGATAAGTCTAAGCGCTTCCATCACCCACCTCACCATTACAAGGATTTTTGAATGTGAAATGAGAAATGTGTGGTGTTACACAACAAGAGCTAAGAATTGAAACTTAGGGGATGTTTGACATGATGAAGACCATTTTTCTTTAATTCATGCAAGACTTATACAAAGAGTTAGTTAGTTAGGCTTGACTCACCGAGTCAAGCGATTAACTCAGTTAGTTAGAACCAACTCGGTAACAATCCCAATGTGAGCTCCAATATCCAAAGGTCCACATACTTAGAAATCAAGGAACATGGTGCATTTATTTGGAAATGATGCATTGGAATAAATTTGAGTGAATTCTTGAATACTCCAGAATGTTCCACATGTTACTAGACCAATGTAGAAGTTCAAAATGTGGAGGGAAAGTTGCTGTCTTGAAAAAACAGCAAATTCTGAAAAATTTGCATGTGTTAATCGATTAACACATTTGCACTGCAAATGGTTAATTGATTAACCAAGCCAAAAATGCTTCAAATTTGCCTGAAAAATGGTGTTGTGGCCATGGTTCCGATTTTCAACCTCTTGCTTTGATGAATAGGCATAAAAATCCTTATTTTGTGCTTGTTTTGATGATGTGATGAACTTGCGAGGATATGATTAATCGGGGTTAGAAAACTTGAACATTCTGCAACAAAACCAAAGAGAAAAAGTGCGAGTGCATATGCCGGCGATGCGAATGCGCATGCTTATGCAACAGGCAAAAGAAGGAGGTCAAATTTCGGGTTACGACAGTATCCATTACACACATCACTTGACTCGCCATGGCTTCGTCGATTAATAACAAGTCATCCGCAAATGTCAAATGAGAGATCCAAGGTCCCTATTTCCCCATGTGAAGAGCTCTCTAATTTTCTCATTGACTGCCTCTAAGATGAGATGAGAAAGCTTTTCCATGCCAACACAAATAGATAAGGCGATATAGGATCCCCTTGCTTGATGCCACACTGAGGCTTCATTCCATTTAACGTTCATTTCTACACTCGTAACTGCATGCATAATTAAGTTTGTGATACTGTTTGAAAATTAGACTTCCCGAATAAATAAACACCGATCTGACTTTGTCATACACTTTGGATAAGTCTATTTTCATTACAAAGTATCCATATCTGATTTTCATATTTTGCATGTTGTGCATAACTTCCTTGGCAATTATAATGTTCTCATGTATTTTTCTCTCTGGAACGAATCCTGTTTGATAGGAAGAAACAACTTTTGGGACGCAAGCTTTCAATCTATTTACGACCATCTTACACACCACTTTGAGATATCGATAATTTGAGGCTGGTCTACTTTAGGATCAAGCAAATGTAAGTTTGGTTGATATTCACTAATTCGCTAGGGTTACTCCATACTCTTCTCACGTGCTCACACACCTTTTCCCCAACGGTATTCCAAGATTTTTGATAAATCCTGTCGGAAATTTGTCCGGTCCTGATGCTTTCCAAGGATTCGTTGAGAATACTGCCATTTTAACTTCCTCATCTCCCACTTGATCATTTAATCTTTGAAAATCTTCCATTTCGATACATAAACAGGTAATGTTAATTTGGATCAACTTGCTCCAGCTGTTGTTTATCTAAAACAGCTTCTTATAATAATCATTAACAAGATTTTTGACATCCCTATCCTCTTCTATCCAAAAACCTTGATCATTCTTCAACATAATGATCTTGTTATGCCTCCTTCTGTTGATAGTCTCAACAAAATTTCCTTCTTCCTACCTATATCTTTCCAACCCTTTATATCTTCTCTCACCTCCTTCATGTTATCCTCCAAGCTTCTCTCATCTCTCCACGTTTTCTTTATCATTTCCTGATAAGTCTAAGCGCTTCCATCACCCACCTCACCATTACCAGGATTTTCGAATGTGAAATGAGAAATGTGTGGTGTTACACAACAAGCGCTAAGAATTGAAACTTAGGGGATGTTTGACATGATGAAGACCATTTTTCTTTAATTCATGCAAGACTTATACAAAGTCTGCACCAACATTGTCAGAGAACGCAATTTGGTGACTCATAATGTTAACAACACAGCATCCACATAATTTCCAACAACCTAAAGTGCCTTACATAATTAATCGATCTCAACAGAGAAATGATATTTACAAAAGCATGAACAATAAAGCAAGCATAATGTTGTTATTAAAATTTCCAATCACGGACCGTACATTATTGATATGAAGAATACCCTATCTGTTTCTAAATCTAATATTCACTTTTCACATCTCAAGATTGAAATAGGAAACAGATGTATAGGCCTAATATCATCACTATGATGATTCCAGGGATGACAAAATCACTCTTCATGTGCCACTTTGTTACTCTTTGATACATTAAATACAGCATATACCCAACGAAAATAGCCAGTACTATGCACATTCGAGCAAATAACGGCGCCATTGCGTAACACCTGCAATTAAATTGCACCAAATGTAATCAAAGTCAGTCACCAATCTATATAATTTCTAAACGCATTTCTTAAAATACAAACTATGAATACTTGCTTCTTTCTTAAAATACACAACATCAAGATTGATAGAAATCTCCACTCTTCTTTTCAAGATTCATTGGATAATCTTCACTCTCCGCATTTCTTTTCAAGATTATTTTTCATAAGACAAACTATTTGCAGTATTAGTTTTGTTCTATACTATAAACAATGAGTTATGGAGGAAGAAAGAATTATGGAAGAAGTTATGAAGGAAGAAAGAATAATGGAAGAAGAAAGAGTTTGTAAATTACCTTGGTATTAATTGTTGAGAGAAGAGAAGAGTTGAATGTACGGAATCTTTCACTTGATCGGATTAGACTTTCGCTTGATGCAATTCAACTTTGTGTTGATGTTGTTTAAATAACATTCTGTTAATGAATTGCCTCTTAAGAATAGTTTTTTTTCCTTTCATTTCTTATTAAAAGGTGTAAATAATAATATGTTTTCGAGCATTAACTTAAATTAAAATAGTATATTTAGTGTTAAGATATAAACTCTGGCAAATGTTTTCAACTTCGATCTAAATTTGGAAGGAGACATATATAAAAATTCAGTAAATGTATTAGAGCAAATGAATTTCTCTATGGATACGATGGATTAGAGGAGGCCCTTTAAACTGTAATATGCCCGTGATTGTTAATAGAGGTACTACAAGTGATTTTTTTGGCTAAAGGGATCTTAGATAAGGGGACATCTTGTTAGGGGTGTGCATGGTTCTTAAACCAAACCGAATTGAATCATATATATAGTTTGGTTTGGTTCTTAGAACCGTTTCTATTAAACTCATTTATATTTTCAAAACTAACTAGTAAGAAACCCGTGCGATGTCTGGATTCACATCACATGTCTACCAAACTATCATTTGTAAATGTAACGCCCATATATAAATACATACATCAAAGCATATATCATACATGAATAATACGTTTGGTACTGAAATATACAAGTTCCTAATAACACAGTATACATATAAATACCCAAAAAGCTAATACAACAACTATGGCATGTTATATATACAAGATGTTCAAAAGATAAAACTAAGAACTAGATCACTAATGATCTCAAAATCTCCACAACGGAAGCCTTACCACACAAAAGATACGATCCGTAAGGAAAAGTCAAACCACTTTGTCCTTACCCTTCGCCGAACCTGTAGTACCTGTGATGTAAACAACAACGTGGGGTGAGATACATCAAATCTCAGTGCGTTCGCTATCTTATAGTCCTCTCGGCTTTACAATGTTCTAACAACCTAACTCAAGTCAAAAGGGAGGGAAGTGACTTTGAGTACCCACACACTATATGTTTCCATGCTATCGAGTTCGTTAACCCGGAAGTGTATCACTATCGCTAACCCTGTCAAGGCATCCCCTTTCTCCCGCCCTCTTCTACGTCTAGAAGTAGGAACGAGTCATGGACCCTCGTAGATTTCTTGGCATACGAAATGGATTAGGGATCATCGGCCCGTACACAGTGATCCGTCACTTCACACGGCCCGTACACCGTCACAAGTCTCTTTACCCGTAGGCTCCATTCGTACTATAACATTGGGAATCAAACCTACCAAGAAATCATGCATTCATTACAGAGGAGCTCGTTACTCATGAAATGACACATAATAGAATAGTGGTTACGATTTCGTGATTCCACATACAACCATTCGGTAAAAGACGCACGACTCGGCCTCTTATGCACGAGCGTCGTCATAATTGTTATTCCACACTTTCCGACAATTGTTTACGGTAATGTTCCTCACTCTACCTATTTCGTATTTTAACATGCATACATATTCAAACATGTTTAACAATAAGAGCATATGCAATTAATCATCAATCGCATAACGGAAACACATAATTCAACATATCACAAATCACACTAATTCACGGTTCCCTCCGATTTATTTAACAGATATTTCTCACTTTCATTAGCTAGAGGATGTTCATCGCTTTACAATGATACCAAGAATGCGCACATCGAATAACCGAGTCAAAAGTTATGAAAGAAACAAGTTGGGGAATCTGTCATGTTCGCATTGCGAAGCAGCCAGCGAATGCTCGCTTCCTCATTCGCAGTGCGAAGCTCTCAGCGAATGCCTAGCCAACACTGGTTCGCTGCCCCGTTCGTAGTGCGAACGTCTGGCGAACCAAAACAAGGTAAAGTTCGTAGTGCGAACCTCTGGCGAATGTTCGCCTCCACCTTCGCCGTGCGAATAGCCAGCGAGTGTTCGATTTCCCCTTCGCTAGGGGATTCGCAGTGCGAATCTGGGAAAATGCAGAAATTCTGCAGCGTAACAGCTGAGTTCCCTTGGGTTCAAAACTACCCCAAAACATATCCAAACATTCCACAATCAAATACAAATGATTCTACACTCATATAGCTTATACTACTCAGTTTGTAACACATTTCAACCGTTAAATTTCATCGATTACCAATTTAAGAAATTTCTCATAAAACCTAACTTAAGCTAAAATCATTTCTAACTCTAGAACTTAAGTTTCTATCTAGAACCCACCTTGAATAGATGAAGATGGTGAAGATTGGAAGATGATTTGATGAAGATTTGATGATGTTCTTGATCTTTCCACTTCTAGGTTTCCACTTCTCTTTTTCCTTCCTTTCTCCTTCTTTCTCTCCAACTTCTTTCTATCTCTTTCTTTCTTTGGTTCTAATGAGGAAAATGAAGGAAAAGAAATGATATAGGAAAATATCATCAATTGTCATACTACTAATTGCCCAAAAAGTCTCTAAAGTTCGAAATATTAAAATACCTCAGAGACAGATAATATTAATTAGATTTGCTCTGAGCTCAACCGTTACTCTAATTATCTTTGCAGATAATTTCTCAGAGTACACTGAAACTCAGTAGATCACAACTAATATTATCCAGAGTAATTAAAATACGGGGTATTACATCCTCCCCCCTTAAATAGAAATTCGCCCACGAATTTAAAACAATTACCTGAAAAGATGAGGATAGACCTCCCGCATCTCCGATTCTAATTCCCAAGTTGCATCGCCCGGATGCGTCTCATCCCACTGGACCTTAACAAGAGGAATATCTTTATTCCTTAACACCTTAGTTTCTGTTCCTGTGATACGACTCGATTGAGGCTCAAACGTTAAATCAGATTCTATCTCAATTGTATCTGGAAAAATTGGCTGAAGTGGATCTGGGACAAATTTTCGAAGCTGAGACACATGAAAAAAGCCGTGCATCTCCGACAGAGAAGGCGGTAAGGCCAATCTGTAAGCTACTTCACCAATTCTTTCCAAAATCTGATACGGTCCCACGTATCTCGGACTTAACTCCCGCGATTTAAATGGTCCTTTCAATCTCAACCTCGGAGTAACCTTCAAAAATACATGATCACCCTCATCAAATTCCAAAGGTCTCCTACGGTTGTTCGCATAGCTTTTCTGACGATCTTGGGCCTGCATAACTTTTCCACGAATCATCCTAATCTTTTCCGTGGTCTCGTGAATAATCTCGGGTCCCAAAATTCTATTTTCGCCTACCTCCGCCCAACACAATGGTGTCTTACACTTCCTTCCATATAATGCTTCATAAGGTGCCATACCAATACTTGCTTGATAACTGTTATTATAAGAGAACTCAATCAACGGTAGTAATTCTATCCAATTTCCTCCACTTTCAAGCACACAAGCTCTCAACATATCTTCCATGGTTTGTATTGTTCGTTCCGTCTGACAATCGGTTTGCGGATGATTCGACGTACTCAAACACAACTTCTTTCCCATCGCTTGTTGAAAAGCTCTCCAAAATCTCGAAGTAAATTTTGGATCTCTATCTGAAACGATAGTAGTGGGAATACCATGTAATCTCACAATTTCCGAAATAAACAACTTTGCGAGATGACTCGCCTTATAAGTAGTCTTTACGGCCAAGAAATGAGCAAACTTCGTCAACCGATCTACAATTACCCAAATCGAATCATAACCACCTTGCGCACGGGGTAATCCCACCGCGAAGTCCATCGAAATACTATCCCATTTCCACACCGGAATTTCTAAAGGTTGCAACAAGCCACCCGGCCTTTGGTGTTCAATCTTCACTTGTTGGCATACCGCACATTCCGACACATATACCACAACATCCTTTTTCATCCCGGACCACCAATAATTTCTCTTTAAATCTTGATACATCTTCGAAGCACCAGGATGTATAGTAAAAGCACCCTTATGCGCTTCTTCCAAAATCCTTCTTTTCAACACCGCATCATCCGGAACACAAACTCTTTGGCCAAACGAAATGATCCCGTCGGTAGTTCGCAAAAAACCCGGTTGAGTCAATATCTCTTGTAACTTCTCATCCAACTCCTGTCCTTGTTGGACTTCCTCTCTAAGAGTAGAGGTGACATTCAAATTCCGCATAATCACACAATTAGGAGTCCAATTAAATTGAAGATTTAGATCTCTAAACTTTTCCATTAAGGCATACTCTAACATCATCAAGTCGGCACTATGCAACACTTTCCTACTTAAAGCATCCGCCACCTTATTCGTTTTACCCGGATGGTACTTTAGTTCCAAATCATAATCCTTCAAATACTCCATCCACCTCCTTTGACGCATGTTCAACTCTCCCTGGTCAAAAAGATACTTTAGACTCTTGTGGTCACTGAACATCTCAAAATGTACACCATACAAATAATGACGCTATACTTTCAAAGTAAATACAACTGCCGCCAATTCTAGATCATGCGTTGGATAATTCTCTTCATGGACTTTCAACTGTCTAGAAGCATAAGCTACCACATGTCCATCTTGCATTAACACACCTCCTAATCCCTTCTTCGATGCATCGCAATATACCTCATACGACTTGCTAGGATCAGGAATAATCAAAACAGGAGCGGTCGTCAAGCTCTTCTTCAAACTCATAAAACTTCTTTCACAAGCTGAATTCCATTCATACGAACAATCCTTCCGAGTCAGTCTCGTCATCGGTAAATCCAGTTGAGAAAAGCCGTTAATAAACCTTCTATAATAACCTGCTAATCCCAAGAAACTCCTAACTTCAGCAACGTTCTTCGGTCTCTCCCAATTAATCACCGCCTCTACTTTTGATGGATCCACTGCCACACCTCCTTGAGATATGACGTGTCCAAGAAAGTTTACCTCCGACATCCAAAACTCGCACTTACTTAGCTTGGCAAAAAGTTGTCTCTCTTGCAAGATAGATAAAACGATTCTTAGGTGTTCTCCGTGCTCTTGAGAATCATGAGAATAGATAAGAATGTCATCAATAAAGATCACCACAAATTGGTCCAAGTAAGGTTGAAATATCCGATTCATATAATCCATGAAAACTGTCGGAGCATTAGTCACACTGAAAGGAATTACTTGGAATTCATAATGACCATAACGGGTCCTAAACGCAGTTTTCGGTACATCCGAACTCTTCACCCGAATCTGATGATAACCTGACCGTAAATCAATCTTCGAGAACACGCAGGCTCCTTTCAATTGATCTAACAGATCGTCTATCCTTGGTAATGGGTATTTATTCTTGATGGTGACCTTATTCAATTGACGGTAATCAATACACAACCGCATTCCACCATCCTTCTTCTTTACCAATAACACTGGAGCTCCCCAGGGCGAAACACTCGGTCTAACAAAATGCTTAACCATCAATTCTTCCAATTGATCCTTTAATTCTCTTAATTCGAGTTGTGTCATCCGATACGGAGAAACGGATATTGGAGCCATTCCCGGTATCAGGTCAATAGAGGATTCCACTTCCCTCTCCGGAGGAAGAGAAGTGATTTCCTCGGGAAAAACTTCCGGAAACTCGCAGACTACTGGAATACTCAGAACCTGAAGGTTTTCGTTTTCCTCCTTAGTGAGAACTAAAAGGATAGATTTTTCATTCTCAAACAAGAAATTAATCATTCCTACCGTACCTTCTAAAATAGTAGTCAACACATCCTTCGGAGTAGCCTCCACGGACGGAATAATAATTAACTTCTCCTCACAACCGATAAAAACCGAATTAGAAGAAAGCCAATCCATTCCCAGAACAACATCCACTTTCTTAAGCGGCAAACAAATAAGATCAATCTGGAAAACTCTTTCATTCACCGATAATACACAATTTTCACACATCAATGGTGTTTCAACAATCTCATCCATGGAAGTAGTAACCACCATGGGTGGAGACAACGGAATAGCTTGCAACCCCAGTCGCTTCATACACTGCATCGATACAAAAGAATGTGTTACTCCACAATCAAATAACACAAAAGAAGGATTTCCATTAACCAGACACGTACTAGCAATTAAAGAATTGTCACCCTTTGTTTTTCTTGCATCCAAGGTATACAATCGCCCGGTATTCTTCTCTTGCATTTAATTTCTATTTTGAGGACAATCTCTCGCCCAATGGCCCACTTTATGACACCGATGACACTCCACTCCTTCGAAACGACATCTACCGTAATACATCTTTCCACAAATGCGGCACACCGGAGGTGCACTAGTCTTAGAACTCTGAACCTGCTTCCCTTTGAAAGATTGTTGCTTTGGTTTAAATTATTGATTCGATCTCCCTCGGTCACTTGGATTCAACCTACTCAATTCTCCTTCCACTTGTACTTTCTTCAAACTATGCTCCGCCACATAACACTGCCTTACCAATTCAGCATAGCTAGTGAATTTCCGCTGAGATACGCTATGTGAAATTTCAGCCCTTAAACCAAACAGAAACTGATCAATCTTCCACCTCTCATCAGGAGCATACATGGCTTGTCTAGAATAAGCAGCCATAACCTCGAACTTTTCCGCATAGGAAGCCACGATCAAGTTACCTTGTCTCAGCTGCTGAAACTCGAATTCCTTTTGAGTCCTTAAGGAACTTGGAAAGTACTTCTCCATAAAAGTTATCTTAAATTGTTCCCATACCTTTGGTACCTCTTGAATTGTCATTAAGGCAGAAGCGCTTTCCCACCATCTCATGGCAGGACCCTTCAACAAGTGAGAAGCGAAAATAATCAAACGAGATTATATGGAAGGAAAACATCCCCTAAGTACAAGATGTTCAAAAGATAAAACTAAGAACTAGATCACTAATGATCTCAAAATCTCCACAACGGAAGCCTTGCCACACAAAAGATACGATCCGTAAGGAAAAGTCAAACCACTTTGTCCTTACCCTTCGCCGAACCTGTAGTACCTGTGATGTAAACAACAACGTGGGGTGAGATACATCAAATCTCAGTGAGTTCGCTATCTTATAGTCCTCTCGGCTTTACAATGTTCTAACAACCTAACTCAAGTCAAAAGGGAGGGAAGTGACTTTGAGTACCTACACACTATATGTTTCCATGCTATCGAGTTCGTTAACCCGGAAGTGTATCACTATCGCTAACCCTGTCAAGGCATTCCCTTTCTCCCGTCCTCTTCTACGTCTAGAAGTAGGAACGAGTCATGGACCCTCGTAGATTTCTTGGCATACGAAATGGATTCGGGATCATCGGCCCGTACACCGTGATCCGTCACTTCACACGGCCCGTACACCGTCACAAGTCTCTTTACCCGTAGGCTCCATTCGTACTATAACATTGGGAATCAAACCTACCAAGAAATCATGCATTCATTACAGAGGAGCTCGTTACTCATGAAATGGCACATAATATAATAGTGGTAACGATTTCGTGATTCCACATACAACCATTCGGTAATAGACGCACGCCTCGGCCTCTTATGCACGAGCGTCGTCGTAATTGTTATTCCACACTTTCCGACAATTGTTTATGGTAATGTTCCTCACTCTACCTATTTTGTATTTTAACATGCATACATATTCAAACATGTTTAACAATAAGAGCATATGCAATTAATCATCAATCGCATAACGGAAACACATAATTCAACATATCACAAATCACACTAATTCACGGTTCCCTCCGATTTATTTAATCGGGCAATAAACAGATATTTCTCACTTTCATTAGCTAGAGGATGTTCATAGCTTTACAGTGATACCAAGAATGCGCACATCGGATAACCGAGTCAAAAGTTATGAAAGAAACAAGTCGGGGAATCTGTCATGTTCGCATTGCGAAGCAGCCAGCGAATGCTCGCTTCCTCATTCGCAGTGCGAAGCTCTCAGCGAATGCCTAGCCAACACTGGTTCGCTGCCCCATTCGTAGTGCGAACGTCTGGCGAACCAAGGCAGAACCAAAACAAGGTAAAGTTCGCAGTGCGAACCTCTGGCGAATGTTCGCCTCCACCTTCGCCGTGCGAATAGCCAGCGAGTGTTCGATTTCCCCTTCGCTAGGGGATTCGCAGTGCGAATCTGGGAAAATGCAGAAATTCTGCAGTGTAACAGCTGAGTTCCCTTGGGTTCAAAACTACCCCAAAACATATCCAAACATTCCACAATCAAATACAGACGATTCTACACTCATATAGCTTATACTACTCAGTTTGTAACACTTTTCAACCGTTAAATTTCATCGATTACCAATTTAAGCAATTTCTCATAAAACCTAACTTAAGCTAAAATCATTTCTAACTCTAGAACTTAAGTTTCTATCTAGAACCCACCTTGAATAGATGAAGATGGTGAAGATTGGAAGATGATTTGATGAAGATTTGATGATGTTATTGATCTTTCCACTTCTAGGTTTCCACTTCTCTTTTTCCTTCCTTTCTCCTTCTTTCTCTCCAACTTCTTTCTATCTCTTTCTTTCTTTGGTTCTAATGAGGAAAATGAAGGAAAAGAAATGATATAGGAAAATATCATCAATTGCCATACTACTAATTGCCCAAAAAGTCTCTAAAGTTCGAAATATTAAAATACCTCAGAGACAGATAATATTAATTAGATTTGCTCTGAGCTCAACCGTTACTCTAATTATCTTTGCAGATAATTTCTCAGAGTACACTGGAACTCAGTAGATCACAACTAATATTATCCAGAGTAATTAAAATACGGGGTATTACATCCTCCCCCCTTAAATAGAAATTCGCCCACGAATTTAAAACAATTACCTGAAAAGATGATGATAGACCTCCCGTATCTTCGATTCTAATTCCCAAGTTGCATCGCCCGGATGCGTCTCATCCCACTGGACCTTAACAAGAGGAATCTCTTTATTCCTTAACACCTTAGTTTCTGTTCCTGTGATATGACTCGGTTGAGGCTCAAACTTTAAATCTGCTTTTATCTCAATTGTATCTGGCAAAATTGGCTGAAGAGGATCTGGGACAAATTTTTGAAGCTGAGACACATGAAAAACGTCGTGCATCTCCGACAGAGAAGGCGGTAAGGCCAATCTGTAAGCTACTTCACCAATTCTTTCCAAAATCTGATACGGTCCCACGTATCTCAGACTTAACTCCCGCGATTTAAATGGTCCTTTCAATCTCAACCTCGGAGTAGCCTTCAGAAATACATGATCACCCTCATCAAATTCCAAAGGTCTCCTACGGTTGTTCGCATAGCTTTTCTGACGATCTTGGGCCTGCTTAACTTTTCCACGAATCATCCTAATCTTTTCCGTGGTCTCGTGAATAATCTCGGGTCCCAAAATTCTATTTTTGCCTATCTCCGCCCAACACAATGGTGTCTTACACTTCCTTCCATATAATGCTTCATAAGGTGCCATACCAATACTTGCCTGATAACTGTTATTATAAGAGAACTCAATCAACGGAAGTAATTCTATCCAATTTCCTCCACTTTCAGGCACACAAGCTCTCAACATATCTTCCATGGTTTGTATTGTCCGTTCTGTCTGACCATCGGTTTGCGGATGATTCGACGTACTCAAACACAACTTCGTTCCCATCGCTTGTTGAAAAGCTCTCCAAAATCTCGAAGTAAATTTTGGATCTCTATCCGAAACGATAGTAGTGGGAATACCATGTAATCTCACAATTTACGAAATAAACAACTTTGTGAGATGACTCGCCTTATAAGTAGTCTTTACGGCCAAGAAATGAGCAAACTTTGTCAACCGATCTACAATTACCCAAATCGAATCATAACCACCTTGCGCACGGGGTAATCCCACCGCGAAGTCCATCGAAATACTATCCCATTTCCACACCAGAATTTCTAAAGGTTGCAACAAGCCACCCGGCCTTTGGTGTTCAATCTTCACTTGTTGGCATACCGCACATTCCGACACATATACCGCAACATCCTTTTTCATCCCGGACCACCAATAGTTTCTCTTTAAATCTTGATACATCTTCGAAGCACCAGAATGTATAGTAAAAGCACCCTTATGCGCTTCTTCCAAAATCCTTCTTTTCAACACCGCATCATCCGGAACACAAACTCTTTGGCCAAACGAAATGATCACGTCGGTAGTTCGCACAAAACCCGATTGAGTCAACATCTCTTGTAACTTCTCATCCAACTCTTGTCCTTGTTGGACTTCCTCTCTAAGAGTAGAGGTGACATTCAAATTCCCCCTAATCACACAATTAGGAGTCCAATTAAATTGAAGATTTAGATCTCTAAACTTTTCCATTAAGGCATACTCTAACATCATCAAGTCGGCACTATGCAACACTTTCCTACTTAAAGCATCCGCCACCTTATTCGCTTTACCCGGATGGTACTTTAGTTCCAAATCATAATCCTTCAAATACTCCATCCACCTCCTTTGACGCATGTTCAACTCTCTCTGGTCAAAAAGATACTTTAGACTCTTGTGGTCACTGAACATCTCAAAATGTACACCATACAAATAGTGACACCATACTTTCAAAGTAAATACAACTGCCGCCAATTCTAGATCATGCGTTGGATAATTCTCTTCATGGACTTTCAACTGTCTAGAAGCATAAGCTACCACATGTCCATCTTGCATTAACACACCTCCTAATCCCTTCTTCGATGCATCGCAATATACCTCATACGACTTGCTAGGATCAGGAATAATCAAAACAGGAGCGGTCGTCAAGCTCTTCTTCAAACTCATAAAACTTCTTTCACAAGCTGAATTCCATTCATACGAACAATCCTTCCGAGTCAGTCTCGTCATCGGTAAAGCCAGTTGAGAAAAGCCGTTAATAAACCTTCTATAATAACCTGCTAATCCCAAGAAACTCCTAACTTTGGCAACGTTCTTCGGTCTCTCCCAATTAATCACCGCCTCTACTTTTGATGGATCCACTACCACACCTCCTTGAGATATGACGTGTCCAAGAAAGTTTACCTCCGACATCCAAAACTCGCACTTACTTAGCTTGGCAAAAAGTTGTCTCTCTTGCAAGATAGATAAAACAATTCTTAGGTGTTCTCCGTGCTCTTGAGAATCACGAGAATAGATAAGAATGTCATCAATAAAGATCACCACAAATTGGTCCAAGTAAGGTTGAAATATCCGATTCATATAATCCATGAAAACTGTCGGAGCATTAGTCACACCGAAAGGCATTACTAGGAATTCATAATGACCATAACGGGTCCTAAACGCAGTTTTCGGTACATCCGAACTCTTCACCCGAATCTGATGATAACCTGACCGTAAATCAATCTTCGAGAACACGCAGGCTCCTTTCAATTGATCTAACAGATCGTCTATCCTTGGTAATGGGTATTTATTCTTGATGGTGACCTTATTCAATTGACGGTAATCAATACACAACCGCATTCCACCATCCTTCTTCTTTACCAATAACACTGGAGCTCCCCAGGGTGAAACACTCGGTCTAACAAAATGCTTAGCCATCAATTCTTCCAATTGATCCTTTAATTCTCTTAATTCGAGTGGTGCCATCCGATACGGAGAAACGGATATTGGAGCCGTTCCCGGTATCAGGTCAATAGAGGATTCCACTTCCCTCTCCGGAGGAAGAGAAGTGATATCCTCGGGAAAAACTTCCGAAAACTCGCAGACTACTGGAATACTCAGAACCTGAAGGCTTTTGTTCTCCTCCTTAGTGAGAACCAAAAGGATAGATTTTTCATTCTCAAACAAGAAATTAATCATTCCTACCGTACCTTCTAAAATAGTAGTCAACACATCCTTTGGAGTAGCCTCCACGGACGGAATAATAATTAACTTCTCCTCACAACCGATAAAAACCGAATTAGCAGAAAGCCAATCTATTCCCAGAACAACATCCACTTTCTTAAGCGGCAAACAAATAAGATCAATCTGGAAAACTCTTTCATTCACCGATAATACACAATTTTCACACATCAACGGTGTTTCAACAATCTCATCCATGGTAGTAGTAACCACCATGGGTGGAGACAACGGAATAGCTTGCAACTCCAGTCGCTTCATACACTGCATCGATACAAAAGAATGTGTTACTCCACAATCAAATAACACAAAACAAGGATTTCCATTAACCAGACACGTACCAGCAATTAAAGAATTGTCACCCTTTGTTTTTCTTGCATCCAAGGTATACACTCGCCCGGTATTCTTCTCTTGCATTTGATTTCTATTTTGAGGACAATCTCTCGCCCAATGGCCTAGTTTATGACACCGATGGCACTCCACTCCTTCAAAACGACATCTACCGTAATGCATCTTTCCAAAAATACGGCACACCGGAGGTGCACTAGTCTTAGAACTCAAAAACCTGCTTCCCTTTGAAAGATTGTTGCTTTGGTCTAAATTTTTGATTCGATCTCCCTCGGTCATTTGGATTCAACCTACTCAATTCTCCTTCTGCTTGTACTTTCTTCAAACTATGCTCCGCCACATAACACTGCCTTAACAATTCAGCATAGCTAGTGAATTTCCGCTGAGATACGCTATGTGAAATTTCAGCCCTTAAACCAAACAGAAACTGATCAATCTTCCACCTCTCATCAGGAGCATACATGGCTTGTCTAGAATAAGCAGCCATAACCTCGAACTTTTCCGCATAGGAAGTCACGGTCAAGTTACCTTGTCTCAGCTGCTGAAACTCAAATTCCTTTTGAGACCTTACGGAACTTGGAAAGTACTTCTCCATAAAAGTTATCTTAAATTGTTCCTATACCTTTGGTACCTCTTGAATTGTCATTAAGGATGAAGCGCTTTCCCACCATCTCATGGCAGGACCCTTCAACAAGTGAGAAGCGAAAATAATCAAACGAGATTATATGGAAGGAAAACATCCCCTAAGTACAAGATGTTCAAAAGATAAAACTAAGAACTAGATCACTAATGATCTCAAAATCTCCACAACGGAAGCCTTGCCACACAAAAGATACGATCCGTAAGGAAAAGTCAAACCACTTTGGTCCTTACCCTTCGCCGAACCTGTAGTACCTGTGATGTAAACAACAACGTGGGGGTGAGATACATCAAATCTCAGTGAGTTTCGCTATCTTATAGTCCTCTCGCTTTACAATGTTCTAACAACCTTAACTCAAGTCAAAAGGGAGGGAAGTGACTTTGAGTACCTACACACTATATGTTTCCATGCTATCGAGTTCGTTAACCCGGAAGTGTATCACTAATCGCTAACCCTGTCAAGGCATTCCCTTTCTCCCGTCCTCTTCTACGTCTAGAAGTAGGAACGAGTCATGGACCCTCGTAGATTTCTTGGCATACGAAATGGATTCGGGATCATCGGCCCGTACACCGTGATTCGTCACTTCACACGGCCCGTACACCGTCACAAGTCTCTTTACCCGTAGGCTCCATTCGTACTATAACATTGGGAATCAAACCTACCAAGAAATCATGCATTCATTACAGAGGAGCTCGTTACTCATGAAATGGCACATAATATAATAGTGGTAACGATTTCGTGATTCCACATACAACCATTCGGTAATAGACGCACGCCTCGGCCTCTTATCCACGAGCGTCGTCGTAATTGTTATTCCACACTTTCCGACAATTGTTTATGGTAATGTTCCTCACTCTACCTATTTTGTATTTTAACATGCATACATATTCAAACATGTTTAACAATAAGAGCATATGCAATTAATCATCAATCGCATAACGGAAACACATAATTCAACATATCACAAATCACACTAATTCACGGTTCCCTCCGATTTATTTAATCAGGCAATAAACAGATATTTCTCACTTTCATTAGCTAGAGGATGTTCATAGCTTTACAATGATACCAAGAATGCGCACATCGGATAACCGAGTCAAAAGTTATGAAAGAAACAAGTCGGGGAATCTGTCATGTTCGCATTGCGAAGCAGCCAGCGAATGCTCGCTTCCTCATTCGCAGTGCGAAGCTCTCAGCGAATGCCTAGCCAACACTGGTTTGCTGCCCCATTCGTAGTGCGAACGTCTGGCGAACCAAGGCAGAACCAAAACAAGGTAAAGTTCGCAGTGCGAACCTCTGGCGAATGTTCGCCTCCACCTTCGCCGTGCGAATAGCCAGCGAGTGTTCGATTTCCCCTTCGCTAGGGGGATTCGCAGTGCGAATCTGGGAAAATGCAGAAATTCTGCAGCGTAACAGCTGAGTTCCCTTGGGTTCAAAACTACCCCAAAACATATCCAAACATTCCACAATCAAATACAGACGATTCTACACTCATATAGCTTATACTACTCAGTTTGTAACACTTTTCAACCGTTAAATTTCATCGATTACCAATTTAAGCAATTTCTCATAAAACCTAACTTAAGCTAAAATCATTTCTAACTCTAGAACTTAAGTTTCTATCTAGAACCCACCTTGAATAGATGAAGATGGTGAAGATTGGAAGATGATTTGATGAAGATTTGATGATGTTATTGATCTTTCCACTTCTAGGTTTCCACTTCTCTTTTTCCTTCCTTTCTCCTTCTTTCTCTCCAACTTCTTTCTATCTCTTTCTTTCTTTGGTTCTAATGAGGAAAATGAAGGAAAAGAAATGATATAGGAAAATATCATCAATTGCCATACTACTAATTGCCCAAAAAGTCTCTAAAGTTCGAAATATTAAAATACCTCAGAGACAGATAATATTAATTAGATTTGCTCTGAGCTCAACCGTTACTCTAATTATCTTTGCAGATAATTTCTCAGAGTACACTGGAACTCAGTAGATCACAACTAATATTATCCAGAGTAATTAAAATACGGGGTATTACATCCTCCCCCCTTAAATAGAAATTCGCCCACGAATTTAAAACAATTACCTGAAAAGATGATGATAGACCTCCCGTATCTTCGATTCTAATTCCCAAGTTGCATCGCCCGGATGCGTCTCATCCCACTGGACCTTAACAAGAGGAATCTCTTTATTCCTTAACACCTTAGTTTCTGTTCCTGTGATATGACTCGGTTGAGGCTCAAACTTTAAATCTGCTTTTATCTCAATTGTATCTGGCAAAATTGGCTGAAGAGGATCTGGGACAAATTTTTGAAGCTGAGACACATGAAAAACGTCGTGCATCTCCGACAGAGAAGGCGGGTAAGGCCAATCTGTAAGCTACTTCACCAATTCTTTCCAAAATCTGATACGGTCCCACGTATCTCAGACTTAACTCCCGCGATTTAAATGGTCCTTTCAATCTCAACCTCGGAGTAGCCTTCAGAAATACATGATCACCCTCATCAAATTCCAAAGGTCTCCTACGGTTGTTCGCATAGCTTTTCTGACGATCTTGGGCCTGCTTAACTTTTCCACGAATCATCCTAATCTTTTCCGTGGTCTCGTGAATAATCTCGGGTCCCAAAATTCTATTTTTGCCTATCTCCGCCCAACACAATGGTGTCTTACACTTCCTTCCATATAATGCTTCATAAGGTGCCATACCAATACTTGCCTGATAACTGTTATTATAAGAGAACTCAATCAACGGAAGTAATTCTATCCAATTTCCTCCACTTTCAGGCACACAAGCTCTCAACATATCTTCCATGGTTTGTATTGTCCGTTCTGTCTGACCATCGGTTTGCGGATGATTCGACGTACTCAAACACAACTTCGTTCCCATCGCTTGTTGAAAAGCTCTCCAAAATCTCGAAGTAAATTTTGGATCTCTATCCGAAACGATAGTAGTGGGAATACCATGTAATCTCACAATTTACGAAATAAACAACTTTGTGAGATGACTCGCCTTATAAGTAGTCTTTACGGCCAAGAAATGAGCAAACTTTGTCAACCGATCTACAATTACCCAAATCGAATCATAACCACCTTGCGCACGGGGTAATCCCACCGCGAAGTCCATCGAAATACTATCCCATTTCCACACCAGAATTTCTAAAGGTTGCAACAAGCCACCCGGCCTTTGGTGTTCAATCTTCACTTGTTGGCATACCGCACATTCCGACACATATACCGCAACATCCTTTTTCATCCCGGACCACCAATAGTTTCTCTTTAAATCTTGATACATCTTCGAAGCACCAGAATGTATAGTAAAAGCACCCTTATGCGCTTCTTCCAAAATCCTTCTTTTCAACACCGCATCATCCGGAACACAAACTCTTTGGCCAAACGAAATGATCACGTCGGTAGTTCGCACAAAACCCGATTGAGTCAACATCTCTTGTAACTTCTCATCCAACTCTTGTCCTTGTTGGACTTCCTCTCTAAGAGTAGAGGTGACATTCAAATTCCCCCTAATCACACAATTAGGAGTCCAATTAAATTGAAGATTTAGATCTCTAAACTTTTCCATTAAGGCATACTCTAACATCATCAAGTCGGCACTATGCAACACTTTCCTACTTAAAGCATCCGCCACCTTATTCGCTTTACCCGGATGGTACTTTAGTTCCAAATCATAATCCTTCAAATACTCCATCCACCTCCTTTGACGCATGTTCAACTCTCTCTGGTCAAAAAGATACTTTAGACTCTTGTGGTCACTGAACATCTCAAAATGTACACCATACAAATAGTGACACCATACTTTCAAAGTAAATACAACTGCCGCCAATTCTAGATCATGCGTTGGATAATTCTCTTCATGGACTTTCAACTGTCTAGAAGCATAAGCTACCACATGTCCATCTTGCATTAACACACCTCCTAATCCCTTCTTCGATGCATCGCAATATACCTCATACGACTTGCTAGGATCAGGAATAATCAAAACAGGAGCGGTCGTCAAGCTCTTCTTCAAACTCATAAAACTTCTTTCACAAGCTGAATTCCATTCATACGAACAATCCTTCCGAGTCAGTCTCGTCATCGGTAAAGCCAGTTGAGAAAAGCCGTTAATAAACCTTCTATAATAACCTGCTAATCCCAAGAAACTCCTAACTTTGGCAACGTTCTTCGGTCTCTCCCAATTAATCACCGCCTCTACTTTTGATGGATCCACTACCACACCTCCTTGAGATATGACGTGTCCAAGAAAGTTTACCTCCGACATCCAAAACTCGCACTTACTTAGCTTGGCAAAAAGTTGTCTCTCTTGCAAGATAGATAAAATAATTCTTAGGTGTTCTCCGTGCTCTTGAGAATCACGAGAATAGATAAGAATGTCATCAATAAAGATCACCACAAATTGGTCCAAGTAAGGTTGAAATATCCGATTCATATAATCCATGAAAACTGTCGGAGCATTAGTCACACCGAAAGGCATTACTAGGAATTCATAATGACCATAACGGGTCCTAAACGCAGTTTTCGGTACATCCGAACTCTTCACCCGAATCTGATGATAACCTGACCGTAAATCAATCTTCGAGAACACGCAGGCTCCTTTCAATTGATCTAACAGATCGTCTATCCTTGGTAATGGGTATTTATTCTTGATGGTGACCTTATTCAATTGACGGTAATCAATACACTACCGCATTCCACCATCCTTCTTCTTTACCAATAACACTGGAGCTCCCCAGGGCGAAACACTCGGTCTAACAAAATGCTTAGCCATCAATTCTTCCAATTGATCCTTTAATTCTCTTAATTCGAGTGGTGCCATCCGATACGGAGAAACAGATATTGGAGCCGTTCCCGGTATCAGGTCAATAGAGGATTCCACTTCCCTCTCCGGAGGAAGAGAAGTGATATCCTCGGGAAAAACTTCCGAAAACTCGCAGACTACTGGAATACTCAGAACCTGAAGGTTTTTGTTCTCCTCCTTAGTGAGAACCAAAAGGATAGATTTTTCATTCTCAAACAAGAAATTAATCATTCCTACCGTACCTTCTAAAATAGTAGTCAACACATCCTTTGGAGTAGCCTCCACGGACGGAATAATAATTAACTTCTCCTCACAACCGATAAAAACCGAATTAGCAGAAAGCCAATCCATTCCCAGAACAACATCCACTTTCTTAAGCGGCAAACAAATAAGATCAATCTGGAAAACTCTTTCATTCACCGATAATACACAATTTTCACACATCAACGGTGTTTCAACAATCTCATCCATGGTAGTAGTAACCACCATGGGTGGAGACAACGGAATAGCTTGCAACTCCAGTCGCTTCATACACTGCATCGATACAAAAGAATGTGTTACTCCACAATCAAATAACACAAAACAAGGATTTCCATTAACCAGACACGTACCAGCAATTAAAGAATTGTCACCCTTTGTTTTTCTTGCATCCAAGGTATACACTCGCCCGATATTCTTCTCTTGCATTTGATTTCTATTTTGAGGACAATCTCTCGCCCAATGGCCTACTTTATAACACCGATGGCACTCCACTCCTTCGAAACGACATCTACCGTAATGCATCTTTCCACAAATACGGCACACCGGAGGTGCACTAGTCTTAGAACTCTGAACCTGCTTCCCTTTGAAAGATTGTTGCTTTGGTCTAAATTGTTGATTCGATCTCCCTCGGTCATTTGGATTCAACCTACTCAATTCTCCTTCCGCTTGTACTTTCTTCAAACTATGCTCCGCCACATAACACTGCCTTAACAATTCAGCATAGCTAGTGAATTTCCGCTGAGATACGCTATGTGAAATTTCAGCCCTTAAACCAAACAGAAACTGATCAATCTTCCACCTCTCATCAGGAGCATACATGGCTTGTCTAGAATAAGCAGCCATAACCTCGAACTTTTCCGCATAGGAAGTCACGGTCAAGTTACCTTGTCTCAGCTGCTGAAACTCGAATTCCTTTTGAGACCTTACGGAACTTGGAAAGTACTTCTCCATAAAAGTTATCTTAAATTGTTCCTATACCTTTGGTACCTCTTGAATTGTCATTAAGGATGAAGCGCTTTCCCACCATCTCATGGCAGGACCCTTCAACAAGTGAGAAGCGAAAACAACCTTATTTTCCTCACTGCATTGAACTATAAAGAAAATCCGCTCCATACCGGATATCCATTCATGAGCCTTTACTGGATCTAACCCTCCCTGAAACTCCGGAGGGTTCATACGAATGAAATCCCTAAAGGTTCTCCCTGCAGCTTCAGGAACAACCACTGGAGGATGCAGGCCACCAGCCATTTGCTGTACCATTTGTTGCACAAACTGATTTTGTTGCTGCTGCATCTATTGCATGAATTGATACAAAGGGGCATTCTCCTCGCCACCCGGGTGGATTTGTCCCGGCTGGAGTGGTTCTCGGTCTACCTCGATTGTTTCTGCGTCTGTCGGCCATGTTCCTAAATGTCATACAGATAGGGTTAAGTTGACCAGGCTCAATACCATAAATATAACATGTAAGACCAATGGTGACACAACACATATGAAACGGAAAGAAAATACTTATACTATTTCATGGCTAGGTCGAGGATACGACCTGCTCTGATACCAACTGTAACGCCCATATATAAATACATACATCAAAGCATATATCATACATGAATAATATGTTTGGTACTTAAATATACAAGTTCCTAGTAACACAGTATACATATAAATGCCCAAAAAGCTAATACAACAACTATGGCATGTTATATATACATGTTCAAAAGATAAAACTAAGAACTAGATCACTAATGATCTCAAAATCTCCACAACGGAAGCCTTGCCACACAAAAGATACGATCCGTAAGGAAAAGTCAAACCACTTTGTCCTCACCCTTCGCCGAACCTGTAGTACCTGTGATGTAAACAACAACGTGGGGTGAGATACATCAAATCTCAGTGCGTTCGCTATCTTATAGTCCTCTCGGCTTTAAAATGTTCTAACAACCTAACTCAAGTCAAAAGGGAGGGAAGTGACTTTGTGTACCCACACACTATATGTTTCCATGCTATCGAGTTCGTTAACCTGGAAGTGTATCACTATCGCTAACCCTGTCAAGGCATCCCCTTTCTCCCGCCCTCTTCTACGTCTAGAAGTAGGAACGAGTCATGGACCCTCGTAGATTTCTTGGCATACGAAATGGATTAGGGATCATCGGCCCGTACACCGTGATCCGTCACTTCACACGGCCCGTACACCGTCACAAGTCTCTTTACCCGTAGGCTCCATTCGTACTATAACATTGGGAATCAAACCTACCAAGAAATCATGCATTCATTACAAAGGAGCACGTTACTCATGAAATGGCACATAATAGAATAGTGGTTACGATTTCGCGATTCCACATACAACCATTCGGTAATAGACGCACGCCTCGACAATTGTTTACGGTAATGTTCCTCACTCTACCTATTTCGTATTTTAACATGCATACTTATTCAAACATGTTTAACAATAAGAGCATAGGCAATTAATCATCAATCGCATAACGGAAACACATAATTCAACATATCACAAATCACACTAATTCACGGTTCCCTCCGATTTATTTAATCGGGCAATAAATAGATATTTCTCACTTTCATTAGCTAGAGGATGTTCATAGCTTTACAATGATACCAAGAATGCGCACATCGGATAACCAAGTCAAAAGTTATGAAAGAAATAGGTTGGGGAATCTGTCATGTTCGCATTGCGAAGCAGCTAGCGAATGCTCGCTTCCTCATTCGCAGTGCAAAGCTCTCAGCGAATGCCTAGCCAACACTGGTTCGCTGCCCCATTCACAGTGCGAACGTCTGGCGAACCAAGGCAGAACCAAAACAAGGTAAAGTTCGCAGTGCGAACCTCTGGCGAATGTTCGTCTCCACCTTCGCCGTGCGAATAGCCAGCAACTGTTCGATTTCCCCTTCGCTAGGGGATTCGCAGTGCAAATCTGAGAAAATGCAGACATTCTGCAGCTTAACAGCTGAGTTCCCTTGGGTTCAAAACTACCCCAAAACATATCCAAACATTCCACAATCAAATACAGATGATTCTACACTCATATAGCTTATGCTACTCAGTTTGTAACACATTTCAACCGTTAAATTTCATCGATTACCAATTTAAGCAATTTCTCATAAAAGCTAACTTAAGCTAAAATCATTTCTAACTCTATAGCTTAAGTTTCTATCTAGAACCCACCTTGAATAGATGAAGATGGTGAAGATTGGAAGATGATTTGATGAAGATTTGATGATGTTCTTGATCTTTCCACTTCTAGGTTTCCACTTCTCTTTTTCCTTCCTTTCTCCTTCTTTCTCTCCAACTTCTTTCTATCTCTTTCTTTCTTTGGTTCTAATGAGGAAAATGAAGGAAAAGAAATGATATAGGAAAATATCATCAATTGCCATACTACTAATTGCCCAAAAAGTCTCTAAAGTTCCAAATATTAAAATACCTCAGAGACAGATAATATTAATTAAATTTGCTCTTAGCTCAACCGTTACTCTAATTATCTTTGCAGATAATTTCTCAGAGTACACTGGAACTCAGTAGATCACAGCTAATATTATCCAGAGTAATTAAAATACGGGGTATTACAGTAAATTTTGAATTCATTCTTCAATTCGTTAACATTGACATAGTTAGAAATATATGCTACTAATATGCACCAACTTTTAAGCATTTATTCGTACTTACAATAAATCGTACAACCGATTCTCTAACTTCAATTATATAAAACAACTGCAAGAGAAATATTTAAAAGATGGACATTAAAATGAACACTCTACAACTGGTATCTCATAGACACGTTTACATCTACCCACGAATGCAGATGAGTTAACAAAACTCAGTTGAATCCAGATGAGTTAATTTTAAAACTTCAGATTTGAATAAAATCATTTTTCCAATCAAAATAACATTATTTTTTAAACTGCTTCCCGTTAGATATCAATTTTAAATCCTTATTATTATATCATATTTACAATTTTTTCAAACCTTCAATATATGACAGCAACCAGTCAAATTACAGTTATGAATGAATATCTACACTCCATGGTATCTTGAAAATAAAAGTAAATTGATACGTTTAATAATATTAAATCTTTTTGATTTTGTCTACCAAACTATCATTTGTAAAGTTTGAATTCATTCTTCAATTGGTTAACATTCACATAGTTACAAATATATACTAATAATATGCGCCAACTTTTAACTGTAGCAACAGAAATGTTTAAAAGATGGACATTAAAATGACCTGTCTACAACATAGCCTCTCATAGATATGTTTACATCTACCTGTGAATCTAGATGAGTTAATAAAACTCAGTTGAATCCAGATGAGTTAATTTTAAAACTACAAATTTGAATAAAACCATTTTTCCAATTCAAATAACATTACTTTTTAGATATTAGTCAATTTTTCTATACCTAAAATTTATAACAGCTTCCCGTCAAATATCAGTTTTAAAATGTTTTTATTATATCATATTTACAATTTTTACAAACCTACAATATATATGACAGCTCCCCGTCAAATTTCAGTTATAAATGAATATCTACACTCCATGGTATCTTGAAAATAAAAGTAAATTGATATGTTTAATAATATTAAATTTGTTTGATTCTGTCTATCAAACCATCATTTGTAAAGTTTGAATATTCATTCTTCAATTGGTTAACATTGACATAGTTACAAATATATGCTAATAATATGCACCAACTTTTTAGCATTGGTTCGTACTTACAATAAATCATACAGTCGATTATCTAACTTCAATTATATAAAACAGCAGCAAGAGAAATATTTAAAAGATGGACATTAAAATGAACAATCTACAGCTGGTATCTTATAGATACATTTACATCTACCCGTGAATCCAGATAAGTTACAAAACTCAGTTGAATCTAGATCAGTTAATTCTAAAACTACCGATTTGAATAAAATCATTTTTCCAATTCAAATAACATTACTTTTTAGATATTAGTTAATTTTTTCAAACCTAAAATTTATAATAGCTTCCCGTCAAATATCAATTTTAAATCCTCATTATTATATCATATTTATAATTTTTACAAACCTACAATATATGACAGCTCTCCGTCAAATTTAATTGATTTAATATTTTATAGATTAAATGGCATGATTAGTTATAATGATCAGATTTTTAATAAATTAAAAAAAAGTTTTTAATTCCAAAATTGTTTTAGCTTTTGGGTTTAATATATATTAAGCCTGTTTTATTTTTTCTTGAAACAAAAATTATATTCTATTTATTTGATGAATTCATGAATATGTGTAACTTTAATATAAAGACCCGTATTCTATTTTGCATATTTTAAATAAAAAAGTAAATAGCTTCAAAAATGTCAAATATATATTAATATGTGCAACTTTTAATTTGCATTTTCCTAATATCAATAATAATAATAATAATAATAATAATAATAATAATAATAATAATAATAATAATAATGGACAGAGAAATAATGTCATCGTCCTACTCCTACATGAGTAGTGTCACATGGATTCTTATTAAAAAAAATAGCTGCTATATAGAAATAATAATTATAAAAATAATTATATTCATATGGAGACTTTTTCCCGTTTATAAGTGCCTTTTACCACTTATTATTATTTTATTTCATGATTACTATTTATCATTATTTTTTCATGACTACCATTTATCATTTTCTTTGAATTTTTTTTTTGTTTTTTATCAGTAATTTTCAAATTTAAAAAATATTATAAAATCTCTATTAATTTTGTTTTGTTTTATTAAACTTTTTCTTAAAATCTAAATAATTACAAAATATATTTTATTTCATGTAAAAATCTTAAATTTTAATAAAAAGTTAAATGATAAAAAAACAAATTAGTAGTACAATCAAGTATTTTCAATAAAGAATAATGATATGATTTGATTTATGTGTTTTGGTCTCGTACTCTCAAGCATTTTTCAAACAAAAATAATAATATTTAATTTTCTTTGACATTTTAAAATAAAGTACAATCAAGATATAAATCAAATATATTTTAATGACATGTAATTTTCTTTGATTTTTTTAAAAAAGTACAATTTAGTTTAAGACATGATTATAAATAGATTTGATTCTTCCTTTAGATCAAATCCCACAATTCACCTTAATTTCATTTAATTTTTTCAAACAAAACGAATGAAGATTAATTTTTTTTCAAATATGGCATTAAAAAATTTAATAAATTAGTAATTACAATTTAATAAATATATTGTGTTTCTTTTTTTAGAAATTTGTATTAATATATAGGCTAAAATACAGTTTTGGTCCCCCTATTTGTCAAAATTCACAGTTTTGGTCCCCTATTTTATTTTTTAACAGTTTTGGTCCCCACCCCAATTTTGGCCCAAAAAAATGATGAACAATAACTGGTCCGTACATGAACAGTACATGTCCGTACATGAACAGTACACGTCCGTACATGAACAGTGCATGAACAATGAGGGGTGGGGGACCAAAACTATTAAAAAATAAAATAGGAGGACTAAAACCATGAATTTTGACAAACAAGGGGACCAAAACTGTATTTTAGCCTAATATATATATATATATATATATATATATATATATATATATATATATATATATATATATATATATATATATATATATACAAATTTCTAAAAAAAGAAACACAATATATAAGTTACAATTATATTATTATAAAAAAAAATATTATAAGTTAATAATGTGTTTATTAAAATGCAATTAACAATTATATTATGATATTAAATTATCACATGAAATTTTATTATTTAGGTCCTAATTGTCATTAAATATTTAAAATTAAATAATACATTTTTAAATGGTAAGGTTTTAATTAGTAAACACAATAATTCGAAACATTCAAATATTAAATACAATAGTTATGAAAATAGATTACACAATATATCTTTCCTTTATTTATTTATTTAGAGATATCTTTTCATTAATTGCAATAATTCAAATTTTAAACTCAAATATATTTTTACATATTCTTAGAAAATTCATTTATTTTTACGTAAAAATTTCCATATATCATTTTGATCGTACCTGGATCAGACAGTATTTGGTGGCTAGCAACGTCTTGTGGATTTCAGCTCCGGTGCGGTGGAAAGACGGCGGGGGGTGTACCTGCAAGGTACTCCGACGCTCAAGTAAGGCAAAGGTCAAGTAAAAGCAAGTACAATGTTAGAGTGTAAAAGAGTGTGTAACCCGACCCTCTCAAGTGAGAGGGTATTTATAGAGAGCCCCCAGCGCGGGGCCAACGGTCACTAGCACTGGGCTAGATTGCCAGGCACAATCCAAGTAACTGCCAACCGCTCCTAGATCTCCGGAATTAGGGCAGACCGATTCCATCGGGAGTGGACGGTTGCATGAGAACGTGTTCTCGCGGGGAGGAGTCTTGCGTGTCGGGGAGGACCTTATGTGCAGGAGGAGAAGGCTCCTCGGGGGAGGAGAACCTGAGTGTCGGGGAGGACCGAGGCCGGGGAGGCTTAGCGCCCGTTCTAACGCTCTATACCATGCGTGTGTCCGACAATGTTGAGAAGGCATGTGCCCGACATTGGTCGTGCTAAGAGGCCTTTGTTGGGCCATCCCATGACGTACAGGTTGGGCCTGCTCGATTGAGGGGCAGACCTCGGCCCAGTCCAGAACAGGAGCCCCCCAAGTCATTGCTCTGAGGCGTCAGAGTGATGACTTAAGGGTAGCCATCTCGAGAACTTGTCTAGTCGGGGAAGGGATTCTAGACGAGGAGCGGAAGGTCAAACGGGGAGAAATAAATCGATCTGCTCGGGCTGGGCTGGTCGCGGATGAGTGACGTCGCGGGGATATGAGAAATCTGAAGCGAGGCGAATGGAAAGACGCATGTTGGGGAATGAAAAGACGTGTGTGGGAAAGTGTGTGCCACGTGTCACACCTCATCATTCCCTAGGGCGGCTACGCTAGGGTAGCATAATCGATTGCCTAGGAAATCCTCGAGTCCTGTGAGGCCCTTATAAATAGGGGTCATCTCGTCTCATTCACACTTTCGCTCCCCCTTCGCTCAGATTCCCTCTCTCTATCTCTTCCTTCTCTACTTCGCACCGTACGCCGCCACCAACTGCCGTGCCGGAACCCTACCGGAAGCATTTTTTAAGTAAGTTTCTCTCTTTTTCTCCTTTCGTTTGCATTTATAGGGTGGTTCTATGGTGAACTGATGAAGTTCTTCATGGACATCACGAAATCTCCGGCGAAAACGGCGGGATTTCTTAGTTTCTTGTTGCATATCACGGGAAAAGGGATGAATAACTCGGGGACACGAAGAATGTCCCGAGGACACGAGATGAAACTCTCGAGGTCCTCGCCAATATTTCATCTGTGCGAGGGAACGCTCCCAACACGGTATGTCGGTGACCTGAGGATGGTCACGGGGAGGATCGTCGGTTTCCTCGGGGCGTGGACGAGCGCGACAGTCTCGAAACCCCGACGCTCCCTCGTCGCCCTTTCACTTGAACAGCGGTGGAGGGGTGAATTTGATATGGATCATCGAATTCACCGTTTCCTTCTGCTTTTCAGGTATATGGAAGCTTTGTCTGTTTTCGTGGCTGTGGGAACGTTGGACGTCGGCGATCAGCCCGACTCTCCAATGGCGCCAATCGCTAGTGTCGAGGAACGTCCCCTTGCGGAGTGGGTTAGCGACGAACCGCTAAATATGGCTTCCCAGTTCGTTGACGGTGACGAGGATGATATTTTTTGTACTGTCGAGCATCGACTGGTGGGTTCTCCGAAGTCGTGGAAAGTGTTCCGTCCCCAAGCACACCATCGCATATGCTTGATCTACTGAGGGATGAGGTTCCCTCTTTACGAGTTCATGTTCGACGAGGCGGGGTGGCGTTTGCCTTTCACGGACTTCCAACAAGCAGTGTTCGTCTGGCTGCGCTTGGCACCTTCGCAGCTTCACCTCAACTCCCTCGCTTTTATCCGAGCCTTCGAGCTCGTCTGTAAATATCTCCGAATCGGGGCAACCGTGCCTCTTTTCTTCCGCATCTTCCACCTCCAGCGACAGGCCTCTGACGGCAGACATGGCTGGGTGTCTTTTAAACAAACGAGCAGTCTCTTCCACACCTACCTGGACTCTGTTCGCGACTTTAAATACCGGTATTATACCGTGAGGCCGGTCATGCTTGAAGCTGTGAATTCGGTGTATCGCCGAGTTTTCTGTGAGGTGGACGGGCAGACGGAGGAGGTCCTCGAGCCAAGATTCCCCTTGTTCTGGACGGAAGAACACTTCAAAAAGGGGACGGACAGTTACAAAGTCAGTCCTGGCCGTCTCGACGAGGGGGATCGCCTGGCTTACGAGCGGATAGTTGCTTTCGTCAACGGTTTCAATAAAGCCAAGCTCGTGACGATGGACGGGGAATTCGTCCGGGGAGACGACGGGCAGGTGTTGACGAAACGTCGTTTGATTAATACGAGGGCCCTCCTCGAGACGTTCTCCGATGAGGATGCTCTCGAGCTGCTAGGTGGTGACATCCTCTTCGACTTACTTTTTTCCTCGCGTCCTGATCTCCGGTTTACTGACATATTTATTTTCTTTTTGCAGGCAAGATGTCGACTGCTGAGGAGCGTTTCAAAAAGTTGAAGGCTAACCGCATTACGAAGAAAGGAGGCAAAGGCCACATCGAGCAGCTCCGAGCGCAGGAATCCATTCCCACCCCGACAACCGGGGGTTCCTCTGGCTCTCACCAGGATAGTGATTCTCTCAGCCCTCAGAGCTCTCCGAAGAGGCAGCGGGTCGTAAGCACAGTGGAGATTGACCTTACTGAGAACGAGAGCCCCCTGCTGTGAAGTTTGTGCTCCCGCCTTGTCACTCGAGGCCGAATTTCTTTATGTGGAATAATTCCCTATCTGTGGGTGCCCCCGAAGCTCAGGCCATCTTAGGCATCGACAAGGTTTCTCAGAGAAAGGCGCTGGTGGAGGATGTGTCCGCAGTGATGCGGGTTTGTGCGGCTGCCTTGGTTCTGAACGACGAGGCGTGCTCTGAGGATGAGCTGAACAAGTTGCGAGAGAGTTTCAAGTCCATCTCAGCCGAAATGGAGAAGGTGGGCAAGGAGCTGGCTGATTGCAAAAGCCAGAACCAGGCCCAGGTCGAGCTTCAAGGGAAGTTGGAGGAAAGATTGAAGAATGCTGAGGAGGAGCGGAGACGTCTCTTGACGAGGGACGTCGAGCTTGAAGAGGACAGGGATCGTCTCTTGGCGAGGAACGCCGAGTTGGAGGAGGTTGTCCGCCCGGCTGATGAGGGAACCAAAGAAGATAAGTTGTTAACTTCGCGGGCAGCGCTGATAGCGAAGCTAAGGGAAGCCGAGCAAGTTAACCTTGTGGCGGCTGACATAGGTTTCAGAAACGCCATGCAGCAGCTTCAGGTTCTCAACCCCGGCCTCATAACAGAAGGGACTGACCCCGACTAAGAGGTGGCCGATGGTCAGATCGTGCAGCCGATGCAGGAGGACGAGGTTGTCGAACACGAACAGCCTGAGGGGACTGTCGCCGAGAAGGTTTTTCCTTTCTCGTTTTGTTTGGCCTGCGTGCCATTTTTTCTTTGTAATGATTTGTGCCCGGCCTGAGTGCCAGAGGCTTTTGATACCTTTGTAATACCTGTACACTGGGCTTCTGCCCGCTTTAATGCATTTTTGTTTATCTGCTTGTGTGCTACTTGTATGGTTTTAATTGTGTGTGATGTTATTGCTTTTGCTATACCTTGTTTATTTTTGTCTAAGTAAATAGACTTTGGGGGGTTTGCTCGACTTTGATCACGTTTGATGACTTTGTCGTTATAACGCAAAGTTATTTTCTGTTTAAGTGAAGCTTCTTGGAGAGAAGAACTCGAACGAATTTCCTCAACGAAGTCGAGTTCTTCCCTCAGGGCTTCGTCGTTTGCGTATCCGTCGAGGGGGGCTTCCATCCTCCTCGAGGGTTCCCTGATCTCCACGGGGATCACCGCTTCCGTTCCGTAGGTTAGACGAAAAGGGGTTTCCCCGGTCATGGAATGCGGGGTTGTCCGGTAGGCCCAGAGGACGTTGTGTAGTTCCTCGACCCACCGTTGTTTGGCGTCGCCTAGCCGACATTTCAATCCTTGGAGGATTACTCTGTTCGCTGCTTCAGCCTACCCGTTCGCTTGAGGGTGCTCGACGGACGTGAAGTGCTGCTTCGTGCCTAGCTTGGTGACAAAGTCTTGGAAGTTTCTGTCGGTGAACTGTGTTCCGTTGTCGGCGACGATAGCTTGAGGCACTCCGAATCGGGCGAGGATGTTTCTTTTGTAAAAACGCAATATGTTGAAGGTCGTGATTTTGGCCAATGCTTCCTCCTCAATCTACTTCGTGAAGTAGTCCACCCCGACGATGAGGTATTTGTTTTGATACGACCCCTGGACGAAAGGTCTGAGGATATCCATCCCCCACCATGCTAACGGCCACGGGAAGGATAGTGTTTTGAGCTCGCTAGGAGGAGCGAGGTGCATGTCCCCGTGTCGCTGGCATCTATCGCACTTCTTTACGTGTTCCTTGGCGTCATGTTGCATGGTGGGCCAGTAGTACCCTGCTCGAAGCGCTTACGGGCTAACGATCGGCCGCCGAGGTGCTATGCATTGATTCCCTCATGGATTTCCTGGAGGATGTCGGGGATCTTGGTCTCCTCGACGCACCTGAGGATGGGGATAGAGAACCCTCACCGGTATAGCTTGTCCTCGACTATCGTGTATGAGCATGCCCTCCGCTTGACCATTCCTGCTTCCTTGGGATCTTCGGGCAGTTTGCCCTTCGTGAGGTACTCGTACACAGGGGTCATCCAATAATTGCCGTCACAAATGGCGTTTACGTCCGCCACTGGAGCGGGTTTGTCGATGCTCAGCCGAGAAAGCACTTCTTGTATGACGGATTTGTTCCCGCCTTTCTTCTTTGTGCTTGCCAATTTAGACAAGACATCTGCTCAGGCATTATGCTCATGGGGGATGTGAGTTACTTCCGCGGAGGTGAACTTTTTCATCTTTTCTTTCACCAAGGTCAAGTATTCGATGAGATTTTCGTTCTTGGCCTGGTACTCTCCTCAGACTTGCGAGGCCACGAGCTGGGAGTCGGTGAAGATTTTAACCTTCTTGGCGCCGAGGTCCTCGGTCAGCTGAAGTCCGGCGAGGAAAGCCTTGTACTCCGCTTGGTTGTTCGACGTCGGGAAGGATAGCTCGAGGGATACCACGATCAGGATGCCTTCCTCGTTTTCGAGGATGATGCCCGCCCCGCTGTTAGGTGCTAAATTGTGTTAATATTTAGTATAGTTTTTGGCACCTTTTTTGTAATCTTTATTTGACAATCAATGCCTTTTCCCATTATTTCCGGTTAATAACTGTAGTATAGTTAATTACGTTATTTAACTTATCTATTTAACTTTTGTGTTTAAATTGAAGATTTTTACATGGAAAGGTGTAGATTGGAGCAAGGATGGCCCCCTAGAAGAAGTTTGTGAATAAAGTGATTTTTTTAGCATGCTTGGAGCCCGCTCAACGCACTCCTAGCACGGTGATGAAGCTAATTCCAGAGAGTTGCCCGCTGAGCGCGGTATTGAGACTGCTTAGCGCGCTGTTAGGTCGGTTTGTAGTTAATGAGGCCGCGCTTAGCGCGGTGCAGCGCGCTTAGCGCGCTCTGCGATCCTCTGCCCCCTTATAAATAGACTTTTCTGTATTTTTCTTGTGATCCTTGATATATTTCAGAGGAAAATACATTGTAACACTGTAGCATTCTATTTTGGAAGATTGGAAGCATCATTCGTCGAGAGATCGTCATTGATGCTTGATATTCTTCTTCATCTTCTTGATTGTTTAGCTTCCATGACAATGGAGAGCTAATTTTCCTTTTATGTCAAGGTTAGAAGGTAGACAAACCTTTCTTTTGTATGTATAGGTATTGATTCTAGCTTATGAACTCTTAGATGATGAATGTATGATGAAAAACTTTGTTTATATGGTTTATTCTTTGTGTTGGTTCATGATTGAGAAATGTGTTCCTACTCTTTACCTAGGTTTTTCATCCATCAATGTACATTGGCTAGAGATAGTAATGTGTGTTACTGTTCATAAATATTGAACTTGAATGTTGTCATTTTGATAGTTTGAGTGAGAGATCATCAAAGGATCAAAATGGTAAAACTCACAATATGTGTTAGAAATAAACATATTGGGAGGATATGTGATTACGTTTACCGTCTAAACGAGTTCATTCGCTTTGTCGATTCTATCCATGCAAAATGGTTTGTCGAACCCTAATCTTGACATGCTTTTTATAAATCGTTAAAACAAATATTTTTACCGCTATTACTTAAATTCAAATGCAAGTGTTCCGACTAAAAACAACCAAAACCCCTTGTTACTTTGAAGTTTAAAACGTATACGACTGTAGAACGGCTGCGATATCACCGAACAATCTCTGTGGATCGATAACAAAACCCTAACTCTATTTTTATTTCAACAAATTGGCGTTGTTGCCAGGGATTGTTAATTGATATTGCAAGCATTGCAATAGTTGTGGAGTTTTAGACTTGTTAAAAAATTTCTTGTGCTTGTTGATTTGTTTTGTTTAGTGTGCAGACTTTGTTTATGCGAGGGCAACTACTGGCGGACCAACTTCTATTCGATCCTGAGATTGAAAGAACCGCTCGTAGACTCAATAGCAGAACTAGACGGAGGAGGCAACTAGCTAGACAAAGGCAAGAACAAGGAGAAAGTTTGATTTCTACACCACCACCAATTCCACAGTTCACGCCAATCATGGATCCACCACCACCACCACCCGCTTCCACACCATGTGTAAATAGCCCACGTCACACCGCTCAGTTTGCTAATAATAATCAAGGAAGGCAAGCTGAGATGAAAACTGGAACTTTAAACTTGTTGTATGGAAGTCCGTTCACGGGAATGGATCATGAAGACCCTTTCGTTTTTCTCACCAAATTTTATGAGATAGCGTTAGCGGCCGAAGTCGATCAAGCGCAAGAGTTACCTCTTTTCAGGAGACTATTTCCTCATGCTTTGCTTGGCAAGGCTAAGGATTGGTATCTTGATCAAACTCCCACTGTGATGACCGATTGGAACGTTCTGGAGGAAAAATTTATAGAACGGTTCTTTTCTCACAACCGTGTTATGGAGTCAAAAGCTGCAATTTCTGTGTTCTCTCAGGGCACTAGTGAATCCCTGAATGAAGCATGGGAACGATTCAAATCCATGCTTCGCAAATGCAAAGGCCACGGGTTTGACGAGTTAACACAAATTCACATCTTCAAGAATGGTCTCCAACCAAATTGCAAGACATTATTGGATGCCACTTCTGGAGGATCTTTGTTATCAAAGAATGCTGAAGAAGCTACGGATATCATCAATAGAATGGCTCTCAATGATCTTCAAAGTCAAAGCCATAACAACTCGCAAAAGAAGTTCGGGGTACTTGAATTGGGAAATAATGATGCAATCCTTGCACAAAACAAGCTCATATCTCAACAAGTGGAACTTTTGACTCAACAAATTAAAGAATTGAAGGAGCCTAGCAAGAGTAAACAAGTTGCTTGTTGTGAACTTTACAAAGGCGAGCATGACACCGGATTTTGTCCTCCTCCGGGATTTGAAGAAGTGAACTACATGAATAATCAACGAGACTATCTAGGAAGACAACAACAACAACCTTATCAACAACAACAACATAATCCTCAACAACATTACCAAGGCAATCAAGGATATCCACCGAGGGAGAACTATCAACATAATCAAGGTTATGGTGGCGGTTCTTCAAACCGGAAAAATCCTTATCAACCTCCACCACCTCCGGTTGCTAGCTCTAAGTTGGAAGACACTTTGACTCAATTCATGCAAATGTCTATGGCCAATCAAAAGAGTAGTGATGCGGCGATAAAGAATATAGAAAATCAAGTGGGGCAACTTGCCAAGCAACTTGCCGAGCAACAATCGGGTCCTTCATTCTCCGTAAATACTCAAGTGAATCCTAAGGAGCATTGCAAGGCAATCGTTACAAGAAGTGGGAAGGAGTTGGTAAAAGAAAATGAGAAAAAGGTGGAGGAAGAAAAAATTGATGGTATTGTGGAGGAGGATAGTGATGAGGAAGTAGTTGAAAATAAAAGTGAAAATGAAGGTGTAGTTGAAAAGAAAGATGATGAAATAGTTGAAGTTGAAAATAAGAGTGGTGAGGAGTTGAAGAAAAAGGAGAGACTTAGGAGAGTGAAGAAGGGAAAGGAAGTAGTGAGCACTATTCCGATCGAACATTTACCATACCCCCATGCTATTTCAAAGAAATAAAATGAACGACATTACGCTCGTTTCAGGGATATTTTTAAACAATTGCAAATTAACATTCCTTTTGCCGAAGCTTTGGAGCAAATGCCAAAATATGCAAAGTTTATGAAAGACATTCTCACAAAGAATCGGAGGTATTCGGAACCAGAAACTATTATCCTTGACGCAAGTTGTAGTGCCATCATTCAAAGAACTCTTCCGAAAAAAGAAGTTGACCCGGGGCGTGTTACTTTACCGGTAACAATTGGTGACGTCTATGTTGGCAAAGGCCTAATCGATTTGGGCTCAAGCATTAATCTAATTCCTTTGTCCATTGTAAAGAGGCTTGGGAACATTAAGATGAAAGCCATTCGGATGACGTTATAATTATCCGACAAGTCCACAACTCATCCTCATGGGTTGGCTCAAGATGTCTTGGTAAAAGTTGACAAGTTTTTCTTTCCGGTTGATTTCATTGTTATCGATATGGAGGAAGATGAGGATGCGCCTTTAATTCTTGGGCGACCTTTCATAAAAACCGTACGAATGATGATTGATGTGGATGATGGTTTAATGAAAGTGAGGGTTCAAAACGAAGAAGTTTGTTTTGATCTTTTTAAAGCAATGAAACATTCTCGAGACAAGCATGATAGTTTTCATATCGATTCAATTGAAGAAGCAACTTTAGAGGTTTCAAAGCATGTTCATATATTATCTCCTTTGGAAATGGCTCTTGATGAATCTTTTGAGGTGTTTTTCGATGAGGAAGAAAGAGCGCTTGAAGAATGTTTAAAAGAGATTGAATCTCTCAAAGAGTTGTAACCGTGGGAAGTAGAAACGGGAGAGTTAAAGAAGGATGTGAAAGATGAGAAGCCACCACTTGAATTGAAGGTCTTGCCTTCCAATTTAAAATATGCATTTCTTGATGACGGTGGTAACAAGCCGGTTATCATTAGCAACGTTTTGTCCAAAAACAAGGAAGACCATTTAATCCAAGTTTTGAAGAAATATCAAGATGCAATAGGTTGGGTTCTTTCCGATCTTAAGGGAATTAGTCCATCTTATTGTATGCACAAGATTCTTATGGAAGAAGATTTCAAGGCAGTTGCTCAACCACAACGCCGCTTGAACCCAACTATGAAAGAGGTGGTTAGGAAAGAAGTTGTGAAGCTTTTGGATGCGGGAATGATCTACCCGATCTCTGATAGTCCATGGGTAAGCCTCGTGCACGTTGTTCCTAAAAAGGGTGGCATGACCGTTATCCGAAATGATAAGAATGAGTTAATCCCAACAAAGATTGTGACGGGGTGGAGAATGTGCATTGATTATAGAAGGTTGAACACCGCAACTAGAAAATACCATTTTCCACTTCCATTCATGGACCAAATGCTCGAGAGGTTATCCGGGCAGCAATTCTATTATTTCTTGGATGGATATTCGGGGTATAATCAAATTGCGGTTGACCCGACGGATCACGAGAAGACGGCTTTTACTTGTCCCTTTGGCATTTTTGCCTATCGGAAGATGCCTTTTGGTTTATGTAATGCGCCGGAAACTTTCCAAAGGTGTGTACAAGCTATCTTCTCCGACCTCATAGAAAAGACAATAGAGGTGTTTATGGATGATTTTTCCGTGTTTGGATCATCTTTTGACTTGTGTTTGAAAATTTTGGAAACCATCCTTGAGAGGTGTGTTAAGACTAACTTGGTGTTGAATTGGGAGAAGTGTAACTTTATGGTGACGGAGGGAATTGTGCTTGGCCACAAAGTTTCTTCCAAAGGCCTTGAAGTAGATCAAACAAAGATTGAAGTAATTGAAATATTGCCTCCTCCTACCAACATCAAAGGAATCAGAAGCTTCTTGGGGCATGTGGGATTCTATAGGCGTTTCATCAAAGATTTTGCAAAGGTAGCAAGGCCATTGAGCAACTTGCTCAACAAAGATCAGGTATTTCTCTTTGACGATGAATGTCTTATTGCTTTCCAAATTTTGATTGAAAAACTAATTACCGCTCCAATAATCATCGCACAAAATTGGACTTTAAATTTTGAACTAATGTGCGATGCGAGTGATTATGCCGTTGGAGCGGTGTTAGGTCAAAGGAAGGACAAAACTTTTCATGCTATACATTACGCAAGCAAGGTATTAAATGAGGCGAAAGTAAATTACGCCACAACCGAAAAAGAATTGCTTGCGATTGTATATGCACTTGAGAAGTTTCGTTCTTACCTAATAGGGTCAAAAGTGGTTGTCTACATGGATCATTCGGCTATAAAATATCTGCTCACTAAATCGGATTCGAAGCAAAGGCTCATCCATTGGATCCTTTTGCTTCAAGAATTTGATTTGGAAATAAAGGATAAAAAGGGTTCTGAGAATTTAGTGGCGGATCATTTGTCCCGTTTGATCAACGTGGAGGTAACCAAAGCTGAAAAGGAAATCCGAGAGGAATTTCCCGATGAAAAATTGTTTAAAGTCCAAGTTAGGCCTTGGTTTGCGGATTTTGCTAACCACAAAGCAACCGGTTGGGTGCCCCAAGACCTAACTTGGAACCAAAAAAGGAAGTTCCTGTCGGATGCGAATTACTATGTGTGGGATGACCCGTATTTGTTCAAATTAGGAGGTGACAACCTTTTAAGAAGGTGTGTCACGAGTGAAGAAGCCCAAAGTATTCTTTGGCATTGTCACAACTCGCCTTATGGCGGCCATTTCAATGGTTCGAGGACGACCACGAAAGTCTTGCAATCAGGCTTTTATTGGCCTACTCTCTTTAAAGACGCAAATCTTCAAGCGCAAAGTTGTGACACTTGCCAAAGAAGTGGGGGAAATGGAAAAAGAGATGAAATGCCCCTTCAAAATATACAAGAAGTTGAAACTTTCGATTATTGGGGCACTGATTTTGTTGGTCCATTTCCACCCTCTTTTGGAAATGAGTACATGTTAGTGGCGATTGACTATGTGTCGAAGTGGGTTGAAGCGATTGCTTCACCTAAGGCCGATGGCAAGACGGTGATCAATTTTTTTAAAGAAAAACATCTTTTCCCGTTTTGGCATGCCTCGAGTTCTCATTAGTGATGGTGGGTCACACTTTTGCAATACATCTCTTGAAAGTGTTTTAAAACATTATGGTGTATCGGATAAAGTGGCGACCCGTTACCACCCACAGGCGAACGGGCAAGCTGAGGTGTCGAACCGTGAAGTGAAAAGGATTTTAGAAAAAACTGTGTCAAGTTCCCGAAAAGATTGGTCGCAGAAATTGGACGAGGCTTTGTGGGCATATCGGACCGCTTACAAAGCTCCAATTGGCTTAACTCCATTTCAAATGGTTTATGGTAAAACATGCCATTTACCGGTTGAAATGGAGAACAAAGCACCGTGGGCCCTTAAGCTGCTAAATTTTGATACGAACTTGGCCGAAGAGAAGAGAAAATTACAAATTCAGGAATTGGAAGAAATGCGGAATGCAGCCTATCATTCCAGTTGGTTGTATAAAGAAAAGGTAAAGATTTATCACGACAAGAAGATCCGGCAAAAGGACTTCCAGGTCGGCCATTTGGTACAGTTGTTTAATTTAAAACTTTTTCCGGGAAAATTAAAATCAAAATGGTCAGGACCATTTCGTGTGAAAGAGGTGAAAAGTTATGGAGCGATTGTGATCGAAGATTTAGAGAAAAATGACAGTTGGACCGTAAATGGTCAACGCTTGAAAATCTACCTTGGTGGTAACTTTGATCGCAATAATTGTTCTGTTCTCCTCGACGTTCTTCATTGATCGTCTTGGACCATCGAGCTTATCCGACGTTAAACAAGTGCTCGTTGGGAGTCACCCCAATTGTGTAAGTTTTTATCGTTTTCTAGTCCATTTACTGTTTTAATCATGTTTTTTGTGAAGTTGATGTATGATGCTGCTCTAAATGATGTTTTGAACTGCTGGAAGTTGTATTTGAACTACTGGAAGGTGTTGTAGTTCTGCAGTGCACGCTTAGCACGCAGTAGCCCGCTCAGCGCGGGTTTAAGAAAAACCAACCTATACTTCCAGTGAGCAGCACGCTTAGCGCGGTCCTGAGCCCGCTCAGCGTGCTCTGCGAATTTTTGAAAAACAAAATATAACATTTTCTGGGCCCACTTATGCTGACCCAGCCCAGCGCGTGTTATGAGTTAGGGTTTCTAAGGGTTTGCCTCATTTCACCCTTTTTCACTCAAAACTTCTCAAGCTTCTCTTCTCCTCCATTTTCAAAAATTTCTTGTGAGCTTCTTGGGTTTTTGTGTTCCCTAATTCCATTTTCATCATCTTCTTGCTCATCTTCATCTTCTTCAACAGTAAGTTCATTCTCTGTTTTTTCTTTATTTCTCATTTTGAAAACCCATTTTGGGTTGTTTGTTGCATGTTAAATGTTCATGATTGTACTTCATCTTTGTCTTCTTTATTTGTCAATTTACTGTTTTTGTGCTTAAACTGATATGAATGCATGTGGTTAGGAGTTTCAATTTTAGAATTTAGGGATTGTAATTTTAGAAGTTAGGTTTTGTAAATAATTTAGTTTGTTTTGATTTTGGGAATTCGTACTGTACATCTCTCTGTGAATAGGGCCGTGTATTGGAAGTAGGGGCTCTGCTTGGAACCATCTGTTGCATAGGGGATTTTTTCTGCATTTTGCAGAGCCCGCTCAGCGTGCCCCTGCGCGCTTAGCGCGCTCTGAGATTTGCAGAAAATCTCCCCTTTTCTTAAATTCTGCTTTATTTTTCCTTTGATTATTCTTAGTATGTGATGCTATTTTCATTAACATATGTTGTTGTTTTGTGTTTGTTCTGTTTTGTTTTTCTTTTTAGATGTCAGGTCGCAAGAAGCAACGCGTCGGTGGTTCTTCATCCAAATCACCTAGGCGCCCTCCATCCGGTCAGTTTGACAGCACTAGGTTCCGTGGGCTTGAGCAACAACAGCGTTACCAGCAACTTGAACGGAGAACGGTGTGGGCAGACCGTATTATTCTAATTGATCCGGAGGGACACTATCATGGCACCGCTTCTCTCATTTCTGGTGGAGGCTGGGATAAGTTATTTTCGCCGTACCCCGAGTACCACTTGGACATTGTGAGGGAGTTCTATGCTAATGCCTTGCCCTCCGAGGGTGAGCGTTTCAATTTCAAGACTTGGGTGAGGGGAAAGGAAATCGATTTCTCAAGGGATGCTATAAATGCTTACCTCAATAATCACCTTCAGCTGGCCGACGATGAATTATGTGATTATGGTAGGATGATGGCTCGGCGTAGCTGGAGTGCCGACCAGTTAAGGGACATGTTGTGTATGAGGGGACAAACTTACCAGCTGAACGCTAATGGAGCACCCCTCAAGTTTTTTAGGAGTGTTTTAACTACAGAAGTGCAGATTATGATGGCAGTTGTTTTGCACAACCTTAAGCCACGTAGCCATACCTCCTCCATTCCTATGGATACGGCTGCTCTTATTGCTTGCATCCTTGACGTCGAGAAGACTGTGGACTTAGCACAGATCATTTCTAGTGAGCTTAAGAGGATAGCTGTTAGTGCTACACCGTTTGGTGATAGGGTGGCGTGTACCTTGACCTATCATGGACTTATCATGTCCTTGTGTAGTAGGGCGCGTGTCACCCTCCCTTCTCATGAGAATGTTAAATTGGTTGTGCTGGATGATAACTATATTTCTCGTCATTGTTTGCAGACTTTGAATTTAGATGATGTTGTGCCTGTAGCTGCTGCTGCCCCTGCAGGGCGTGCTCGTGGTCCAAGTGCTGATGCCAATTGGGAAATGCATGAGGCTTACCAGCGTGCTTTATTATTTATGCACGAATTGATGATGCAGCTGAAGCTCTAAATCCGGGAGCCACATGTCGATCATTCCTTGAGGTTGCGAGAGGACCTCATGGCGTATGCGAGATGGCCTGAGGGCAGGCATGGTTTTCCGGAGGGGGCAGGTTATGGGGCAGGTGTTGATGATGACGAGGGTGATGATGGAGCAGGCGATGGAGCATCTAGCTCTAGTTCTTATTGATGATGGGTTGGATGTGTCTGTTTTTTGTTTTTATGTTTATTTTGCTATGATTAGTATGCTTCTTATATTATTTACTGTTGTTTAGGATTTTTGTATTTTCCATCCGGGCGGATGTGGATTTTGGATAATTGTTACATTTTGTTTGGATATTAATGAATTTTCCATCCGGGCGGATGATGTTCTACGTTATAATTTTTGGTACATAAATTTTTTGTTGTTTGTTCTCTATTTTAAGGTAATTAATGGATGAAGCAAGTTAATTTCTTGGTACAAAAGTGATGAGCTTCACCATACATTGATGGTGATGATAAATTTCTGAGTTGATGCACAAAGGTACTATGTTTTGTGCTTTGTAGAATGTTAATATGTACATGAACTCTTTGCTTTACATAATTTTCAAGCTTTTCTTCATTTTGCATATTTGTTCATATTGGAATCAATTAGGACATAACCACAAATGTGAGTTCCCTCCATTGTTTACAAATTATTGAGGGATTTAAGTGATTGTTGCTTACTCAAATTTTTTATGTTTAATCTTACTTTTTGTTTTGAAATTTTGGAAACTTGGAAATGATCAAGGCAATTTTTGAGTACTATGAGTAGAACCACATTTCCATAAATCACTTCAAGTCACCTTGTGAGTGTGTGATCTTTATAAACCTCTCTTGAGCCTAAAACGAAAAATTTTGTATCCATGAAGCATGAACCCAAACTTTAATCGCTTTGAAGAGCATTCTTGATTTAAGTCTTAGTATTGTTGAAGTTGGGGAGATTGGTTCATTGTGAAAAGAGAAGAAGGAATTGTGGGCAATGCATTCTCAATTGAAATCAAAAATAGTTTGAAAAAGAAAGAAAAGGAAAAATAAATAAAAAATCAAAAGAGAAAGAAAAAGAAAATTGTAGAAATCAAAAGAGAATGAGATAGAATGCATTGTGAGAATAAATTGAAAATTTGAGCAAGGATGGTTGTTTTAAAAAGAAAATGCTCTTCATAAATTTTACCCTTTCTTGTTCAAAGGCCTTGTACATATGACCATTGTTTCTTAACCCCGACCAAGTTACAACCTATAAAAGTCCTTTTGTGATCTTTGTTTCCATTATTTTCATTAAATTGTGAGATGAGTGCATAAATTGTTTTGGATGTGGTGCAATTGCTTATAAGTGTGTTTTGTCCATTGTATATATTGAGCTTGGCTTATTTGAATAAATTAGGTGATTCTCGTTTGAAAATTTGTTTGCCTATGATGAGTGCTTGTTATTTATGATTAGAAGTTAGTTCATATACATATTTTTATTCTGTCGGAGCTGAGCATTACTTGCGGGCGTATCAATTCGGTTTGAACCATTGATGTTTGTTTGTGTTTGCTTATCCGTTTTTCCTCTTGCTTCTAGTCTATTTTACCTTTGTTTGAGGACAAACAAAGAAACAAGTTGGGGAGAGTTGTTAGGTGCTAAATTGTGTTAATATCTAGTTTAGTTTTTGGCACCTTTTTTGTAATCTTTATTTGACAATCAATGCCTTTTCCCATTGTTTCCGGTTAATAACCGTAGTATAGTTAATTACGTTATTTAACTTATCTATTTAAATTTTGTGTTTTAATTGAAGGTTTTTACATGGAAAGGTGTAGATTGGAGCAAGGATGGCCATCTAGAAGCAGTTTATGAAAAAAGTGATTTTTTGAGCATGCTTGGAGCCCGCTCAGCGCGCTCCTAGCGCGGTGATGAAGCTAATTCCAGAGATTTGCCCGCTGAGCATGGTATTGAGACCGCTTAGCGCGCTGTTAGGTCGGATTGCAGTTAATGAGGCCGCGCTTAGCGCGCTCTGCGATCCTCTGCCCCCTTATAAATAGACTTTTCTGTATTTTTCTTGTGATCCCTTGATATATTTCAGAGGAAAATACATTGTAACACTGTAGCATTCTATTTTGGAAGATTGGAAGCATCATTCGTCGAGAGATCATCATTGATGCTTGATATTCTTCTTCATCTTCTTGATTGTTTAGCTTCCATGACAATGGAGAGCTAATTTTCCTTTTATGTCAAGGTTAGAAGGTAGACAAACCTTTCTTTTGTATGTATAGGTATTGATTCTAGCTTATGAACTCTTGGATGATGAATGTATGATGAAAAACTTTGTTTATATGGTTTATTCTTTGTGTTGGTTCATGATTGAGAAATGTGTTCCTACTCTTTACCTAGGTTTTTCATCCATCAATGTACATTGGCTAGAGATAGTAATGTGTGTTGATGTTCATAAATATTGAACTTGAATGTTGTCATTTTGATAGTTTGAGTGAGAGATCATCAAAGGATCAAAATGGTAAAACTCACAATATGTGTTAGAAATAAACATATTGGGAGGATATGTGATTACATTTACCGTCTAAACGAGTTCATTCGCTTTGTCGATTCTATCTGTGCAAAATGGTTTGTCGAACCCTAATCTTGACATGCTTTTTATAAATCGTTAAAACAAATCTTTTTACCGCTATTACTTAAATTCGAATGCAAGTGTTCAGACTAAAAACAACCAAAACCCCTTGTTACTTTGAAGTTTAAAACGTATACGACTGTAGAACGGCTGCGATATCACCGAACAATCTCTGTGGATCGATAACAAAACCCTAACTCTATTTGTATTTCAACACCCGCTTCCCTTCAGGTTGGATGCTCTGTCGACGTAGATTGTCCATTTTTGGGATCCGTTGGTCGAAGGTTCTGGGACGGTCATCTCTGCCACGAAGTCGGCCAATACCTGAGCCTTCAGGGCTTTCCTTCCCTCATATTGGATGTCAAACTCGGCGAGTTCGAGCGACCACCTGAGCATCCTCCCCGCCATATCCGGTCGTCCAAGGAGTTGCCTTATAGGCTGTTCGGTCCTTACGACGACAGTGTGGGCGAGGAAGTAGTGGCGTAGCCTCCTGGCCGAGGTAACGAGGGCCAGTGCGACTTTCTCTATCTGCTGATACCTGAGCTCGGGTCCTTGGAGGGCTTTGCTCGTGAAGTAAATTGGTTTCTGTCCGTTCGGGGTTTACCGAATGAGGACGGTGCTGACTACTTCACTCGTGATTGCGAGATACAAGAAAAGTGTTTCCTCGCTCTCAGGCCGTGAGAGGACCGGGGGGTTGCGATAAGACTTGTTTTAGGTGTAAGAGCGCCTGCTCGTATTCTTCACTCTATTCAAACTCGGCTTTTTGTCGAAGAAGTTTGAAAAATAGGAGTGCGTACTGCGCCGACTTGGCGACGAAGCGGGAGAGGGCGGTGAACATCCCGTTCAATGATTGTAGTGACTTCTTTGAGTCCGGAGTAGGGATCTCGGAAAAAGCTCTACACTTGTCGAGGTTAGCTTCGATTCCTTGCCCTGTGAGGTAGTAACCGAGGAACTTACCTGCCCGAACGCCGAAGGTGCATTTGTCGGGGTTGAACCTCATGCGGCACCTCCTCGCTGTGTCGAACACTTTCTTGAGGTGTACGGCATGGTCGACTTCTTCCGCGGATTTGACGATCATTTCGTCCATGTAAACCTCGAGCATGTCACCGATTTCAGCCCGAAAAACCTTGTTCATCATCCGTTGGTAGGTCGGACTAGCGTTCTTCAGGCCGAAAGGCATTATGTTATAGTTGTAATTGCCCGACTCGGTCATGAAAGTCGTGTGCTATTTGTCGACCTTGTCCATGGGAATTTGTTGTATCACGAGTATGCGTCCATGAAGGATAATAGTTTATAACCTGCAGAATTGTTGACCAGCTGGTCGATGTTAGGCAAAGGATAGTAGTCTTTCGGGCAAGCCCGGTTAAGATCAGTATAATCAACACACATCCTCCATTTTCCATTATTCTTTTTGACGAGTACAACGTTGGACAGCCAGGTTGTGTACCTGGCCTCTGAAATAAAATTTGCCTCTAGGAGATCTTTTACAGCTTTTTCAGCAGCCTCCGCCTTTTCGGGAGACTGCTTACGCCTACGTTAAGCTATGGCCCTAGCGGCCCGGATCTACTGCGAGCTGATGGCAAGCCACCTCAGGGTCAAGGCCAGGAATCTCGGAGGCGATCCATGCGAATAGATCAGCGTTCTCACTTAAACATGCCTTCAGCTGCTCCTTCGCCAGGTCGGGGATCCCATTGCCAATCTTCATGTTACGGTCTGGATCGTCCCCGAGGACCACGAGCTCAAAGTCTCCATCTGGGATGGGGCGCGTTGGGTGGAGAGGCCGCTGATAACACGAAAACATATCATATTTTTACTTTGATTTTTGTTAAAATCTTATTCCATTTCCGTCTAATCTCCGATTATTCCGAGAATATTTAAGTGTTTTCGCAGGTATTTCAATTTCCAAGTTAAAAGTATGCAAAGTGTAGAAAAGAAGCAGAACAAGCAAGAAAAGAGCAGAAAAGAGCAGAAATTGCAGAAATCATATTTTACTGGTGTGACGACTGTCACAGCCCCCTCACGATCGTCATGGACTTCAAATGCATCACGCCCGTCACAGCCCCCTCACGATCGTCATGGAATCAAAAACAGAATTAATACGTTAAGCACAGACGTGGTCACGAGGCTTCAAAATTCAGTTATTGCACGTTTACATTTTCTCCAAGGATTTCTAGGTTCCAAACCAAGTAACTGTTAAAGTGGTGTCCCTACATTTTCTCCAACTACTGCCATAGCTGAGGCTATATATATGAGAAGGATTCCAAGAACAAAGGGTGGTCAATTTTCCTTTCCGAAGTGTCGTATTGCTGCAGAATTATTTCCAGAATTTCATTCTTGTTTTGCTTTGTTTCCTTTACCGTTTTCCTTGTCCCCTATTACCACCGAACAAAGTAATAGTTTCTCACATTGAGGAACTATTGCACCTTAGTTTAAGTTTTTGTTTCCTGCCTTCATCATTTTGTTGTTTCAATTTATTCAAACAAAAGCCTGCCGATCTGTGGAGGAATTGCTTAGACCGCATTTACCAGGATTTTATCATTTCAATTTATAGCAACCGGTTTTCTTTTATTATGTCTGAGTTTAGGTTTAATTGTTTATTCGCATTCGTGTCTATTTTAATTATTATGTCGAGCTAAACCGATTTTATCGGTATGTAATTGAGTAACCGAAATGGATTAAATATTTCTAAGCTAAAATTATAAATCAACTTATTTTCTGGCTTTGATTTCTTAATTTAAAACCAACTTTTATTACGAGAGTAAACAGGTAACAAAGGTTAAGGTCAAGACCACGAGAGTGTGAGATTTTACCCGGATAGCTGAAATCGAGCATTAGTTTTAAAAACAGCGAGAGCGCTTTAAAGTTAATTAGGACTTATTAGTTTTCAAAAATTATTTTTAAACTCATATGGGCTAGCGAGAGCTGACGTATTGACTTAAAGGTATAGTCCGAAGCAATAATCATGAGAGTGTGAGGTGAGGGCTTTTAAACTGGTATTTTCTACAGAAATTATATTGTGATAAATTTTTATACGCTTAGGTTTAATGAAATCCATGATGGTATACTGAATTATATACCGATATCCTAATCATAACTAGTTTATTCCTAAATTTTAATTTCCCTTTAATTTCCCTTTTTGAACCTAAAAACCATATCAGATTAGCCTTAGATTTACATAGTAACATTAGATAACGGTACGTTCGATTTTTAGTCTATGTGGGATCGATAATCTTTTAAAAACTACGCGATACGACTGTATACTTGCAGTCAGAATCATTTAGGCACACTAAATAGCGATCAAGTTTTTGGCGCCGTTGCCGGGGGCTAATTTAGTCGATATCGTAACTCCTTTGTTGCGCCGTATAGACTAAGGCAAAAACCAAATTTCCCTTTTTTCTCGATTGTATGCCAAGTACTCGCTTACAAAGCGAAGACTTGCAACAACCAATAGCCGAATTAGAGCGTTTCTTACATTTAAGACGTAGAATACTTGAGTATCAACTCAAGTATAATATTCCTGATCTCCTTGCTCATACTCCTGCATCAGTCAAAGAACGAAACATGGTCGAAGGACCACAGAACCGTCCTCTTAAGTATTTATACTACCCCATCTGAGCAAGAACCACATAACAACATTGCTGCCCCTGCTATCAACCGAAACGATTTTGAGTTGAAACCCTCATTGCTGTCAGCCGTACAACAACATCAATTCTCTGGAAATCCTACAGAAGATCCTAACGAACATTTGACCAAGCTTGTGCAGTACGCAGACACAATGAAGGCAAATGGTGTAACTGCAGACGCGATAAGACTACGTCTTTTTCCTTTCTCATTAAGAGACAGAGCTTGGGCTTGGTTGCAATCCTTGCCATCAAACTCTGTTACTACGTGGGATGAGTTAAAAAAGGTATTCTTAGCACGATATTTCCCCCCAAGCAAAACAGCTATGCTGAGAACCCAAATTAATAGTGTTCGATAGAAGGACAAACAAATCTCTTTACGAAGCATGGGAAAGATACAAAGACATGATGAGGATGTGTCCGCATCACGGTCTTAAAGATTGTCTAGTCATCCAAACGTTTTACAATGGTCTCTTGTACAATACAAGATTGACAATAGATGCCGCCGCTGGTGGTACACTTATGGATAAACGTTATGAAGAAGCCTATCAACTGATCGAAAGCATGGCTCAAAACCACTACCAATGGGGAGGAGAAAGAACTGCAGTGGAAAAATCCCAAACAAAAGGTGGAATGTACGAGGTTAGCAACCTTGATCGTGTCAATGCTAAGGTAGATGCCCTTTCCCAAAAGATTGATAACTTGACCATAACACCTGCAACCACCGTGGCTGCCGTAGCTCAAAATTGCGAATTATGCGGAACACCTGGACATGCCGCACTGAATGTCAAATTTTGGCAGGAGTCTCCAGTGACCAAGTGAATTATGCTCAGGGGAACCCTTATGCAAATACCTACAATCCGGGCTGAAGAATAATCCAAACTTCTCCTACAAAAACAACAATACATTCTATGCACCTGGTCAAGCATCTGCTACACTACCAGGCTACCAAAAGGTTGTCGTAACTGTCCCTAATGTCCCTAGGAAGTCCAACCTTGAACTAATGATGGAAAACTTTATAGCTACCCAGGCTCAAACAAACAAAGACTTCCTGAATCAAAACATACAAACTAGTGAGCAAATTAAGCAATTAGCAAACAAAGTAGACGCTTTAGCCACCCACAACAAAATGCTTGAAACCCAAATTTCACAAGTGGCACAACAACAAGCACCTACTGATGCTCCTACTGGGACATTTCCTGGACAGCTACAACCTAATCCGAAAGGACATGCAAATGTCGTTATATTGAGAAGTGGTAAAGAACTAGACGGACCCATTGATCCGAGACTTCAGAACCCAGCCATGTACCAAAGGCCTGATAGCACAACAACTGAGAAGGAAAGTGAACCCAAGGAAAAGGAAGGTAATGACCAAGAGGCCGCAAACAAAGAAAAAACCTTATGTGCCTCCACCACCCTATAAACCACCTATTCCGTATCCTCAAAGATTTGCAAATTCTAAAACTGCAGGGCAATTTAATAAATTTGTTGAACTTCTGAAACAATTAAACATCACGATACCTTTTACAGAAGCTATCACTCAGATGCCCTCATATGCTAAGTTCCTTAAAGAAATCCTATCCAATAAGAAAAAAGATTGAGGATAACGAAACATTTACACTTACTGCTGAGTGTAGCGCGATAATTCAAAACAATATGCCTCCTAAGCTGAAAGACCCAGGTAGTTTCTCCATACCTTGTGTAATTGGGAAGTTCGTCATAGACTAAGCTCTATGCGACTTAGGAGCCAGTATTAGTGTAATGCCCTTATCCATATGCAAGAAGCTTGATATGGGAGACTTAAGACCAACTAAGATGTCTGTTCAATTAGCTGACCGCTCTATTAAATACCCAGTTGGTATACTAGAAAATGTTCCAGTTCGCATAGGACAATTCTATATCCCCACCGATTTCATAATCATGGATATTAAAGAAGACTCCACTACTCCTATCATACTAGGAAGACCATTCTTAGCTACCGCTGGAGCCATTATAGACGTAAAGAGGGGTAGGCTAACTTTTGAGGTTGGTGAAGAGAAGGTTGAGTTTATTTTGACACAATTCTTACAAGCTCCAGCTATAGACGACACATGCTATCTACTAGATGTCATAGATGAGTGCGTAAGAGAAATAGAGATGGAACCAACCACATACTCAGATATTCTAAAAATTCCAATACCTTCGATTTTTAAAGATGATAATTAGCGTGAACCTTATCAGGATGATAGCCTAAGCGAATGTTTAGCACTTACACCAGATCATCTGCCTTGCCAGAAGAAACCAGCTCTAGAACTGAAAACACTACCCAATAATTTAAGGTATGAATTCTTGGACGCAGAACTCGAACGACCCGTGATAGTCAATGCAGAATTAGGATAGACCGAAACTAAGAAACTTTTAGATGTCTTAAGAAAATACCCAACTGCGTTAGGCTATAACATCACTGACCTTAAAGGAATACGTCCTTCTATTTGTATGCATCGCATTATGCTAGAGGAAGACTGTAAATTCTAGAGAACATCAAAGAATGATTAATCCAATCTTAAGCACTGTAGTCAAGGATGAGGTGAAAAAGCTTTTAGAAGCAGGAATTATATACCCGATATCAGACAGTAAATGGGTTAGCCCAGTACATGTGGTGCCAAAGAAGGGAGGTGTTACAGTTGTTAAGAACGCAAAAGGTGAGTCTATAACACAAAGAGTTGTAACTGGAAGTAGAATGAGCATCGATTACAGAAAGTTGAACAAAGCTACTCGTAAAGATCATTTCCCATTACCATTCATTGACCAAATGTTGGAACGATTGGCAAAACATTCTTACTTCTGCTATTTAGATGGCTACTCAGGATTCTTTCAAATCCCGATACATCCTGATGACCAAGAAAAGACAACCTTCACATGTCCCTATGGAACATTTGCTTATCGACGAATGTCGTTTGGACTATGTATCGCTCCTGCCACATTCCAAAGATGCATGATGTCGATCTTTGCTGATTTTATAGATGACATTATGGAAGTGTTTATGGATGACTTTTCAGTTTGTGGGCAGAGTTTTGAAGGATGTCTATCGAACCTAGAAATGGTACTTGAAAGATGCGTAAAAGTCAATCTCGTATTAAACTGGGAGAAATTCCATTTCATGGTAAATCAAGGATTCGTATTTGGACACGTAGTATCTGACAGAGGGGTTGAAGTTGATAAAGCCAAGATAGAAATTATAGAAAATCTTCAACCTCCGAAAACCGTACGAGAAATACAAAGTTTCTTAGGACACGCCGGTTTCTACCGACGATTCATAAAAGATTTCTCAAAAATTTCCAAACCTCTTACCGGTCTATTAATGAAAGATGCTGAATTTATCTTTGATGAGAAATGTCAAAAAGCGTTTGAACAGTTAAAAATGGCTCTCATCACCGCACCTATCATGCAACCACCAGATTGGAGACTACCTTTTGAAATCATGTGTGATGCGAGTGATTATGCCGTAGGTGCAGTTCTAGGACAAAGGAGGGATAGAAAACTCCATGCTATTTACTATGCAAGTAGAACCTTAGACCCTACTCAAATGAACTATGCCACCACAGAAAAAGAACTTCTAGCCGTGGTTTTTGCCCTTGACAAATTCCGTTCCTACCTAATGGGAGCGAAGATCATTATTTATACAGACCACGCAACTATTAGGTATTTATTAAACAAAAAGGATGCAAAACCTAGACTGCTAAGGTGGATTCTGCTTTTACAAGAATTTGATTTAGAGATCAAAGATAAGAAAGGAACTGAAAATGTAGTGGCAGACCACTTATCCCGATTAGATGGCATCAAACCAGAGCCAGTCCCTATTAATGACAATTTCCCTTATGAACGACTCATAGCCCAACTTGAAGGTGATATGTCTAAACTACATTTAAATGAACCAAAAATAGAAGAAGCCGTGGAAGAAATTAACTCACACACAATACTGCCATGGTATGCTGACATAGTCAACTACTTAGCAGCTGGAGTACTTCCACCAGACTTATCTTATCAACAAAAGAAAAAATTCTTTCATGATCTAAAACATTATTATTGGGATGAACCTTTGCTCTTTAAGAGAGGAGCCGACAGTATTTTCCGTCGTTGCGTCCCTGAAACTGAAATAGAAGACATCATCTCTCAATGTCACTTTGCTCCTTATGGAGGACATGCAAGTACTTCAAAGACATGCGCTAATATTCTGCAATCTGACCTCTTTTGGCCTAACCTCTGGAAGGATGTCCACATTGCAATACTAAACTGCGACCGGTGCCAACGCACTTGTAACATCAAGACGCGATGAAATGCCCCAAAAAGGCATATTGAAAGTAGAAGTCTTTGATGTATGGGGGATTGATTTCATGGGACCTTTCCCATCATCCTTTGGAAATAAATATATACTCGTAGTTGTCGACTATGTTTCGAAATGGATTAAGGCTATAGCTTCTCCTACAAATGATGCACGAGTAGTCATAAAGCTTTTCAAAAACATAATTTTTCCCATATTTGGTGTGCCGAGACTTGTCATAAGTGACGGTGGCTCTCATTTCATATCAAAAATATTTGACAAACTTCTATCAAAGTATGGAGTAAGACACCGCGTAGCAATACCATATCATCCACAAAATAGTGGACAGGTTGAGGTCTCGAATAGAGAAATAAAACAAATATTAGAAAAGACCGTAGCCACCTCTAGGAAAGATTGGTCATCTAAACTTAATGAAGCTTTATGGGTATATAGGACGACCTACAAAACACCAATCGGAACTACACCTTTCAAACTAGTCTATGGTAAATCCTGCCACTTACCAGTAGAATTAGAACACAAAGCCTATTGGGCTATTAAAACACTGAACTTAAGGTACGATTCTGCAGGTGAAAAGCGAATCCTAGATCTGCACGAACTAGAAGAGTTAAGACTAGACGCTTATGAGAACGCAAAAATATATAAAGAACGAACTAAGAAATGGCATGATAAGCGTTTATCTAGAAAAGAATTTAGTGTGGGAGACGTTGTGCTCCTATTTAATTCAAGACTAAAACTCTTTCCTGGGAAACTAAGATCTAGATGGTCCGGTCCTTTTGAAATTACCAAGGTATTACAAAGTGGAGCAATAGAAATTAAGGGTAGGAATAGTGAACCATTCATAGTAAATAGGCAACGTTTAAAGCACTATCATAGCATTGAAAATAGGGACTATTTGAATAGCCTTAGACTTTTAGAGTTGCTCGCTGATCCCCCTAACTAAAATATCTAATTGATTTCGTCAGGCTTACGACGTTAAAAACAACGCTTAATGGGAGGCAACCCATGATGATTGTTTTTGCTTCTTTATAATTGTTATTTCTTTACATTTTCTATATTCTATTTTGTTTTCAAATTTCTAGTTTTCATTTATATTTTCCTAAACTTTTTTTGGAAATTGCAGTGCTAATCATATAATTGCAAAATACAGGATTACAAAGTCTTTCTACATTTTCTGTTCTCCTCTTCTGATTTCATTCTTGCCTAATTACTAAAAAATGGAGAACAAAGATAATATATTAGTAGAATTCAGAGATGCAGCTCAGTGGCATCGCTATGAGGCTCTGTCTCTTCAACCCTTCGCCCTGACAAAATTTGCCCACAGACCCACCATGACCTCTTTAGGCCTAGGTGAGAGCATTGATTTTCTGTTTAACTAACTAGGTTGGGAGGGTTTTGCTAATAAGAAACACAAGACTTATCGTAGACTGACTTTAGAATTCCTAAGTTCATTGAGTTATAATCCTTACTGTGGAAAAGGCATTAATAGGGTCCGAATTACTTTTAGGTTGTTTGGATACCACTGCCAGTTTACCATCAAGGAACTGTCGGATCTTTTAGGTTTCCCTGGAGGACCCACCGTTTTCTCCGTGGTACAAGAGGATTTGATGTTAGTAGGTGAGCTGAATGCCTTCTGGGGTAGACTTTCAGGGAGACCTGATTTTGACATGAACCCTATGTTGTCAACCGAAATTCATAACCCAGCCATCCGATACTTTCATATGATCCTAGCCTACACCCTGTTTGGAAAGCCTGAGAATGACAATACTGTTTTGAGGGATGAGCTCTTTATTATCTTTTGTGCATTTCAGTCTTGAGAGGTTAACGGACTGACTTTCATGTTTAATAGCTTCTGCAAAATCATTAGGAATGAAAACAGCCCAATTCTGATAGATGGTCTAGTTACCAAAATAGCCGATGCTATGGGATTTAGGACCCGACTTTCTAAAATCAACCTTTTGGAGACTTTAGGCCTATGAATATCACCTTCTGTTTCAATAGGGCCATGATTAGGAACCAAGGTCCACACCATTTCCAGCTCCTGATCAATAATGTAGTTGTGCCACATTTTACTTTACCAAATCTTGAACGCACAAGTGTGCACAACGAACACAACTGGCTATATGACCTAGATGAACCACAGCCTGAACCTGAAGTAACCTTTCCTGAGCCTGAAATTGATCCTAAGACACCCCCTCATTACCATGATTCTGACTTTATGGAATTCCAAGATGACACTGACATTCCTAAGGTTGATGCCATAAATTATGCTGCAAATCTGACTACCATCCTTAAAACTACGGATGACTATCATAAAGAGATCACCTCAGTAAAGGGTGAACTGAACACCATGCGTCAAGATATTGTCGGCCTCATGGATCTGACAGTTGAGCAATTTGATCATTTGAACCAAGCCATTGCATCTTTGAAGAAACGCCTTGGCTAGATTTTTGAAGCACTGCTTTTTCATGTTTTACTGCTTTTACTTTGGAAACAATTTATTTTCAGTTTTTCCTTTTCTTTTTTTTTATGTTGGGAACAAATTAATTTACATTCAGTTTTTATTTATGATTGAATACACTGCTAGTCTTTGCTAGCATATTTTCTGGTTTTAATGAATTATTCAACTTATTGCTTAATATTGATCTTGATGGTATTAAATTTGCTCCTGTCATATTCTATTTTGTTTTGTCATTTTATTTATGCTTATGTATGCATTATAGTGTTACCATATGTGCTAACAATTGCCTGTTACGAAAAAGAAAAGAATTGAATGTTTGCTGTCAAAACTGCTGTCAACCCCAGATTTTGCTGGTGTCACGACCGTGACAGCCCCATGACGACCGTCATGCGGGTTTGGGACGCGTTCTGTGTTAAAATAGAAATGTTCCCCTCTTCTTCTTCTCCTCCTCTGAAATCAAACACCACCGTCTCACTACCTCCAAAATTCCAAAACCGTCATACCACTACACATTTGACCAAATTTCATAATTTCCATTACCATTCGTCTTCCCACTCATTATTTAACCACACTCTTACACCATCTTTCTCACAAACCGTCTTTCTCCAAAAACCTAATTTCTTCCAAACCTTGTTTCTTTGTGAACCCACCATGGCAAGACAAACTCCAGACCTTTCCACCGTGGATTTCAGAGAAGGAGCAGCCGGAGAACGTCAAAGGGGTAATTACATTAACTTCTACCAATGTTCCGTGCAACCAACTCGTTATGTAGACATTGCATGTCTCGAAGAATTAGGGATGCTTGACGGAGTTAAATGGATGCTACAAAATACTGGTCTATGGCAGCTCTGTACTCAGAGCCGGCCTACTTACGAAGCCCTGACGCTCGAGTTTCTGAGTTTGTTCACATACGTAACACCTTCTGGGGAAACGAACCAACTCACCGACGTAGCCACGTTCTGCATGTTTGGTCCTGAGTATAAAATCGGCCAAAATCATCTTGCCGAGATGCTTGGTTTCCACCATGGCGAGAATGTTCATTGTTGAGTGCCACAGGAAACATTTTTCCAAGCAGCATTTGATTTATGGAATAGATTGACCGGAACAACGGTCGATAGCTGGGAAAGCCTAAACGCAACATATATCCACAACCCAGCCATCAGATATGTTCACCGCACATTAGGAAGCACTATTTTTGCAAGGGACAGCAACCACAAGGTGAACTCAAAGGAACTCTTCTTCCTCCATTGTATGTTTCACCCCGAGCCTATCAATACCACACCCTTTCTGTTAGCACACATCCAAGCTAAATGTGCTAGAGGTTCCAAACCCTTCTATTTTGAAGGGATTGTCACTTCTATTGCTCTAAGTTTGGACTTGGGGGCGCACTTAATAGATTACCTTCCGTGCCTCCAGTGTTGCTCGACATCGACTACAGCCGCAGCTCACACCTCATCAAACTGAGAAGAGATGGTAAATACCATCCAATGGTCCGCACAAGAACAGTTCGAAGTATCATTATGCCTTGCAGGAACCGCATTGACCCTCAGAATATGGCCAATTGGCTCTTTGATTTGAATGTTCCCGAGAAAAATGCTGCTGCCCATAATGATCAAAATCAGGACCCTGTTGATGAGATAGAGCAAGAGATGGATAATGCCCCAGAAAACCAACCACCGCCTGCCAATGATGCTCCTTCGACCTCCAGACGTCGACGCCATCCCGACCAAGACCCCGTTACAAATGAAGAAATCTTGAGGGCTATATGGCAACAAAACCAGCTGGCAGCATAGAGAGAAACACAACAACAGGAGCAACACAATGAAATGATGACTCATACGTCAAATCCAGTAAGGGCAAGTTGACCAGGGTCAGAGGCTTGACGGCGTCATCGACGAGATGGGTGCCTTGACATTGCGAGTGCAGGACTTACATGATTACCTCCATCACGTGGGCATTCCAGATCATGTGGCACAGCATGGACGAGGGCTCCCTAGAGGCAGAGAACGTGGGGCTCCTTGATTATTTAGTTTGCTTTCTTTCTAGATTTTCTTGTTGATCCCCTATATATCGCAACATTGAGGACAATGTCCGATATAGTGTGAGTGAGTTAGTCTATTTTCGTTTTATTTCCTTTTTTGTATTTTCCTTTTTCCCTTATCAAAGTCAATATATGAGAATTTTCGTTCAGTATCCGATTTCCCCATTTTATTCTGCCATAACGAAAAAAATTTGTACGATTAATGCACATCGTGACATACCAAGCTTTAAATTATGTTAGGAAGTTGGGAAAGTGATAACAAGATTGATACCGTCTTGACACCTTAGACCTCTTGCGTATGCGATATCAGTTTCAATACTTATTATACCGATACCTTGAGTTCAGTCCTAAAGTAACCCCTAATAGTTTATATTAGCAATCAGCATCATCTAAATCACAAAACCACGTGGGGAGCCGATGAATATAAGTGTTTGATGCCCAATCATGAAAAAAAGATCCTTTCTTATTTGTCTGCCGAGAAATATAGAATATGCAACAATTCTTACAGTTGTGAAAACTTACAAGAAAAGAAAGAAATCCGTTGTCGATTGGTTCAGAGGTACCTGATTCTGGACTCGGTAGGGCGAACTACGGTTCGATCCCCCGCAATCTACGAATGGGATGCATAAAGGGTTACCACACTTGTGTATCAGGCCCCGTAAGAAAAAGGGATCAAAGTCACTAACCGGCTACTCCACTACGTGCGTGAATAAGACAAAGGGCTTAATGTGATTGCGTTAGAATGAAACCGGGTGAAACAGACACGAAAACTTCAGGTTGAACTATAATAGAATGATTAGAACTGGATTGCACAAAAGAGAGGTCTATGACAAAGCTTGTCGCTTTGTGTCATTAATGTATTTTTAGTGTTCATGCAAGTACCTGACTTACTAACGTAAATTCCTCCATGATTTTCAAATCCATTGGTGTACCATGTATGTGCATTTGATGAAGTTTGTCCGATTTTAACTTATTGATTGCTTGAGGACAAGCAAAGATTCAAGTGTGGGAGAGTTTGATAACACCAAAACATATCGTATTTTTACTTTAATTTTTGTTAAAATCTTATTCCATTTCCATCTAATCTCCGATTATTCCGAGAATATTTAAGTGTTTTCGCAGGTATTTCAATTTCCAAGTTAAAAGTATGCAAAGTGTAGAAAAGAAGCAGAACAAGCAAGAAAAGAGCAGAAATTGCAGAAATCATATTTTGCTGGTGTGATGACCATCACAGCCCCATCACGATCGTTATGGACTTCAAATGCATCACGCCCGTCACAGCCCCCTCACGATCGTCATGGAATCAAAAACAGAATTAATACGTTAAGCACAGACGTGGTCATGAGGCTTCAAAATTCAGTTATTGCACGTTTACATTTTCTCCGAGGATTTCTAGGTTCCAAACCAAGTAACTGTTAAAGTGGTGTCCCTACATTTTCTCCAACTACTGCCATAGCTGAGGCTAAATATATGAGAAGGATTCCAAGAACAAAGGGTGGTCAATTTTCCTTTCCGAAGTGTCGTATTGCTGCATAATTATTTCCAGAATTTCATTCTTGTTTTTCTTTGTTTCCTTTACCGTTTTCCTTGTCCCCTATTACCACCGAACAAAGTAATAGTTTCTCACATTGAGGAACTATTGCACCTTAGTTTAAGTTTTTGTTTCCTGCCTTCATCATTTTGTTGTTTCAATTTATTCAAGCAAAAGCCTGCCGATCTATGGAGGAATTGCTTAGACCACATTTACCAGGTTTTTATCATTTCAATTTATAGCAACCGGTTTTCTTTTATTATGTCTGAGTTTAGGTTTAATTGTTTATTCGCATTCGTGTCTATTTTGATTATTATGTCGAGCTAAACCGATTTTATCGGTATGTAATTGAGTAACCGAAATGGATTAAATATTTCTAAGCTAAAATTATAAATCAACTTATTTTCTGGCTTCGATTTCTTAATTTAAAACCAACTTTTATTACGAGAGTAAACAGGTAACAAAGGTTAAGGTCAAGACCACGAGAGTGTGAGATTTTACTCGGATAGCTGAAATCGAGCATTAGTTTTAAAAATAGCGAGAGCGCTTTAAAGTTAATTAGGACTTATTAGTTTTCAAAAATTATTTTTAAACTCATATGGGCTAGCGAGAGCAGACGTATTGACTTAAAGGTATAGTCCGAAGCAATAACCACGAGAGTGTGAGGTGAGGGCTTTTAAACTGGTATTTTCTACAGAATTATATTGTGATAAATTTTTATACGCTTAGGTTTAATGAAATCCATGATGGTATACTGAATTATATACCGATATCCTAATCATAACTAGTTTATTCCTAAATTTTAATTTCCCTTTAATTTCCCTTTTTGAACCTAAAAACCATATCAGATTAGCCTTAGATTTACATAGTAACATTAGATAACGGTACGTTCGATTTTTAGTCTCTGTGGGATCGATAATCTTTTAAAACTACGCGATACGACTGTATACTTGCAGTCAGAATCATTTAGGCACACTAAATAGCGATCAGCCGCCCGTTGTTTTCCGCCTGGAGGTCGAGGTCTTCTGCCCCATCTTCGTCGGGTTCGCTCGGGAACCTGCTGTCGAGTTCGACCGCGTTGACGCGCGAGAGAGGTACCTGTTTGGTGTCCGGGGGTGACTTTGTCACGATCTTGGGTTTGGTGCCGATGGAACTCATGTCTTTGATGGCGGCGTCGAAGCATCTCCTGGCCGCGTCTATGTCCTCGTGCATCGTCACTACTCGTCCCCTGGCCGTGCAGTACTTCATTTTGAGGTGGACCGTTGATGGTACCGCCGTAAGCTCGGCCAGGGTGGTCCTCCCGAGGATGCAGTTGTAAAGGGGCGGACATTCGACCACCAGGAAGCGGGTCTTCACCTGTCGGGCAGTGTCTTCGGCCCCGAATGTGACCATCAGCTCAACGTAGCCCCATGGTCTGGTGGTGGTTCCGTTGAATCCCTACAGGTCTGAGCCGACGTATGGGGTCAGATGTCTCTCGTCGAGTTGGAGAGTCCCGAAAAGGTGAGCGTACATGATGTCGACCGAGCTGCCCTGGTCGACAGGGATCCTTCGAACGTCAAAATTCGCCATCTGAGCCCTGACCAGGAGGGGGATAGTGGTGTTGGGCACTCCTCCGGGGAGCTCCTTGAGATAGAAGGTGATAGGGTTTGAGTTCCCTCGCACCTTCTCGAGAGTGGTTGTCTTCGCCGACGTTGCTGATTCTAGTTCATCAAATATCCTCTTGATCGACCCGACGGAAAACTTCTCGTAACCACCCCCGGAGATGATCATTGCCTTGGGGAAGCCTTCCCAGGTGCTACGGGCAGCGACGGGGTCCTCGTGGGAGAAGGTTGCCCACATGTTGCGAATTGCTTCTTGGCCTTCAATGATTACGGGGATAAAGAAATCTCCGGGTCGAGTGACACTGAGGGCGACCTGAAGCCGACTCTCGTTGGGAGGAGGTGTCGTATCCTCGACGTTCTAGGCTTCCTGGGAGCTGGGAGGAGGAGTATCATTCTTTTGGGCGTATTTCTTCAAGTGTCCTTCCTTGATGAGGATTTCAATTGCATCCTTGAGATGGATGTAGTCTTCTGTGACATGCCCGTGGCTCTGGTGGAATCTGCAGTACTTTGACTTGTCAGTGTTTGATTTGGGAGTAGTAGGCTTCGGAAAACGGACGCCTCCTTTCAGAAATTTCGAGTTCTGGCACTCGGAGAGGATTCGCGTGTGGGGAGCGTTGAGCGGAGTGTATTCCGTGAACCAGCCAGCTGGTCCGCACGGTTCACGAGGATCACGGGGGCGATTTTATTTCTTTCTTTCTCCTCCTCGTCAGGGAGGAGAGTCTTCATCTTTGTGTCCGCGGGGGCCTTCCTTGCGTCTCGACTCAAGGGCGATCTGCGCTGCCTCCGACTCCTCAAGCTCGATGTACGACTGAGCCCGTTGGAGGAGGTCCTCCAGACGGCGGGGTCTGCGGAGGCCCACGGACTTGGCAAAATCAGATCCAAAACATAGTCCATGGATGATCAAATACTTCTTCATGTCGTCGGTCGTATGGACCTCAACAACTTCTCTATTGAATCTCTCAATGTAGTTCCGGAGAGATTCGATCTTCCCCTGGAAGATGCTCTCTAGGGCAGCCTCCGTCTTCGGGTGTCGACGAGACGCAATAAAGTGTTTGGTGAAGCGTTGTCTTAGTTGCTTCCAGGATGTGATCGACCCAGGTGCCAGACCCTTGTACCATGTCATGACGCCCTTCCGCAAGGTGGTGGGGAAAAGCCTGCACTTAATGGCTCCCCTGACGTTTCTGAAGTCGAGCATGGCTTCGAAACTTTCGACGTGATCGTAGGGGTCGGCCAGACCATCGTAGGTCCCCAGTGGCGGGGGTTTCTCCATGCCTACAGGAATTGGGGCGTTCATGATCTCTCACGACAGAGGGGTCCTCTGGTCGTCGTCGTCGCTTCCGACCGGGATCTCGAAGGGGATCGGTGATGCCGTGGAGGGGAATTCCTTGAACGGTTCCTCGGTCTCTCCTCGGTGGTTTTGGACTTCTTGGTAGTTGCGGAGGGTCTGGGTTCCTTCCGAGGTAGGGAGCGATGGCGCTTCTGGGAGATCGATGGCTGGGGGCGTTCAAAGCGTGGACGACGGCCCTTGCGCACCGGAGAGGGGGTTCGAGATTCTTCGGATGAAGTCCTTCGCGGGGAAGGGGAGCGGCGAGGTGAGGGTGGACGACGATGTCTTCGCGAGGAAGATCGTCGTGTCCGCCCTTGCTCTAGTGCTTGAATTCTGGTACTCTGGTGTGCTATCAGCTGATTGGTCTGATTGATCAAGGCAAATAGGGCCACGGTGCTCGCGTCTGCATTGGGCAGAGAAGCAACTGACTGAAAGATGGCTTGTTGGTCGTCCTGCTGGGCAGCGTCGTAAGCCGCGTCTTAGGAGTCTGGGTAGGCGGTCTGCCCGTCTCTCACGTCGCCTTCTTCGACGTGGAGGGCAGCAGCGTCTTCGCGGTGGTTCCCGTTCTAGAGTTGCGCGATGACGGTGTCCAGAGCTTTATTAGCAGACGTGTTGTTGGCCATGCTAGTGATGAACGAGAGGATTGCTTTGGTTTATCGGAGGAAAAATGGGGAAGCAAGGGTTCCCACAGACGGCGCCACTGATCGTACCTGGATCAGACAGTATTTGGTGGCCAGCAACGTCTTATGGACTTCAGCTCCGGTACGGTGGAAAGACGGTGGGGGGGTGTACCTGCAAGGTACTCCGATGCTCAAGTAAGGCAAAGGTCAAGTAAAAGCAAGTAAAAAGTTAGAGTGTAAAAAAGTGTGTAACCTGACCCTCTCAAGTGAAGGGGTATTTATAGAGAGCCCCCAGCGCGTGGCCAACGGTCACTAGCACAGGGCTGGATTGCCAGGCCCAATCCAAGTAACTGCCAGGGCTTACGTGGCGTAGTGAAGACCAGCACGTGGTCTTCGCTTTGGGGTAACCGCTCCTAGATCTCCGGAATTAGGGCAGACCGATTCCATCGGGAGTGGGCATTACATGAGAACGTGTTCTCGCGGGGAGGAGTCTTGCGTGTCGGGGAGAGACGTGTCCTCGCGGGGAGGACCTTATGTGCAGGAGGAGAAGGCTCCTCGGGGGGAGGAGAACCTGAGTGTCGGGGAGGACCGAGGCCGGGGAGGCTTAGCGCCCTGTCCGACGCTCTATACCATGCGTGTGTCCGACAATGTTGAGAAGGCATGTGCTCGACATTGGTCGTGCTAAGAGGCCTTTGTTGGGCCATCCCAGGACATGCGGGTTGTGCCTACTCGATTGAGGGGCAGACCTCGGCCCAGTCCAGAACACATTTCATATACCAAATATTACTCATATATCTAAAGGCACTTTCAGATACAAATGCCCCTAAAAATACAAAATACTTGAAAGATAAATAAAAACAAAAGCCTATTGTTTAGACCCTTTTTCTAGTTGTAATATGATAAAAGCTAGGAATCACTATCTCAGCACCACAATGAAGCATAAACTCACAATCAAGCAGCTTAAAAATGAGAACCCTTCGATCTTCTTTGATCTTGAGAAGCTTCAACAGCAACTGCAACAACTGTTAAAATAAAAAAAAAACACAATTCAACACTCTTAAATATTCACTATAACAAAACACTAATGGAATTAACAATGATTTATGAGCACAAATTTGTGTTATTAGAACAACATTTCATGCCTTTATAATCTCCAGAAAATACCACACTGACTTGGCCCTTCTTGTCAAGAGGCTTGAAGTATTCTTCAATGGCTACCTCCTACAACAAATTAACCAATCATGGTGTGTACATTAACGAACGAAATCATATAAAACACAAACGACTGAGAGAACTATTAGCACAAATCAAAATTTTATGAAATAATAAATTATAATTAGAATGTTCATGATACATAATATCAAAATAAACTTCAGGACGAACCGTGGGACAAACGATGTTACAATGCATACACGCTACGATGAAAAAAATTCCACACACCTCTTCCGGATTAACCGGCTTCGCAAACATGCCATATATGTCCTTCCTGCCAATGATTCAAACCCACAATAGTATCAAATCATCAGAAAATAAAATAGCACCCTAAAACACACTCCATTATACAAATAAAATAGTACCCTAAAACACACACCATTATGTTGTCATTCAGATAATCATAAACACCAAAACAAAACAGAAATCGAGAATCGCAAAACCAAAACACATACTTCTGAAGCTTGTTAAGGATCAACTCCAATATCTTCCTATCCGGCAACGGAATCCCATGCGGATTATTGACTGGAGTTCCTACAAACAAAAGATTAAACACACATAGTAAAGTTTCAGAAACACAAAAAGGATAATGCAAAAACAGAACTTTCAACACCCTTTTAGTACATATCACCATAGACAATTTAATCCCTGCCAATGATTCAAACCCACAACAGTATCAAATCATCAGAAAATAAAACAGCACCCTAAAACACACACCATTATACAAATAAAACAGTACCCTAAAACACACACCATTATGATGTCATTCAGATAATCATAAACACCAAAACAAAACAGAAATTGAGAATCGCAAAACCAAAACACATACTTCTGAAGCTTGTTAAGGATCAACTCCAATATCTTCCTATCCGGCCACAGAATCCCATGCGGATTATTGACTGGAGTTCCTACAAACAAAAGATTAAACACACATAGTAAAGTTTCAAAAACACAAAAAGGATAATGCAGAAACATAACTTTCAACACCCTTTCAGTACATATCACTTTTCCTTTTTCAATCTTTTAAAATTGAAAAGAAAAATTTGCACCCTTAATCAGTAAAATGATACAAACCTGAAACAGAAATTGAGTGGATATCCGCCATTGCATTTTATGACGAATAGATGCCACCATATGGCAAATTTTTGGATTTCCTCCATTGATAATCTCCAAACAAACATGATTTTAAAAAAACAAGTCTGACACATTATGTTTTTTCTGCAGAATGATGGATCCGGCAAAGAATTAGTGTTAAAAAAATAAGTAAACATTGTAAACTCTTTTAGTTGACTCAAGGACTTAATTTGGCCAGAGTTATATATCCTTTTTGATTTGCAGTGAATTCCATAAAACAAAAATAAAAATACTATACACATGATTTCTTCCCAAAGATACCTCTTTTCTATCCTTCAACCCCTATATAACAAACTCAGCCATTTTTATACCAGACTTTCATGAACTCTTAGAAACACAGATCCTGCAATGATATAACTCATAAAAATTCATGTGCTTATGCATATGAACAAAAGATAAAATAAAGACAAACTCTTTTAAAAAAGCTATATTGTCATAAATAGTTCTTTAAGAGTTTATAGAAACAAACTTGAAACAAAGAGCACTGCATACATACAATTGGTGATATAGGATGCAGTTTAAAATATATAAATCAAAGTTGTTCTAACATTTATCAATCTCCAAAACCACATCAATAAACCCTTAGAAGAGCTACCAACACAATATCACAACAATCTACAATCCTTCATCGCAATTCAACAATAACTCGTAAAAGCTTCAATAACCACGCTCAGAAATCACATCGATTCGATCAATCAACATCAATAATGTTCTGCATCTTCAACGCACAAACACGATAAGCAGTGAATTCACCGAAACTCATGCACGCGGACGAACAACATTAACAATCGTTGGATCAGATTTTCACAAACAATCTTAAAACATGAAAGTGACGAAGAAAGTGGATTAGGGGATGCACTTACATGTAGATATGAAATGGAGAAGTATAAAACTTTATGAAGAACTATGTTCTTGAAAGGGGCGGCCGGTTCAGGGTTGGAGAGAAGGAGAGAATTGTGTACTTTGAAAGAGAAGTGATGGTATTGAATTTTTGCAACTTTCAAAATGGTTCTTCACTACCCAATGCAGTGAGGAGTGTGAAAGCTACGTTGATGTTAAAAATGAAAGTGGCTATACATATTCTTTTTTTTTTCCAATATTTTAAATCATAATATTGAATGCTATTTAAAATTATATCAATATTATATAATTTATTTTCATTAAATCATAATCAAATCCAAATATTCACCTTAATTTCATTTAATTTTTTCAAACAAAATGAATGAAGATTTAGATTTTTTTTTTTAAATATGGGCTGCATAAAATTTAACGTATTAGTAATTACAATTAGAATGTTAAATTATATATATATATATATATATATATATATATATATGTATAATTTTGTTTTAAATACAAACAATATATAGGTTACAATTGTATTATTATAAACAATTATATTATTAAAAAAAATTATTATAAGGTAATAAAGTGTGTATTAAAATTCAAATTACAATTGAATTGCAATTTAAATCATAATCAAATCCAATAATTCAGCTTAATTTCATTTAATTTTTTCAAACAAAACAAATGAAGATTTAGATTTATTTTTTTAAGATATGCGATTAAAAAATTTAACCTTTCACATTCCTATTTGGAATAATTTCAAATGAATGACCTTTCACATTCTTATTTGATGTTTCCCGTGTAATTTTTCTCTTTTCAAGGTAAGACATTTCATTAAACATCAAATATAATATAATAATAATAATAAATAAATACAAAAAAAAACTCATAAAAAAATAATTCAAAAATAGATCAAAAAAGTATTAGCATGACACATCAGCCGTCATTAATGCTAAATGCACCAAAATGCAACAAACTTCCAAAATACAATCTAATCCATGGAATTAGAAAAGTTTTAACGTAAAATCAGAAGGGTATACATGGTATTTCCAGGTACTATTCTTTTAACAGATAGATATTGATTTATATTTGGAACAGTTTGGTTTAAACCGGTTCTTATTAAAAACCAATGTTTTATTTGATCCAATTTTAAAACTAGTTTCTATCAAAACCAATTATATCAGTATTTGATGGCAAGGTTGCATGGCTCCGTCTAGCAGATTTATTTTATCATCTTATAGATTTATAAGTATTATTTTAACTATTTTTTAACAAGGTTCTCTCTCTTCATTGTTTATTAAAACGAAATGAAATGAAAAGTGTCATTAGAGTTATTCAGTTTAACAAATATTGAATATTTAATATTGGGATATTTTTCTATATTATTTAAATACCGGTATATTTAATACATTGATAAACTGAGATATTAAATATTGGGACATTTAGTACATTGATAAACTTAGATATTTAATATTGGGATATTCAATTTATAATAAATTTGTCTTTGTTGGAAGTTCAGAGTTCTAAACTTTGTGATTAACTGCATTATAACCGGATATTAGTATATGGTAACCAAATGTTATTGGTATTTTTAAAATGGATTGGGTCAGTTATAAACAAAAGTGGTTTGGATTATTTTATTTGGTAAACCAAATTTCTGGATATGGATCGAATGAACCGGTTAAAATGCACACCCCTACCTCTTGTCGCCCTTCCTATATTCTTTGGTGGCAGAAGGATTAGCTCTGTTGGTGAGAAATGCGAATTCCAAGCATATCATGAATGGGTTCAATATTAAGGAGGAAGAATCCATCAGTCTAATTCAATTTGTTGATGATACTAATTTAATTTTTGATGGCTCGTGGAAGGACTTATGGAGTATCAAATCGATTTTAAGGGGATTCGAGCTAATTTTGGGGCTTAAAATTAATTTATGGAAAAGTTGTCTGTGTGGTGTAGGTCTTGAGGAATGTATTATGAAAGCAGCAACACAATTCTTGGCGTGTAAACTAGTAAGGATCTCATTCAAGTCCCTAGGTCTAACTGTTGGTGGGAATCATAGACGCGTGGATTTTCGGAACCCAATCATAACAAATCACTACTACAAAATACACCTTCGGTAACATAATACTACTACAATTATGCTTTCCACCGTTGTAATATCGTAAACTGGATGCGCCTGATGTTTATTTATATTTTTGAAAGTTATTTAATCACGGTTGAGATAAATAACCGTGGTGATAAAGTAAGTGTTACAAGGTTCGAATCCTACCAACTACATTTTTTCCATTTTTCTATTACAAAAAGTGTGTGTCACTTAAGTTCATAAATAAATAAATAATTGAAAATTATTTAACCACAGTTTTAATATTCAATCGTTGTAATATGATTTGTACAACCTTTGTTCTTCCCAAAAGAGAGAAACGACTATAATGATGATTGAAAATTTTCTTCATTTCTCAAGACGGTCACAAGTCATTCAAAAATATCAACTATTAGAAATAATCATTGCAAGAATTAAATCATCAGATGTTTCATCTTTAACCTCTTCTATAAATGCACATTTTCATATAATGAATTTCCACTTCTTCAAACTAGTCTTCTTAAGGTCCTATAGCAACATGAGTTTTCTATGTGAGAAGACTAAGAGAAATATCTCAACATAAGTCATTGTTGAGAACAAAACAATCACCACAGTACAACACCATCAGCAGGCAACTGAGGAGGTCCAACCACCTAGGTCGACTACTGTCAGGGATGCACTGAGGGTGAGGAAGATCAAGAAGAAAAAGAAGAAGAGAAAGGTGTCAGGAAGATTTTTTTACTATGACTCAGATGAGGGTAGTGAAGTGCGAGTTATAGATTGGAAAGATTTATGTAGTACTTGGGGATATTGTTCCGATTTAGACAAACTTATGTAATGAAAAATTATGTTTTATATATGTACACTTTCCTTGTGGATCTCTTAATAAAACTTCTTTATTATTGTTTTATATACTCTTTTCTATATACAAAAAAAAAATATTACACAGCCAACAAAAATAACAACAACAACAACAACAACAACAATAGTAATGAATAATAATAATAACAACGTTAAAAAACTCTCTCACCATTAAGTTCATAAATAAATAAATAATTGAAAGTTATTTAACTACAGTTTTATTATACAACCGTTGTAAAATTTGAAAATTGCATCACGGTTTTTCTTTGCCAACCGTGATGAAAAGTGATATTTTTTAGTATATAAGCGAAAGTATCTATCGTTCAGTACATAACAATCGTTTCTCTCAAAAGAAAACCCTAACATGTTTCACTCTTCTCCCTCATAACATAACTCTAATATCCATGTCACTCTTTAAACATACTTCAACCTTCAGATTCGTCTTACCCAATTGCTACCTTGAGGTTTGAGGTTCGTTCATTAAACTTATGATTCGATTTCGTTTACGTTTCTTTTTAAAAATGGGTTCTCATTTTTTTTATTTGGTGAGTGTTCTCATTTTTTCAGATTCGCCTTCACCACCTTTACAAAGCGCATACTTTGACTATGGTACATATTGTTTATGTTGCTATGAAGAAAAAATACAAGAAGTATGAAGCTATTGTGTAAACTTCATTCATCTTGTACTTCTTCTTCATAGCATCATAAACTAGGTAAACTTCATAATTTGTTCCAGTTCCACGATTAGTTTCAAAAAAGGTGAGTTCTTGAAACATTTGCAGGACCGTCTTTGAAGGCGTGCAAGGGGGGCTACTGCACTAGGCCTCAAAATTTGTACAATTAAATTATACTTAAATAGGGCCTCATAAATCTTTGTCATTGTTAAAATTTAGTTAAATAGGGCCTCTAATTATTTTATCATGGTTGAACTGTGACTAACCTACACAGAACCTCTAAAAACTTGAGACGACTTTGAACATTTGATTATATCTTGTGTTGTTATATGATGTTGTTGTATGTTGTTGTTGATTAATGTTCTCAGAACTTCATGATTTGTTGTTGTTTTTGTTTATTATTTCTTGCGTTCTTGAACCTTTTTTTTATTTGTTGTATATTGTTGTGTTATTGATAAATGTTGTTGTATGTTGTTGTTGATTAATATTTTCAGAACAAGAACAAAACATTGCTAAGTCACAAGAAATAAGTTTCATGTGACTTAGCAATGTTTTGTTCTTTAAATTCTTATGCAGGTTGTACAGTAGATGAAGTTGAGTTTATTATATACTATGTAGATTGTTTGTTTCACTAACCCTTCACTGAAAATACATTTCATTTAAATTGGCATAGAAACTTATAATTTGAAAATTAAGTTGTATTTGAAAACCAACTTATATTAATCAATGTTCTCCGAATTGCATCCGTCTCATCGTTCATCTCACGCTGTTTAACATATAGAATGTGGTTCAATGACTTAATTCCTTCATTACATCCATATCTTCTCTTATAGTTTAATTTGAATAACAACAATTTATTGATATTATTAAATTAAACTAGAATAGAATCGATCTCATGAAGGACTTAGACCATTGAACCACATTCTATATGTTAAAGAGCAGGAAATGAATTAAGAGACACGTGTAATTTAGAAAACAGTGATTTGTTTAAGTTAGTTTTCAAGGTTAGTTTAATTTTAAGATTATATACTTCTTCATCAATTTGAATGGTTGTATGTTGCTTTGTGGTTTATTGAAAAAACAAGTCATCTACATATTTTATAATAAACTCTGGGTACTTTCAACAACGGTTATTTATTTTATCCGTGATGAAATGTTATTTACCTACATGTATATACCACAACGATTGATACAAGTAACCGTTGTGGTAGGTAGTGCACGTCCTGCCTTACTATCACGGTCTCGCGACCGTGGTGGAAAGCACCGGATATACAATCACCTCTTACTTCACAACGGTTGGTCAGGCGTTGTGGTATCCCTTTTTCAACCGTTTTGGTATGACTTTTCTGTAGTAGTGAATATGTTACGTGGCGTGCCACATCATCCTCCATTAACATGTCCCAAGAAGGTAGCTCAGTTGACGAGCTAAGGGACATGAAGGAGCTGCAAGTGGAAGGTCCAGGGTTCAAATCCTGGAAACTAACATTCCCCCACCCCACTAACATTTGCTTATTAAAAAAAAAATCCTCCATTAACAGAATTTAAGTAAAGGAATCAATAGTTGTGGATGAAAATATTTTAAGAGATTAAAAGTAAAAATTTGTATATTTAAAGAGGGCTTAAACTTATTTAATTCTAAAAATAATAATGATAAAAGAGAGTGAGCGCATAACTTATTAGTGAGATTGAGAACAATGTAAATGTAAAAATTAAGGTTTAGGAAAATAAAGACTATTAACCCCCTACGAATCTTTTGTCTATCATTGCGTGGTTACTCTTCTAACCTCTATAATGGTCTCCAAAAAAGTGTACAATGACTTACATGCATAATCCTCTTTGTTAGATTAGAGTCTTCCAATGTTTTGGACAAAGTCGCAATTGACAAAGACTTGAGCGGACATTAAACTTATGCCACAATTTAATTATAATATGTTAAGCAATATAAGTAGTCTTTTAATAATATTAATTACAATCGGATCATCAAACGTTGGTTGCATCATCAAATGTCATTCAAAATCCAAAGGAAAATAGAGTTAAATTGAAAAAAACACACATTTCACAAGCACAGATCAGTTCACACTTTAAGATTATAAATAAATGAACACTAAAGGGAAAACCAGAACAAATGCTTGTTAACAAAATTGGATTGATTATAAATTAAATTTCATTTCTTAGAATCTATTTGACGTATATATCATATACACACTATCAAAAATTGGAATAAGATTGAGCTAACTTCTATCAATCACACATAATTAAGCGCACAATACTTTCATAATTAATAGTTCCTACATTGATTATAATCAAAATAACCTAATCTTAAAAATTGATATATCCTAATTAGTAATGAAACCTAACTAAATAAAAAAAAAAAAAAATATTAGTAAATGCCAAATGTATAGGTTCCGTTTCCATTCATAGTGTGTGTCATCATCTTCCTTGCAATGGTTTTAGCAGTCCTTGTAATGGCTTCAGCACCGTGAAAAGGAGTAGAATCCGATGACGGCATTAAGGATAGGAAAAACAAAGATTTCCTCGGAAAAGTCCAAAGACGGAAGGATCCAATGGAAGAATCTAGGCAAACAGAATTTGCAAAGGAGTAAGATGCATAAATTTTCAAACAGCACCATTTTGAGATCCAGTATTGTGGACGTAGAGTTGAAATTGAAGCGGTGCATGAGCATGGTGGAGGCAACCATAGGAAAGAGCATGCGTTGAGCAGTGATATTGAACGATGGATTGATCCAACGGACTAGGCGAGGGACGTACACGTGGAAAAAGAAAGTGAGGCATGCGTAGAAAATGAACTCTGCTGTTGCATTCATTGTAACGAATGTAGCGATCCAATCCATGAAAGGAGGGAGAAAGAACTCAAAACAGAGTGTGTATGTTATATGATAAAATAACTCTGTGATTTCCATTGATTGCCGATACTCCAAAATCCTGTTTTTTTCAATTGATTGCCGAACAACTCAATAATACCTTCTTCTTTCTCTAAATCCCATATATAGAGAGTTTTTTATCACACATTGGGTTGATTTTTAGCCAAAAAATCTCAACAAACTATTACTATCTATTTTCTCAATTAACTTTTTTATTAATTTCTAATATTTTAGAAATTAATTTGTTCAATATAATATAATTTTGTTATTTTTTAATTTGAAATATAAATATTATTTATTTTATTTAACAAAATTAAACTACATACGTATACTTTAATTTAGCCACCAAAAACTCTTTCTGTTTTGGAAACTAAGAGAGTGGTCATTAACAAACTCAAACGAGACTTAAACCTTACTTTGGAGAAGGAATTGATCATTGTTTAAGTTCTATTTGTTTTTCACAAATTTTGTAAAAAATCGAAGATATTCATGTTTAAATTTTGTAAACTACATACATCATTTACAATTTTGTTCAATTGGTCTCCCGCAAAAAAAAAAACTACATGGATATCTATCTAAAAGTGCATTTTCTTTGACCTGACAAAGAGAGAAACTTTGTCATTAATATCCACTAAACAATTTGTACCACTAGGACCTACAACTAGATTGAGTGCAACCAAGACTGTTGTTGGGCCAACAACAAGAAATACAACACCAACTAAGAGATCCACATCAAACTGAAAAATTTAGTTTAGCATAGGTTTTATAATCTGGCATATTGTCTGTTGTTATTTGTTTACAGTTGTTAGGTTAAGTTTGAACCCATGTCTTTTGTTTCTTTTGAACCTATGCATTATGATGTCTTTTGAACATGTGCAGTTCCTTTTGGATATGTAATGACTCTGAATATTAGTGGTTTACACCATATTAGTAATGATTTAAGTGCTTTGTTTTATCTGTTTGAGTATAAACCAACTATGTGTGGTATAAACTAATTAATAAATTGTTAGTATACATAATTGACTGAACAAACATGTTGGTATACATAACTGTTGGTAAACATAACCAAATGTAACACCACATATTGGTATACATAATTGGTACAAACATGTTGGTATACTAAATTGTTGGTAAACATAACCAATTGTAATACCACCTATTAGTATTAACTGATAACACACATATTGGAATTAATTGATAAAACTGGTATAACTGATAAGGAAATCATATTGATTTCAACATAATGGTACACACATATTCAATCTGATACAAACATATTCAAACTGTTACAAACATTATGCCACCACAACTATTCAATCTGATGCAAACATATTTAATATGTTACAACATTTTAACTACAACCACAACTAAAACCATACAAAACACGCTCTTCCAATTTTTTTCCCATTCTTGCTTCTTCTTCATTTGAATTTGTAACTCTCTTAACTATATCTTCATTCCATCATTTGTTTTCCTCGCATACTCCACCTCCATTTTTGCTGCATCAAGTTCATTTTTAAGCTTCTCCAACCTACTATTTTGCTTCATCATAAACTGGTCTATCTCATCTGCCACATCCTCATAGAACCAACCAAAATATCCACAACCAGCTTGTGTTGCACCCTGTGTAATTCACAAGTTGTCTATATCAGAATAACCAGAAAAGAAGAAAAAATTGAAATTAGTTCTTACCTTATAATGACGACATCTCCAAAATTGTTTCCCAAAGTTTGTAACAGTTGAGGCCCTGCAAAGAACAACCATTTATCCACAGTGACATATGGGTTTCCATCGCAACTTGGATTCCATGCTACCACAACTCTTCAAATTGGATTCGTTTGAACAGTTCCAAGAGTTCTTTGATGATGAAAATTTCATTTTCCACAACCAATTTCAATGTTGACCTTTCCAATTTGAAGAACCCTAATTCAATTTGGGGAGAATTCTCGCAAGAAAATAATTAAGAGATGAAGGGAGAGATAGAACGAAGAAGATGATATATAAAATCACATCAGTTGCCACGTATACAAAAATAAACGTCCGCTTCAGCCAAATGGATGGAAAGGACCACTGTGGCACTATTTGAAAAATTAAAGGATCACTTTGGAACTTTTTAAAATTAAGGGACCAAAATGGACCCCAGGATAAAATTAAGGGACCAAAAAGGATATTTTGCCAAGTGAAAAAAAAAGACTATCTCGTCCAGCAAACCGGAGAGCGCCAACTCTAGCCTTGGCGCTAAAACATCCAAGATATTTTTCTTTTGTTCATAATTTCTCTCTGTATGGCATTTCAAGAAGCCAACATGCCAAAACAAATTTCTATAGGAACATCCCTCTGCTAATGATATGTCCAACATTAAATATTCGTTGTCTGTGTCCACAATTTCTCCTTCAGTCCACCTAGGCATCATCAAAGAAGTTGTCGGGGAGGTTAATATCGACAAACCACCAGTGGTGATTGAAAAAAAAATTATGGAACAGGAGAAAGAAACAATTGAAAGCCAACATCCTGAGGAATCATCTTCTGACTCCGAAAGTTGAGATTTCAACTGTACAGACATGGACTTAGATACCGAGGAGGATGTTTCTCAGAATGAAAAACGAGATGCTGACGATTTTGCCGAAGAAAATCCCAAACAAACTGACACCTCCCACAAAGAACATGAAAATGTATCGTATATTTAACTCAATTTGCATGTGTTTTGATGTCATTTATTTAGATTTTGTTGTGTTACACTGGTATTCTTCCTCGTGTTTCAAGTAATAATCACACAATGATAACGACAAGGAAAAACAATAAGAAATGGAAAAAAAATGTAGGAAATTACACGTTTCAGGCTATCATGACGGGCTATGCCCAACCATGATGCACATCATGCCAATACCAGCACCACAATAAGCAAAACCGTCTTGAATAATGTGGGAAGAAAGCTTGAGATGGGTAACAATTGGATCATCAGTTGTATCACGACCTTCACGGTCATGACAGACAGAATGTCAGAAGCATGACGCCCCACATGACTCTGAAATCTAGATTTTTTGCCCACAACTCAACAGTCAATTTTTCCCATCTCCATCACTTTAGCACGATCCTAATAACTTGCAGTGTGAGTATTAGCCTATAAAAATAGGCCTTTACATCAACCTCCAAAAGTAGCCTTTTTGATTGACAAAGTCCTAAGTAAAATCGCAATTGACATAGGCTTAAGCGAATATTAAAACTTATGTCACAACTAAGTATATAATATGTTAAGCAATATAAATAGCCTTTTAATAATATTAGTTACAATCACATTATCAAATGTTAGTTCTCAGACACGATTTGAAATTAAAATTTTCATCAACAAATCATAACTTTAAACACAAATATTATTGAATATTAAAAATATTTACCATTAGTCCATTACTTGAGATGTTCATGGATATGACACAACCCGTGAACTACTCACCCAAATAAACTCATGCTAATTATGTTCCGATTCAACCCGTACTAACCTATTCAAATCCAATGATATTTGCTTCGAGTAACTGGTTTAAAATTCAATTATTTTTATAAATTATCTTGCATAATACTTATTGAAGAATAATTTTTATTATTAGTAAAAACTTAAGATAAGATCAAATTTGAGAAACTGGATTTCTTTATTCAAAGTGAGATATATCTTACTCTTTAAATTATTTTGTACACAATTTATATATTTCTTTTACTTAATTTGAATCGTGATATAATTTTAAATATTAATTGATGAATTTTATTCAAATTAAATATTAAAATTTTATAAATTTTTTTATTGTTATACAATATAGGTGTTAATTAAATTTCTTTTTAATTTAGAATTAAAAAACTTATACTAAAAGCATGACCAGCGAACCCAACTCATTGATGAATGATGAGCGAGATTGTTTAGTTTGGATTTTCTTATTATAAAGAGGGTCTAAACCCAAAAGAAAAAAAATAGCTACCAAGACGTCTCTAGAGAGGCAATGGCTTTAGATTTTTCAGCTTCCACCAAACCAGCTAGAGCAACCAGAACTTCACTGAAGATGCAAGATTCTTTGATCATACATCCCATGTTTGCTAGAGCATCAACACACAAGTTATTTTTTCTATAAATATGAGTTATTGTGACAATGTCGTGATCCGCTATCAATTTCTGAATATCTTAAATCAATGCCAAACAGTTAGCATTACAATAGCCCTCACCCTTCATGGCTCTCACCACAAGCTCATAATTCACATTAACCTCCACTCTCCTCAACCCTAACCTCTTCGTAAGCTTAAGCCCTTCAAAGACTCCCTCACACTCCACCACTAAAGCACTATAGTTTCCCAAGAACTTGGAAAAACCCCAATCCAGTCTCTCTTCGTATCACGAATGATTCTTCCACACCCAACAACCTTTTGGTTTTTACTAGCTCAATCTGAGTTAAGCTTAACCATATCATTCAAGGGCGACTTCCAGTCAGTATTCATACTTCTCACTTCATTCCTTGTTACTTGTCTTGTTAAATTTTTTGCTTCCTCATACTCTTTTTGACTTTGGTAGATAAAATAGGCTGGCTCACTAGGTCTCACATAGTCTTCATCATACTCTGCCTTATTTAGTTTGGATTTAGTTTTAGAAGTATGTGTTGAATAATAACACAAACTAAAGACTACTAGTGCAAAAAACACATTTTAAATCATACATTTTAAATTATATGATATCCACTTGATTTAAAAACCTAAAAAGTAATGACACGGAGGCTGTATTTTTAGTGAATAGAATTTAAATCAATTTACTTGATTTAAATATAATTTTTTATAATTAAAAAGAAAATAGTTGTCACTCTTCTCCACAAAAACGTAAATGATTCCCTGCCAAACAACACTCTCTGAATCCTTTTCCTTCTTTCACTCGGAGGCAAACACAAATCCTAAACGCACATTTTCTTTCAACTGGTTCAGCTTTGTTTCACTTTGCTAACGCTGAAAAAACCACTCATCTTCATCACCATCTTCCACCTGAGCCACAGCCAATTCTTCCACCTCCGCCGCCGCGTGCTCTGTCGTCAATGCCGCCTCCTCCTCCACCGCCGATGAGTCCGAGTTTGAGTTCTTATACTTGGACTTCCGGGACAGGTTCGTCTCCTCTTCCTCCGCCTCCGCCGCCGCCTCCTCCTCCTCCGGTGATGTCCTCCGGTTGGGATTTCTGGGATCCTTTCATGCAGCAGCAGCATCCTCCGCCTCCTTCGTCGAGGTCGGCTACCGAGGAAGAGTGGGAAGCTACGACAACTACTGGCTCTGAGGTGGTTGTGATGGCTGGTGGTGCGGCGGCGAGTATGGCGACTCCGTCGTCTGGTGTGGTGGGGTTTTCTAAGGAAACGCCTAGTGAGCTTGCAATGGTGGTTTCTAGAAACAGTAAAGATCTGGTTGAAGTTATCAAAGAGCTTGATGATTACTTTCTCAAAGCTGCTGATGCTGGTTCTCAAGTTTCATTTCTGTTACAAGTTCCAACTTCTGGTTTTCTGATTATAGTAAAGCAAGTAAGTTACACATGCATGTCACAAATTTTGAGTTTTTTTTGTTGAGTCTTTATCCTCTTTGAGATTTGAAATTTTGGGTTGTTTTTGTTGAGTGGAGTGTTATTCAATGAAGCAGACAAATTTCCTTTTTTGTTTATTGTTAATTACTTTGTGTTGTTTTTGTTCAACATTCATGTTGGTGTTTCATGTTTTTGAATTTTGAAGGTTGTGTTTATAATGTACTTATTGGTGGTAGGTAAAATGTACGGAAATGGATGGAAATGGTGGACATTCCTCTACTGTGGAGAGGCTATATGCATGGGAGAAGAAACTGTACCAAGAGGTCAAGGTGAGTACCTCTTTTTTTTTTTCTTTTTCCTTCCTATTCCTAAGCCTTAGAAAAATACATTTTAAACTATCTCGAGGGTTAATTTGAGATACGACGGTTCAGATTATAAAATAACAAAATCGGAATACTCAATCTGCTTGTAAAATTCAGACTAAACAATTATTGATTTTCACCATTGTGATAGTTATCCTACTTGGAATTTCTCTTTGGGTTTCATTTCAGTACAAAGGAATTCAGACTAAACAATTATTTATTACTATCATATGATGTTATATTTTTACTATTAGTATTTAGGTGTTGGTAGATATTTTGTACTTGTACCATTTGGATTTAGATTTTAGGCTCATTACTAAGTACACCCATTGTTTATGCATCTTGAATTTTCATGTTGTATCTTGAAATTGTTAAACATTGTAGCATAATGTAAATATTGTGAATATTTTGGTTGATGTTTCTGTTCTATTTTTATTGCATTTCTCTCGCTGGAATGCTGCACTGGTAATCCGTTTTCCAGTTTGGAGAAGAACCATTGCATCCTCCATTAATCCTAAATGGCAACATGCTTCACCTAAAACCAAGTATCTGCATTCATAATCAAAATTAATAATTAGACTATTGTAAGTTATGGTTTTATTTACAATGAGAATCACTGAAAAATAAGAGGCGAAGCCTACCTACGAGACGGCGACTCGTCCTGGTAATTTCCGCAATGGAGAAGATGGTGGATGAGCTGTGATGTTCCTCCTCTGGTTGTTATGCGTGAGAAAATTACACAACCAATTCTAGATGCTTTAGGTGAAGATTATTCTACTTGTTGCGAAGGTACCGATTTCACTATTGTTTGTCTCTTTGTATGATATTCATTTTCATATGTGTCTTCATTTTTATTATTATTAGAGTTTAATAAATATTGTTTTAAACAGTGGATGATAAATCTATTTAACGTGTATTCTAGGAACTGCATTTTTTCCTTTGCAAAGCTGTCTGAACCATTCCTGTTGTCCTAATGCCAAAGCTTTCAAAAGAGATGAGGTGTGTGGGACAAAACTATCTTGATTTAATCTTCTATTTCGGTTTAGTTTGATTTTATTCGATCGTGTTATTACTGTTTTGAGAAGCTTATACAACTTTTGTAGCTAAAAAAGAAAAAGCTAAATTATGTTTAGCTTTTCTTTGTAACATTGAATCTAAAGATATACAACCCTCTCTGCATGCAGGATAGAGATGGCCAGCACAACAAAGACAGCTTGGCCGAGTGGTCTAAGGCGCTAGAATCAGGCTCTAGTCCGAAAGGGCGTGGGTTCAAATCCCACAGCTGTCAATTAGTTTTATGTTAATGTATTTCTTTAGCGCATAAACCAAGTTAGTTAGATTCAACTTAGAATTAACTAATCCTACTGTTACTCTAATCCTACTGTTACTAAAAATCCTATGTATAAAACTCTAAAATATACATCTTTAAAATTGTTTAAGCTTAATATCTAATGGCATAATTATTTGGTACACTTTGATTTTATTATATTTATAATTTTGTTAGTTAGATTCAACTTAGAATTAACTTAATCCTATTGTTACTAAAAATCCTATGTATAAAACTCTAAAATATACATCTTTAAAATTGTTTAAGCTTAATATCTAATGGCATAATTATTTGGTACACTTTGATTTTATTATATTTATAATTTTGTCAAGAAGGAAAATGGTAAGCTTAGATGACACAAGCAATCTGGCAGAAATACTGGTTTGGCTGCTCATGCAATAAATTATTTCACTAACTTTTTTAGTTTTGCAGGTGGGATTCAAGATTCAAACATGATTGATATTGTTCCTCCTTTGGTTAATGACTTCATGAATGCTCTACTCACAGTCATTCCTGTTTCAATTCTGGATGGATACTCCCCAACATCAAGCCTTAGCAGATAATATGATTGCCAAAATGACCTCTTGATGGGCTTTATTATCTCTTTTGATTGCAGAACCTTCCTGCTCAAGACTGTCATTCAAAGTATGTTATCCTGCTCTATTGCAATTTACTCTTGGCTTGTTTCTTTATTTAGGGATATTGACAAAGCTTCCAGAAATTTTATCTGGAGTGGAATGTCATCTCTAGGAAACTTGTTACACTTGCTTGGAAATTTTTTTTGTCAGCCTAAGCCACATGGTGGTTTACGGTTGACGTATCTTATTTGCCTTAATGATGCAACAAATCTCAAACATGGTTGGGAAAAGATGAGCAGTGAGGAACCTTGGGGTAAGGTGCTGAAATCCAGAGTTCTTAGGAAGCCTGGTGCAATGAATCATCATATATATTCAACTTTGTGGTATTGCATAAAATTGAATACATCTTCCTTGTTGCTTGACAATGGAAAATTGATCAAGTTTTGGAAGGATTCCTAGTGCAGATATCCTTTGTTGCAGGAAACATGTATCTTCAAATTATTATGTCTCAAATTTCTTATGACAGTGATAAAATTGTTTGATCTAGCTCTTCATGTGGCATCCTTACCCTCAAAGATGCTTATATCGTCAAGTACTCCCTTTATATCAAGCTTGACTGAGCCTGTTTAATTTAGAATCTCGATCTTCCTCCATCAAAATTATTCATGGTTTGGCGCATCATGCATGACAAGATGCTACTGATGATATTATTCAAGCTAGTGGTTTCGCCTTGGTCTCTAGATGTAGTTTCATGAATATTTTATAACTGATCGAATTTATTTAAAACTTTGTTCTATGGTATTTTGTATTAATGGTTGTGTTTGAAATATTTGATTAGCATTTGGTTGTGATGAAATTTTGTATTATTTATAATTTTTTGTACAATATTGTGGTAGAAATAAAAGAAAAATGGAAATTAGAAAAAAAATGACATCGTACTTTTAAATCGAATGAACCGATTTAAAATAACATTACTAAATCAAATGAACCAATTTAAATCAGAGCATATAGATTTAAAATCTTTCATTGCTTTTTGAACTTTTTTTTAAATGTGTCAAACTGATTTAAATAAACACTTTTAAATCAGACTAGCCGATTTAATAAAATATTTTAAATCGGATTATACCTGATTTAAAAGCTTTCATCACTTTTTGAACTTTTTTAAATGTGTCAAATCGATTTAAATAAACACTTTTAAATCAGACTAGCCGATTTAATAAAATATTTTAACCGATTTAAAATCTAAAAACTTTCTAAATCGGCCAGAATTACATCGGACCACCAACCGATTTAAAAAGTTGTTTTCAACCGATTTAAAAAGTATTTTTTCAATCGTTTGGTTTTGAAATTGGATATTCAACCCATCCAATTCAATCCGTGGACACCCTAACTATTAACATAATCAATACTCACATCTTACATAAATCCAGGACAAAATCATCTAAATGAGTCAAACCTAAAGATACTCAACTACTCATAGTGTTAATTAACAATCATAGCAATAGACAAGAAGAAAAGATTAAATAACATTGCAATGAACCGTCATCACTCTGATTACTCTTTTACATCTTCCTCGAGTGTTTTACTTCCAAAAGTAGTCTTTCTGTTCTTCAAAGTGTAACCTTTATTTCGAATCAACATGTGGAAAATTAGAGCATTAAGCTCTTGTCTTTCTTCTCATTAAATAGGTGTTGAAAGTAAACTATTGGGATTGGAAGAATATTACAAAATAGCCCAATTTTACAATTTAACAGGTAACACCGCATAATTATATGAATTAGATTTTAACTTCTTCATAAAAATTAGAACCCTAGATGTAAACTTTTATTTTCCGCTAGTTTCACCTTAATTTGTGCTTATCAAACTCTAGATATACACAAACACGATGCACTATGTATAAAGTGCACCCCATTCCCTCGTTTTTGCTTACGTTGACTCTGTAAAATTCCTACTCGTATAACGGGCTGCACTCGTATACATGGCGCAGCGTGTTTTTTCTAGTTGCAGCTAAAGTTATTTCCTTGGTGAAACACCTAGTGTCTTGCGGGTCGAATTTAATATTTTTTCCAATTGTGTGAGATTGAGCATCAATCAGAATACTTTCATAATTAATAATTCGTATATTGACACTAATTAAAATAACCCACAGATACATTTTAATTAGTAATGAAGCCTAATCTTAAAAAAAAAAAACTAGTAATTGTCAAATGTAGGGTTACTCGTAATGAAACCTAATCCTTGCAATGGTTTCAGCAGCGGATAAAGTAGTAGAATCCGATGATGGCATTGAGAATAGGAAAAAGAAAGATTTCCTCGGTGAAGTCCACCGAAGAGGGAAGGATCCAATGGAAGAATCTAGGGAAACAGAATTTGTAAAGGAGTAAGATGCATAAATTTTCAAACAGCACCATTTTGAGATTCAGTGTTGTGTTGAAATTGAAGCGGTGCATGAGCATGGTGGAGGCAACCATAGGAAACAGCATGCGTTGAGCAGTGATATTGAAGGATGGATTGATCCAGCGGACGAGGCGAGGGACGTAGAAGTGAAAAAAGAAAGTGAGGTATGCGTAGAATATGAACTCTGATGTCATATTCATTGTAACGAATGTATCGATCCAATCCATGAAAGGAGGGAGAAAGAACTCGAAACATAGTGTGCATGGTTTTAAATTGCGGTTGCGGCTGCGGATGCGGTTGCGGTTGCGGATGTTGCGGTTGCGGCCAATGCGGTCACTGCGTTGTGCATTGCGGCCGTTGCGGCGTGAAATTATTTTATACGCACATTAAATACCGGTTCTGATGCGGTAGATTTTGTGTAAGAAATTCACGTGTTGCAACCTGTTGCGGTAGAAATGCGGTTCTGATGCGGTAAATACCGCTACGTTGCGGTTGTGTTGCGGCAATGATGTGGTTGTTGCGTGTGATTTCCATTCACACCGTAATTGCGGTCCGTTGCCGATGCGTTGCACGCCGCAACCGCAATATTGCGGCCGCATCAAGTGATGCGGACCGCAATTTCAAACCCTGATAGTGTGTAGGTTATATGATAAAGCAACTCTGTAATTTCCATTGATTGCTGATACTCTAAAATGATGTTTTCTTCAATTGATTGCACAACAACTCAATAATACCTTCTTCTTTCTATAGAGAGAGATTTTATCACATAATCTCCTTCTTAATAGATAATTCAAAAGAAAAACAAATATTCTAGCATTGGGTTGATTTTTTAGCCAAAAGAATCTCAACAAACTATTAATATCGATTTTCTCAATTAACTTTTTTTATTAACGTCTAATATTTTAGAAATTAATTTGTTCAACATAATTTAATTTTGTTATTTTTTAATTTGATTGTATTTTAAAAAAATATAAATATTATTTATTTTATTTAACAAAATAAAATTACCCGCGTCACTTTAATTTAGCCACCAAAAACTCTTTCTGTTTTGGAAACGGACAGAGTTGTTATTAACAAACTCAACTAAAGATTTCGAGGCTTCTAGAGGTATTAAACAAGGAGATCCTCTAGCTCCGTTCCTTTTCGCGCTAGTGGCTGAAACGTTGGCTATCTTGGTTAAAAAAGCTTCGCAACTTAACCTCTTCAAGGGATTTGGTTATAACGATGGTCCAACCATTGAGTTACTCCAATTCGCTGACGACACGTTATTATTTAGTGATGGTGGTTACGAGAGTTTGTGGGATTTCAAGTCTATCCTAAGAGGATTTGAAATGGTGTCGGGTTTGAAAATCAACTTCTCTAAAAGTTGTATTTACGGTGTTGGCATTGATAATGAGTTTACTATAGTAGCGGAGAACTTTCTGTTTTGTAAATCGGGAGTGCTTCCTTTTAAATTCCTTGGTGTAGTTATAGGAGGCAACCATAGAAGTCTTTCGTTTGGGAATCCGGTTATTTCCTACCTTAAAGTAAGACTTAACTTGTGGATTGGTAGGAATCTCTCGATTGGCGGACGAGTTACTCTCATCAACTCTGTGCTCTCAAACCTGCCTATACATTATATGTCCTTCTTCAAGGCCCCTTTGAGAATTGTGAAAGACATCATTGCCATTCAGCGTCGGTTACTGTGGTCTGGTCATAATTCTAATAGATCTTTAGCTTGGGTCAAGTGGAGTGATGTTTGTAAGTCTAAGGATAAAGGTGGATTGGGTATTAAGCATGTTGGTTATTTTAACAAAGCTCTCCTTTCTAAGTGGTTGTGGAAATTTCTAAATGGTGGAAATGAAATATGGAGGAGATCTTGGTTAGAAGATATGGTAGCTTGGATAAATGGGTGATGGATTTCGACATTGCCGTTCACCCTAGCTCTGTTTCATTGTGGCTTAGAGACCTGCTGAAAGTCAAACACTTTGTGGGGGATCTTACGTTTCAGAAGCTTGCTAAACCTGTTCTGGGTAGTGGTTATCAAGTCTCGATTTGGAATTCCTTGTGGTGCGGGAATGTTTCGCTTAAGTATGCTTTCCCTTCTGTCTTCGAAGCAGCTGCGGATAAGAGTTGTAGTGTGGCTGACGTTGGGTTCTGGGAGTTTGATCATTGGCGTTGGGACCTTGGCCGGCTGCGCTTGGATACGTCTCAGTTGGATTCAGGAACTTTCCTCTTGTTTCAGAACCTAGTCGCTGGTTTCCAGGCCAAGAAAAACGTTGAGGATGATTGGATTTGGTCTTTGGAGGCTAACAACTTTTTCACTATCAGCTCCCTTTACTCCTGTATTATTTCAACTGCTGTTTCTGTCATTTCTTTAGAAGAAGTTAGGTTGTTTCTCAAGGTTGTGTGGAAATCTTGCATTCCATTAAAAATAAAGATTTTCGCTTGGAGACTTGCTTTGGACAGGTTGCCTACCCGTAATAACCTTGGATCTAGAGGTATCGTTGATTCTCCTCATGATAAGGTGTGTGTTTTACGTTTTCAAGTGGACGAGGATGCTTTTCATCTTTTCGTATCTTGACCTAAAATTCAATTGCTTTGGAGGAAAGTGTTCTCTTGGTTAGATATCCCTTTGTTTATTGCGGATTCCATTAGTAAACACACGTTACTTTGGTTTTTGGCTGTGGTAGATAGGAGTAATGAAGATTTGGCTTGTTTAGTGTGGTTTGGAACGGTGTCGGGTATATGGAATATGAGGAATAATATCATTTTTAATAATGAAATTTGCAATATTGATGAGTTATTTTTTAGTATTGTGACTGTAACTTGGAGGTGGTTGGAGATAGGTCGTAGGAGGTGCTCTTTTTATGACTGGTTAAAACAACCTCTGGACTTTTTGTAATTGCTTTGGGTGCTTTTTCCACCCCTTTGTCTTTTATCTTTTTGATTGGTGTTTGTATTAGGTTGGAGAACCCCTTTTTTCTCTCTTTAATACAACTTTGCCTATCAAAAAAAAAAAGGGAATTGTTCATTGTTTAAGTTCTATTTGTTTTTCACAAATTATATAAAAAATCGAAGATATTCATGTTTAAAGTTATCTTTCTAATACAGCAATTACAATTTTGTCCAATTGGTCTCCCGCCAAAAATCTACATGGATATCTATCCAAAAACCTTGATCATTCTTCAACATAATGATCTTGTTATGCCTCCTTCTGTTGATAGTCTTAAACAAAATTTCCTTCTTCCTACCTATATCTTTCCAACCCTTTATATCTTCTCTCACCTCCTTCATGTTATCCTCCAAGCTTCTCTCATCTCTCCACGTTTTCTTTATCATTTCCTGATAAGTCTAAGCGCTTCCATCACCCACCTCACCATTACCAGGATTTTTGAATGTGAAATGAGAAATGTGTGGTGTTACACAACAAGCGCTAAGAATTGAAACTTAGGGGATGTTTGACATGATGAAGACCATTTTTCTTTAATTCATGCAAGACTTATACAAAGTCTGCACCAACATTGTCAGAGAACGCAATTTGGTGACTCATAATGTTAACAACACAGCATCCACATAATTTCCAACAACCTAAAGGGCCTTACATAATTAATCGATCTCAACAGAGAAATGCTATTTACAAAAGCATGAACAATAAAGCAAGCATAATGTTGTTATTAAAGATTCCAATCACGGACCGTACATTATTGATATGAAGAATACCCTATCTGTTTCTAAATCTAATATTCACTTTTCACATCTCAAGATTTAAATAGGAAACAGATGTATAGGCCTAATGTCATCACTATGATGATTCCAGGGATGACAAAATCACTCTTCATGTGCCACTTTGTTACTCTTTGATACATTAAATACAGCATATACCCAACGAAAATAGCCAGTACTATGCACATTCTAGCAAATAACGGCGCCATTGCGTAACACCTGCAATTAAATTGCACCAAATGTAATCAAAGTCAGTCACCAATCTATATAATTTCTAAACGCATTTCTTAAAATACAAACTATGAATACTTGCTTCTTTCTTAAAATACACAACATCAAGATTCATTGAAATCTCCACTCTTCTTTTCAAGATTCATTGGAGAATCTTCACTCTCCGCATTTCTTTTCAAGATTATTTTTCATAAGACAAGCTATTTGCAGTATTAGTTTTGTTCTATGCTATAAACAATGAGTTATGGAGGAAGAAAGAATTATGGAAGAAGAAGAAGTTATGAAGGAAGAAGCAATTATGGAAGAAGAAAGAATAATGGAAGAAGAAAGAGTTTGTAAATTACCTTGGTGTTAATAGTTGAGAGAAGAGAAGAGTTGAATGTACGGAATCTATCACTTGATCGGATTAGACTTTCGCTTGATGCAATTCAACTTTGTGTTGATGTTGTTTAAATAACATTCTGTTAATGAATTGCCTCTTAAGAATAGTTTTTCTTTTTCTTTTTTCCTTTCATTTCTTATTAATAGGTGTAAATAATAATATGTTTTCGAGCATTAGCTTAAATTAAAATAGTATATTTAGTGTTAAGATATAAACTCTGGCAAATGTTTTCAACTTCGATCTGAATTTGGAAAGGAGACATATCAAAAATTCAGTAAATGAAAGGTCATATGATTTGATTAAATACATTGATTGATATTGTATTTACTAGTCGGTATTATTTGGAGTCTTCAATAATTTTTCTCGAGGTTAGGGGCTCAAGAGATGTGGTCAAGGGATGTTTTGGATCATAAACTAATATGGATTAGGAGAAAGGAGATTGATTTGGGGCCCAAGTCGTTCAAGTTTTTTTTCTAGTTGGATTAATCATCACGATTTCTTTCCATTAGTGAAATCGATTTGAAAGGCTAATGTGTTGGATGGTATAGTTGCGGAAGGCGATGGGAATTATTGTGTGCAATTAATGGAGGATCGATTGTTAGCTTCTTCTTCCATTTGGACTCCTATGCAACGTCGGGAGAAAATGCTCATGATGAAATTAAGGTGTAAGTCGATCAAGGAGGTGGATGATAATCAAGCATGGAGAAGTCTGGATGGTGAAAGTTTCAACTGATGACAATATTGCTGATATAATCACCAAGACATTGTCAAACAACAAGTTTTGCCACTATATTCGGTTGATAAAATTGCATGATGAAAACTAATTTGTTCCCTTGTTAATGTAAAGTTTGTTCCAAAGTGGAGATTTGTGGTATTTTGGATCAAACTCTAGTCTCGACGGAGATAGCTTCATGGTTCGACAAAGGTTTAGCATGTAGTCGAAGTTTGTTCACATGCTGATTCTATATGCCGTAGTCAAAGTATGATCAAACATGCAATAGTCGAAATGCTAGGATTGTTATTGGACATTGCTTGTAAGCCCAATTGTTAAGTTAGCTTGTAGCCTAAGTTAGCTTTGTAGTCTATAAATAGACTAGTTCTCTCAGGTTGTTGAGAGAGAGGTTAATTGTTATTATTCACTTGTAATCTTTGAACCTTTATTAAGTAAGTGAATAGTAAAGCAAGTTTTAAACAATTTCAATTCATCTTCTTCCTTCTTCTCTCTCTCTCTCTCTCTCTCTCTCTCTCTCTCTCTCTCTCTCTCTCTCTCTTTCGTAAAACGTAATAAGATTTTTTGTGTTTGTTCAAGAAACTCAATATTTATCATATTTTGATTTGTTCTTGATGATATCAATTCACAACAATTACAATAAACAATCATCACTCTGATTACTACCTACCCATTACTAAAAACATGTAACCAAACTACCTAAATTACCCTTATAACTAATTTACTTAATGCCTAATTAAAGGGCAACATGGTAAAGAGCATATTCAAATAATATGGATTCACCTCCTCACTTTCTGATGCCACCTATCACTTTACTATTGGTCCATAATATCCCTTTTTTTTTGTTTTATCAATCTTCCCTCTCTTTTCTACTCATTATACTTATCACTTCCTCTCTCATCCGTCCAACTATTTCTTGCAAATCTGCTTATCTTGCTTATTTCATTTTCAAAAGGTAATGACATATTTTCATCACCTCTCCTCATATTCCTTACTGCATTTTCAACTTTGAAGAACATGATTTTTGAACTTGCATCTCTCCTTAGCTTCTGGTTTTCGTTAATGGAAACATGATTTTTAAACAATGAAGATTCTACATTTCTCATTCCAGGTCCTTATTTTTATGGTTTCGAAATATAAGTTCAAAATCTGAGGTTGAAAATATTTGTTTCCTCACTTTAAATCGATTCATTGTTCAAGGTTTTATGATGTCGAATGTTTCATGTTTTTTGAAGTCCAATGTTTCATGTTATTATTGTGTTTGTAAAAGTTGAAGAAAATATTAGTTTCTTCACTTTATATCGATTTACTGTAATCGATTTTTTGATTTTTTTCATCATCCATTTTTCAACATGTTCATCTTTTTCGAAGTCGAATGTTTCATGTCCGTACGGTGTTTTTAAAAGTTGAAAGATGTTAGCTTTGTTTTTGTCATTTGCAAGGTAATAACACATGTAGCACGGTTGCTTCTCTGATATGTTTCTGGTTTTTGTTAATGGAGAACATCATTTTTTTACAATGAAGATTCAACATAGTTCAAACCCTTTGTCGATATCTTGCACGGAGAATTCGAAGTGAACCGGTTAATCAACCTCATTCTTTATTGTAGTCTTCATTGTATTTTCATCTTCGATGACTTTACCAAACATTTACATCTTATGCAGGTGTTATTGGTGTACTCCATCAAGTTATGAAAACTCAGGTTGCAGGGGCCTACAATTTCACTATTAGTATTTACAATGATTTTACAATGAGTATATAATTTCACTAGATTTTATGCATTACATTGATTCTGCAGTCCTGTTTTGAGTTTGACTTTTATGTCTTTCTATTCAGCTTGTTGATTATACAATATATGTAGATTTTATTTAGAGTCTTATATGCTAAAGGCTTCACAATTAATTTTTTTTATGATTCAATGTTTATAAGTTGTCCACATGTGATTCACTGATACAACTATGCAGTTAACAATACTTTATAATTGAAAATTACGCTGCATTAGTGAACTTCCTATTACAATTATAAGTCATGCCTTTAGCATTGAACATATTTGCTAAGATTTAGTGGATGGTTAACTTGTAACTTACTGCTATTCTGAATGACATGTTTAATGTAGAACTTCCATCAAGGCTATGTTATAACAAATTATCTTTCCTATAATATAATGAATAAATCCTAAACTTTATTTCAATTGGTATGGCATTTCTTTTTTTTGTCACATGAAAACTTTCTTTTTTATATTTAAATGGTCACTGTAGTTAATTAAAATTTATATTGTAGTTGTTCTAACAAGCTAAAGTAGTACTTCTATATATTGATCTGGTTCTTACAAGCTAAAGAAAGAATGAAACAAATGAAATTACTTATAATCAGTATGTGTTTACATAATATAACAGTCTCAAATTGAAGGTATTTTGCTTCAATGGAGTTGCTTCAGTTGTAACTATCATTCAAAAGTAAAATCAGATCAATGAGTAAGTACTCACAGCAGAACTATGTTAACTTCATTGAAAAGTAATAATTTGAAGGCATTTTGGTGAAATTGATTTGCTTCACTTTTACCTGTCATTGTTATAGTAAAAGTACCTACTCAATTAGAGCTAACCATCAGTACTTACTCAATGTGGTATCTGTTGTTCTTTTGATATCCGAAACTCCCAATTGTGTTCAACAGGTTTCCCATTTTTTTTCTTCTGCAAACTCAAGTAATTGAGTTAATTTTCAATCATAGAAAACATTATTATGTCTTACATTGATGTCACAATTACTCATACTGTATTATACAAAAGAAAAAAATGAAATTAACTAAGTCCTTAATTTTAAGAATAAACATTAAACAATAGCTAAATTAATCCTACAACATACAAATTCACTTTTTAAACTTGAGGATTCTGATCCAATATTCAACTTATTAGTTACCCTAAGTTAAAGTCATTGGGATAAATCAATCTAATTACCATAAAGCCCACAAAATTGACAATTTTCTAAGAACAGGAAAATCATAGACAAATATGTTGTAAATGTGCCTTAAAACCTTTATTGATGAAGAGAAAGAAAACATATTTTGGAGATTGGATTTACTGCGAAAATCGGAAGAAAAGTCGGGAAAAAAATTCGATCAGCTAATAGTTTCGTCCGTACGGTGAATAGTGTTATTTTGTACGGATGAATAATGTTGTCCGTACGGCGAATAGAGCTGTCCGTACGGTGAATAGTGTTTTCGAGTTTTCGGGCTTTTTTGATTCGGTCCATGGATCCATGTGATTTTGGGCTTTGTTTGTTGGGTATTTGCTATTATAAAAATGTATCTCTTATATGATTGGTGTGTGACAATCTTAGAGTTTACACCCACAAGGGAGAGCAAAGGTTTAAAGGCATAACATAGGGTTTCAGTTATTCACAAGGAAAACCTTAGAAAAGCAAAGGTTTAGGAAAACCTTTAGAGTTGTTTAAGGCTATTGTGAAACACTGTTACACCTTGGGTTTGAGTGATTCACATATTGAGAGTTGAAGAGGTTAGGAAACACTTGGGTAGAAAATAAGGTTGTTCTTGGGAACCTGAAGGCGAAGGCTATTTTCTTGTAACTCATCTATAATCTCTTGTAACAGCTTTCTGAGTATAGTGAATTAGAGAGCCGCTCTCTCCCCCAGAGTAGATCGTTTGATCGAACTGGGTAAATAAACCTTTAGTTTTTTTCTTTCCTTATTCTGTTATATTATCTCTGTATGGATTATTATTGCTGAAGGCCATTTATTTTGGTTGTTATTGTTCTTTAACTCACAAATTAATATTGAATTTTGTCAAACTTCACAACAAGATTCACAACAACTGGTGCGGTGAGCGTGGAGCAAAGAGATATTGTTGACAAGTGAGCACCATGGTTAATAGATGACAGATCGAGAAATTTTCTGGTATATTCGGGTTATGGAAAGTTAAGATGCAAGAAATTTTAATTCAAGAGAAGTGTATCGATGCTTTGAAGAGTGAAGAATTGATGCCTGTAGGACTTACACAGGTACAGAAGACTAAGATGGTGGATAAGGCCAGGAGTGCCATTATCTTGTACCTTGGGGATAAAGTTCTAAGAGAAGTCGCCAGGGAGCAAACTGCGGTTGCTATGTGGGCAAAACATGAATCATTGTATATGACAAAGTCTTTGGCTCACAGGTTGTATCTGAAACAACAACTCTATTCATTCCGAATGGTGGAGAACAAATCCAAAGTTGAGCAGCTCATAGAAATTCACAAGATTATCGATGATCTTGAGAATATTGAAGTGAAGATTGATGATGAGGATAAGGCTTTGCTCCTGTTGAGTTCATTGGAGAATCTTCACTCTCCGCATTTCTTTTCAAGATTATTTTTCATAAGACAAACTATTTGCGGTATTAGTGTTGTTCTATGCTATAAACAATGAGTTATGGAGGAAGAAAGAATTATGGAAGAAGAAGTTATGAAGGAAGAAACAATTATGGAAGAAGAAAGAATTATGGAAGAAGAAGAAGTTATGAAGGAAGAAATAGTTTGTAAATTACCTTGGTGTTAATTGTTGAGAGAAGAGAAGAGTTGAATGTACGGAATCTTTCACTTGATCGATCGGATTAGACTTTCGCTTGATGCAATTCAACTTTGTGTTGATTTTGTTTAAATAACATTCTGTTAATGAATTGCCTCTTAAGAATAGTTTTTTTTTCCTTTCATTTCTTATTAAAAGGGGTAAATAATAATATGTTTTCGAGCATTAGCTTAAATTAAAATAGTATATTTAGTGTTAAGATATAAACTCTGGCAAATGTTTTCAACTTCGATCTGAATTTGGAAAGGAGACATATAAAAATTCAGTAAATGAAAGGTCATATGATTTGATTAAATACATTGATTGATATTGTATTTACTAGTCGTTATTATTTGGAGTCTTCAATAATTTTTCTCGAGGTTAGGGGCTCAAGAGATGTGGTCAAGGGATGTTTCGGATCATAAACTAATATGGATTAGGAGAAAGGAGATTGATTTGGGCCTAAGTCGTTCAAGTTTTTTTTCTAGTTGGATTAATCATCACGATTTCTTTCCATTAGTGAAATCGATTTGAAAGGCTAATGTGTTGGATGGTATAGTTGCGGAAGGCGATGGGAATTATTGTGTGCAATTAATGGAGGATCGATTGTTAGCTTCTTCTTCCATTTGGACTCCTATGCAACGTCGGGAGAAAATGCTCATGATGAAATTAAGGTGTAAGTCGATCAAGGAGGTGGATGATAATCAAGCATGGAGAAGTCTGGATGGTGAAAGTTTCAACTGATGACAATATTGCTGATATAATCACCAAGACATTGTCAAACAACAAGTTTTGCCACTATATTCGGTTGATAAAATTGCATGATGAAAACTAATTTGTTCCCTTGTTAATGTAAAGTTTGTTCCAAAGTGGAGATTTTTGGTATTTTGGATCAAACTCTAGTCTCGACGGAGATAGCTTCATGGTTCGACAAAGGTTTAGCATGTAGTCGAAGTTTGTTCACATGCTGATTCTATATGCCGTAGTCAAAGTATGATCAAACATGCAATAGTCGAAATGCTAGGATTGTTATTGGACATTGCTTGTAAGCCCAATTGTTAAGTTAGCTTGTAGCCTAAGTTAGCTTTGTAGTCTATAAATAGACTAGTTCTCTCAGGTTGTTGAGAGAGAGGTTAATTGTTATTATTCACTTGTAATCTTTGAACCTTTATTAAGTAAGTGAATAGTAAAGCAAGTTTTAAACAATTTCAATTCATCTTCTTCCTTCTTCTCTCTCTCTCTCTCTCTCTCTCTCTCTCTCTCTCTCTCTCTCTCTCTCTCTTTCGTAAAACGTAATAAGATTTTTTGTGTTTGTTCAAGAAACTCAATATTTATCATATTTTGATTTGTTCTTGATGATATCAATTCACAACAATTACAATAAACAATCATCACTCTGATTACTACCTACCCATTACTAAAAACATGTAACCAAACTACCTAAATTACCCTTATAACTAATTTACTTAATGCCTAATTAAAGGGCAACATGGTAAAGAGCATATTCAAATAATATGGATTCACCTCCTCACTTTCTGATGCCACCTATCACTTTACTATTGGTCCATAATATCCCTTTTTTTTTGTTTTATCAATCTTCCCTCTCTTTTCTACTCATTATACTTATCACTTCCTCTCTCATCCGTCCAACTATTTCTTGCAAATCTGCTTATCTTGCTTATTTCATTTTCAAAAGGTAATGACATATTTTCATCACCTCTCCTCATATTCCTTACTGCATTTTCAACTTTGAAGAACATGATTTTTGAACTTGCATCTCTCCTTATCTTCTGGTTTTCGTTAATGGAAACATGATTTTTAAACAATGAAGATTCTACATTTCTCATTCCAGGTCCTTATTTTTATGGTTTCGAAATATAAGTTCAAAATCTGAGGTTGAAAATATTTGTTTCCTCACTTTAAATCGATTCATTGTTCAAGGTTTTATGATGTCGAATGTTTCATGTTTTTTGAAGTCCAATGTTTCATGTTATTATTGTGTTTGTAAAAGTTGAAGAAAATATTAGTTTCTTCACTTTATATCGATTTACTGTAATCGATTTTTTGATTTTTTTCATCATCCATTTTTCAACATGTTCATCTTTTTCGAAGTCGAATGTTTCATGTCCGTACGGTGTTTTTAAAAGTTGAAAGATGTTAGCTTTGTTTTTGTCATTTGCAAGGTAATAACACATGTAGCACGGTTGCTTCTCTGATATGTTTCTGGTTTTTGTTAATGGAGAACATCATTTTTTTACAATGAAGATTCAACATAGTTCAAACCCTTTGTCGATATCTTGCACGGAGAATTCGAAGTGAACCGGTTAATCAACCTCATTCTTTATTGTAGTCTTCATTGTATTTTCATCTTCGATGACTTTACCAAACATTTACATCTTATGCAGGTGTTATTGGTGTACTCCATCAAGTTATGAAAACTCAGGTTGCAGGGGCCTACAATTTCACTATTAGTATTTACAATGATTTTACAATGAGTATATAATTTCACTAGATTTTATGCATTACATTGATTCTGCAGTCCTGTTTTGAGTTTGACTTTTATGTCTTTCTATTCAGCTTGTTGATTATACAATATATGTAGATTTTATTTAGAGTCTTATATGCTAAAGGCTTCACAATTAATTTTTTTTATGATTCAATGTTTATAAGTTGTCCACATGTGATTCACTGATACAACTATGCAGTTAACAATACTTTATAATTGAAAATTACGCTGCATTAGTGAACTTCCTATTACAATTATAAGTCATGCCTTTAGCATTGAACATATTTGCTAAGATTTAGTGGATGGTTAACTTGTAACTTACTGCTATTCTGAATGACATGTTTAATGTAGAACTTCCATCAAGGCTATGTTATAACAAATTATCTTTCCTATAATATAATGAATAAATCCTAAACTTTATTTCAATTGGTATGGCATTTCTTTTTTTTGTCACATGAAAACTTTCTTTTTTATATTTAAATGGTCACTGTAGTTAATTAAAATTTATATTGTAGTTGTTCTAACAAGCTAAAGTAGTACTTCTATATATTGATCTGGTTCTTACAAGCTAAAGAAAGAATGAAACAAATGAAATTACTTATAATCAGTATGTGTTTACATAATATAACAGTCTCAAATTGAAGGTATTTTGCTTCAATGGAGTTGCTTCAGTTGTAACTATCATTCAAAAGTAAAATCAGATCAATGAGTAAGTACTCACAGCAGAACTATGTTAACTTCATTGAAAAGTAATAATTTGAAGGCATTTTGGTGAAATTGATTTGCTTCACTTTTACCTGTCATTGTTATAGTAAAAGTACCTACTCAATTAGAGCTAACCATCAGTACTTACTCAATGTGGTATCTGTTGTTCTTTTGATATCCGAAACTCCCAATTGTGTTCAACAGGTTTCCCATTTTTTTTCTTCTGCAAACTCAAGTAATTGAGTTAATTTTCAATCATAGAAAACATTATTATGTCTTACATTGATGTCACAATTACTCATACTGTATTATACAAAAGAAAAAAATGAAATTAACTAAGTCCTTAATTTTAAGAATAAACATTAAACAATAGCTAAATTAATCCTACAACATACAAATTCACTTTTTAAACTTGAGGATTCTGATCCAATATTCAACTTATTAGTTACCCTAAGTTAAAGTCATTGGGATAAATCAATCTAATTACCATAAAGCCCACAAAATTGACAATTTTCTAAGAACAGGAAAATCATAGACAAATATGTTGTAAATGTGCCTTAAAACCTTTATTGATGAAGAGAAAGAAAACATATTTTGGAGATTGGATTTACTGCGAAAATCGGAAGAAAAGTCGGGAAAAAAATTCGATCAGCTAATAGTTTCGTCCGTACGGTGAATAGTGTTATTTTGTACGGATGAATAATGTTGTCCGTACGGCGAATAGAGCTGTCCGTACGGTGAATAGTGTTTTCGAGTTTTCGGGCTTTTTTGATTCGGTCCATGGATCCATGTGATTTTGGGCTTTGTTTGTTGGGTATTTGCTATTATAAAAATGTATCTCTTATATGATTGGTGTGTGACAATCTTAGAGTTTACACCCACAAGGGAGAGCAAAGGTTTAAAGGCATAACATAGGGTTTCAGTTATTCACAAGGAAAACCTTAGAAAAGCAAAGGTTTAGGAAAACCTTTAGAGTTGTTTAAGGCTATTGTGAAACACTGTTACACCTTGGGTTTGAGTGATTCACATATTGAGAGTTGAAGAGGTTAGGAAACACTTGGGTAGAAAATAAGGTTGTTCTTGGGAACCTGAAGGCGAAGGCTATTTTCTTGTAACTCATCTATAATCTCTTGTAACAGCTTTCTGAGTATAGTGAATTAGAGAGCCGCTCTCTCCCCCAGAGTAGATCGTTTGATCGAACTGGGTAAATAAACCTTTAGTTTTTTTCTTTCCTTATTCTGTTATATTATCTCTGTATGGATTATTATTGCTGAAGGCCATTTATTTTGGTTGTTATTGTTCTTTAACTCACAAATTAATATTGAATTTTGTCAAACTTCACAACAAGATTCACAACAACTGGTGCGGTGAGCGTGGAGCAAAGAGATATTGTTGACAAGTGAGCACCATGGTTAATAGATGACAGATCGAGAAATTTTCTGGTATATTCGGGTTATGGAAAGTTAAGATGCAAGAAATTTTAATTCAAGAGAAGTGTATCGATGCTTTGAAGAGTGAAGAATTGATGCCTGTAGGACTTACACAGGTACAGAAGACTAAGATGGTGGATAAGGCCAGGAGTGCCATTATCTTGTACCTTGGGGATAAAGTTCTAAGAGAAGTCGCCAGGGAGCAAACTGCGGTTGCTATGTGGGCAAAACATGAATCATTGTATATGACAAAGTCTTTGGCTCACAGGTTGTATCTGAAACAACAACTCTATTCATTCCGAATGGTGGAGAACAAATCCAAAGTTGAGCAGCTCATAGAAATTCACAAGATTATCGATGATCTTGAGAATATTGAAGTGAAGATTGATGATGAGGATAAGGCTTTGCTCCTGTTGAGTTCATTGGAGAATCTTCACTCTCCGCATTTCTTTTCAAGATTATTTTTCATAAGACAAACTATTTGCGGTATTAGTGTTGTTCTATGCTATAAACAATGAGTTATGGAGGAAGAAAGAATTATGGAAGAAGAAGTTATGAAGGAAGAAACAATTATGGAAGAAGAAAGAATTATGGAAGAAGAAGAAGTTATGAAGGAAGAAATAGTTTGTAAATTACCTTGGTGTTAATTGTTGAGAGAAGAGAAGAGTTGAATGTACGGAATCTTTCACTTGATCGATCGGATTAGACTTTCGCTTGATGCAATTCAACTTTGTGTTGATTTTGTTTAAATAACATTCTGTTAATGAATTGCCTCTTAAGAATAGTTTTTTTTTCCTTTCATTTCTTATTAAAAGGGGTAAATAATAATATGTTTTCGAGCATTAGCTTAAATTAAAATAGTATATTTAGTGTTAAGATATAAACTCTGGCAAATGTTTTCAACTTCGATCTGAATTTGGAAAGGAGACATATAAAAATTCAGTAAATGAAAGGTCATATGATTTGATTAAATACATTGATTGATATTGTATTTACTAGTCGTTATTATTTGGAGTCTTCAATAATTTTTCTCGAGGTTAGGGGCTCAAGAGATGTGGTCAAGGGATGTTTCGGATCATAAACTAATATGGATTAGGAGAAAGGAGATTGATTTGGGCCTAAGTCGTTCAAGTTTTTTTTCTAGTTGGATTAATCATCACGATTTCTTTCCATTAGTGAAATCGATTTGAAAGGCTAATGTGTTGGATGGTATAGTTGCGGAAGGCGATGGGAATTATTGTGTGCAATTAATGGAGGATCGATTGTTAGCTTCTTCTTCCATTTGGACTCCTATGCAACGTCGGGAGAAAATGCTCATGATGAAATTAAGGTGTAAGTCGATCAAGGAGGTGGATGATAATCAAGCATGGAGAAGTCTGGATGGTGAAAGTTTCAACTGATGACAATATTGCTGATATAATCACCAAGACATTGTCAAACAACAAGTTTTGCCACTATATTCGGTTGATAAAATTGCATGATGAAAACTAATTTGTTCCCTTGTTAATGTAAAGTTTGTTCCAAAGTGGAGATTTTTGGTATTTTGGATCAAACTCTAGTCTCGACGGAGATAGCTTCATGGTTCGACAAAGGTTTAGCATGTAGTCGAAGTTTGTTCACATGCTGATTCTATATGCCGTAGTCAAAGTATGATCAAACATGCAATAGTCGAAATGCTAGGATTGTTATTGGACATTGCTTGTAAGCCCAATTGTTAAGTTAGCTTGTAGCCTAAGTTAGCTTTGTAGTCTATAAATAGACTAGTTCTCTCAGGTTGTTGAGAGAGAGGTTAATTGTTATTATTCACTTGTAATCTTTGAACCTTTATTAAGTAAGTGAATAGTAAAGCAAGTTTTAAACAATTTCAATTCATCTTCTTCCTTCTTCTCTCTCTCTCTCTCTCTCTCTCTCTCTCTCTCTCTCTCTCTCTCTCTTTCGTAAAACGTAATAAGATTTTTTGTGTTTGTTCAAGAAACTCAATATTTATCATATTTTGATTTGTTCTTGATGATATCAATTCACAACAATTACAATAAACAATCATCACTCTGATTACTACCTACCCATTACTAAAAACATGTAACCAAACTACCTAAATTACCCTTATAACTAATTTACTTAATGCCTAATTAAAGGGCAACATGGTAAAGAGCATATTCAAATAATATGGATTCACCTCCTCACTTTCTGATGCCACCTATCACTTTACTATTGGTCCATAATATCCCTTTTTTTTTGTTTTATCAATCTTCCCTCTCTTTTCTACTCATTATACTTATCACTTCCTCTCTCATCCGTCCAACTATTTCTTGCAAATCTGCTTATCTTGCTTATTTCATTTTCAAAAGGTAATGACATATTTTCATCACCTCTCCTCATATTCCTTACTGCATTTTCAACTTTGAAGAACATGATTTTTGAACTTGCATCTCTCCTTATCTTCTGGTTTTCGTTAATGGAAACATGATTTTTAAACAATGAAGATTCTACATTTCTCATTCCAGGTCCTTATTTTTATGGTTTCGAAATATAAGTTCAAAATCTGAGGTTGAAAATATTTGTTTCCTCACTTTAAATCGATTCATTGTTCAAGGTTTTATGATGTCGAATGTTTCATGTTTTTTGAAGTCCAATGTTTCATGTTATTATTGTGTTTGTAAAAGTTGAAGAAAATATTAGTTTCTTCACTTTATATCGATTTACTGTAATCGATTTTTTGATTTTTTTCATCATCCATTTTTCAACATGTTCATCTTTTTCGAAGTCGAATGTTTCATGTCCGTACGGTGTTTTTAAAAGTTGAAAGATGTTAGCTTTGTTTTTGTCATTTGCAAGGTAATAACACATGTAGCACGGTTGCTTCTCTGATATGTTTCTGGTTTTTGTTAATGGAGAACATCATTTTTTTACAATGAAGATTCAACATAGTTCAAACCCTTTGTCGATATCTTGCACGGAGAATTCGAAGTGAACCGGTTAATCAACCTCATTCTTTATTGTAGTCTTCATTGTATTTTCATCTTCGATGACTTTACCAAACATTTACATCTTATGCAGGTGTTATTGGTGTACTCCATCAAGTTATGAAAACTCAGGTTGCAGGGGCCTACAATTTCACTATTAGTATTTACAATGATTTTACAATGAGTATATAATTTCACTAGATTTTATGCATTACATTGATTCTGCAGTCCTGTTTTGAGTTTGACTTTTATGTCTTTCTATTCAGCTTGTTGATTATACAATATATGTAGATTTTATTTAGAGTCTTATATGCTAAAGGCTTCACAATTAATTTTTTTTATGATTCAATGTTTATAAGTTGTCCACATGTGATTCACTGATACAACTATGCAGTTAACAATACTTTATAATTGAAAATTACGCTGCATTAGTGAACTTCCTATTACAATTATAAGTCATGCCTTTAGCATTGAACATATTTGCTAAGATTTAGTGGATGGTTAACTTGTAACTTACTGCTATTCTGAATGACATGTTTAATGTAGAACTTCCATCAAGGCTATGTTATAACAAATTATCTTTCCTATAATATAATGAATAAATCCTAAACTTTATTTCAATTGGTATGGCATTTCTTTTTTTTGTCACATGAAAACTTTCTTTTTTATATTTAAATGGTCACTGTAGTTAATTAAAATTTATATTGTAGTTGTTCTAACAAGCTAAAGTAGTACTTCTATATATTGATCTGGTTCTTACAAGCTAAAGAAAGAATGAAACAAATGAAATTACTTATAATCAGTATGTGTTTACATAATATAACAGTCTCAAATTGAAGGCATTTTGCTTCAATGGAGTTGCTTCAGTTGTAACTATCATTCAAAAGTAAAATCAGATCAATGAGTAAGTACTCACAGCAGAACTATGTTAACTTCATTGAAAAGTAATAATTTGAAGGAATTTTGGTGAAATTGATTTGCTTCACTTTTACCTGTCATTGTTATAGTAAAAGTACCTACTCAATTAGAGCTAACCATCAGTACTTACTCAATGTGGTATCTGTTGTTCTTTTGATATCCGAAACTCCCAATTGTGTTCAACAGGTTTCCCATTTTTTTTCTTCTGCAAACTCAAGTAATTGAGTTAATTTTCAATCATAGAAAACATTATTATGTCTTACATTGATGTCACAATTACTCATACTGTATTATACAAAAGAAAAAAATGAAATTAACTAAGTCCTTAATTTTAAGAATAAACATTAAACAATAGCTAAATTAATCCTACAACATACAAATTCACTTTTTAAACTTGAGGATTCTGATCCAATATTCAACTTATTAGTTACTCTAAGTTAAAGTCATTGGGATAAATCAATCTAATTACCATAAAGCCCACAAAATTGACAATTTTCTAAGAACAGGAAAATCATAGACAAATATGTTGTAAATGTGCCTTAAAACCTTTATTGATGAAGAGAAAGAAAACATATTTTGGAGATTGGATTTACTGCGAAAATCGGAAGAAAAGTCGGGAAAAAAATTCGATCAGCTAATAGTTTCGTCCGTACGGTGAATAGTGTTATTTTGTACGGATGAATAATGTTGTCCGTACGGCGAATAGAGCTGTCCGTACGGTGAATAGTGTTTTCGAGTTTTCGGGCTTTTTTGATTCGGTCCATGGATCCATGTGATTTTGGGCTTTGTTTGTTGGGTATTTGCTATTATAAAAATGTATCTCTTATATGATTGGTGTGTGACAATCTTAGAGTTTACACCAACAAGGGAGAGCAAAGGTTTAAAGGCATAACATAGGGTTTCAGTTATTCACAAGGAAAACCTTAGAAAAGCAAAGGTTTAGGAAAACCTTTAGAGTTGTTTAAGGCTATTGTGAAACACTGTTACACCTTGGGTTTGAGTGATTCACATATTGAGAGTTGAAGAGTTTAGGAAACACTTGGGTAGAAAATAAGGTTGTTCTTGGGAACCTGAAGGCGAAGGCTATTTTCTTGTAACTCATCTATAATCTCTTGTAACAGCTTTCTGAGTATAGTGAATTAGAGAGCCGCTCTCTCCCCCAGAGTAGATCATTTGATCGAACTGGGTAAATAAACCTTTAGTTTTTTTCTTTCCTTATTCTGTTATATTATCTCTGTATGGATTATTATTGCTGAAGGCCATTTATTTTGGTTGTTATTGTTCTTTAACTCACAAATTAATATTGAATTTTGTCAAACTTCACAACAAGATTCACAACAACTGGTGCGGTGAGCGTGGAGCAAAGAGATATTGTTGACAAGTGAGCACCATGGTTAATAGATGACAGATCGAGAAATTTTCTGGTATATTCGGGTTATGGAAAGTTAAGATGCAAGAAATTTTAATTCAAGAGAAGTGTATCGATGCTTTGAAGAGTGAAGAATTGATGCCTGTAGGACTTACACAGGTACAGAAGACTAAGATGGTGGATAAGGCCAGGAGTGCCATTATCTTGTACCTTGGGGATAAAGTTCTAAGAGAAGTCGCCAGGGAGCAAACTGCGGTTGCTATGTGGGCAAAACATGAATCATTGTATATGACAAAGTCTTTGGCTCACAGGTTGTATCTGAAACAACAACTCTATTCATTCCGAATGGTGGAGAACAAATCCATAGTTGAGCAGCTCATAGAAATTCACAAGATTATCGATGATCTTGAGAATATTGAAGTGAAGATTGATGATGAGGATAAGGCTTTGCTCCTGTTGAGTTCATTGGAGAATCTTCACTCTCCGCATTTCTTTTCAAGATTATTTTTCATAAGACAAACTATTTGCGGTATTAGTGTTGTTCTATGCTATAAACAATGAGTTATGGAGGAAGAAAGAATTATGGAAGAAGAAGTTATGAAGGAAGAAACAATTATGGAAGAAGAAAGAATTATGGAAGAAGAAGAAGTTATGAAGGAAGAAAGAGTTTGTAAATTACCTTGGTGTTAATTGTTGAGAGAAGAGAAGAGTTGAATGTACGGAATCTTTCACTTGATCGATCGGATTAGACTTTCGCTTGATGCAATTCAACTTTGTGTTGATTTTGTTTAAATAACATTCTGTTAATGAATTGCCTCTTAAGAATAGTTTTTTTTTCCTTTCATTTCTTATTAAAAGGTGTAAATAATAATATGTTTTCGAGCATTAGCTTAAATTAAAATAGTATATTTAGTGTTAAGATATAAACTCTGGCAAATGTTTTCAACTTCGATCTGAATTTGGAAATGAGACATATAAAAATTCAGTAAATGAAAGGTCATATGATTTGATTAAATACATTGATTGATATTGTATTTACTAGTCGTTATTATTTGGAGTCTTCAATAATTTTTCTCGAGGTTAGGGGCTCAAGAGATGTGGTCAAGGGATGTTTCGGATCATAAACTAATATGGATTAGGAGAAAGGAGATTGATTTGGGCCTAAGTCGTTCAAGTTTTTTTTCTAGTTGGATTAATCATCACGATTTCTTTCCATTAGTGAAATCGATTTGAAAGGCTAATGTGTTGGATGGTATAGTTGCGGAAGGCGATGGAAATTATTGTGTGCAATTAATGGAGGATCGATTGTTAGCTTCTTCTTTCATTTGGACTCCTATGCAGCGTCAGGAGAAAATGCTCGGGATGAAATCAAGGTGTAAGTCGATCAAGGAGGTGGATGATAATCAAGCATGGAGAAGTCCGGATGGTGAAAGTTTCAACTGATGACAATATTGCTGATATAATCACCAAGACATTGTCAAACAACAAGTTTTTCCACTCTATTCGGTTGATAAAATTGCATGATGAAAACTAGTTTGTTCTCTTGTTAATGTAAAGTTTGTTCCAAGGTGGAGATTTGTGGTATTTTGGATCGAACTCTAGTCTCGACGGAGATAGCTTCATGGTTCGACAAAGGTTTAGCATGTAGTCGAAGTTTGTTCACTTGCTGATTCTATATTCCGTAGTCAAAGTATGATCAAACATGCAATAGTCGAAATGCTAGGATTGTTAGGATGTCGAATTGGACATTGCTTGTAAGCCCAATTGTTAAGTTAGCTTGTAGCCTAAATTAGCTTAGTAGTCTATAAATAGACTAGTTCTCTCAGATTGTTGAGAGAGAGGTTAACTGTTATTATTCACTTGTAAGTGAATAGTAAAGCAAGTTTTAACCAATTTCAATTCATCTTCTTCCTTCTTCTCTCTCTCTCCCCCTTTCGTAAAACGTAATAAGATTTTTTGTGTTTATTCAAGAAACTCAATATTTATCATATTTTGATTTGTTCTTGATGATATCAATTCACAACAATTACAATAAACAATCATCACTCTGATTATTCTTTTACATCTTCCTCAAGTGTCTTCCCTCCAAAAGTAATTTTTCAGTTCTCCAAAGTGTAACCTTTATTTCAAACTAATATGTGGAAAAAAAATTAGAGCACTAAACTTTTGTCTTTCTTCTCATTAAATATGTGTTGATAATGAACTATTAAGGTTGAAAGAATATTACGAAATAGTTCAATTTTACAATTCAACATGTAAGCGTGCATAATCTTAAAAAATATTTTCTTTGTTTGCTGTTCGAATTAGACGTTAACTTTTTCAAGAAAATCAACTATCTACCCATTACTAAAAATATGTAACCAAACTACCTAAATTACCCTTATAACTAATTTACTTAATGCCTAATTAAAGGGCAACATGGTAAAGAGCATATTCAAATAATATGGATTCACCTCCTCACTTTCTGATGCCACCTATCACTTTACTATTGGTCCATAATATCCCATTTTTTTTTTATCAATCTTTCCTCTCTTTTCTACTCATTATACTTATCACTTCCTCTCTCACCAGTCCAACTATTTCTTGCAAATCTGATTATCTTGCTTGTTTCATTTTCAAAAGGTAATGATATATTTTCATCACCTCTCCTCATATTTCTTACTACATTTTCAACTTTGAAGAACATGATTTTTGAACATGCATATCTCCTTATCTTCTGGTTTTCGTTAATGGAAACATGATTTTTAAACAATGAAGATTCTACATTTCTCATTCCAGGTCCTTATTTTTATGGTTTTGAAATATAAGTTCAAAATCAGAGGTTGAAAATATTTGTTTCCTCACTTTAAATCGATTCATTGTTCAAGGTTTTATGATGTCGAATGTTTCATGTTTTTTGAAGTCCAATGTTTCATGTTATTATCGTGTTTGTAAAAGTTGAAGAAAATATTAGTTTCTTCACTTTATATCGATTTACTGTAATCGATTTTTTTGATTTTTTTCATCATGCGTTTTTCAACATGTTCATCTTTTTCGAAGTCGAATGTTTCATGTTCGTACGGTGTTTTTAAAAGTTGAAAGATGTTGGCTTTATTTTTGTCATTTGCAAGGTAATTAACACATGTAGCACGGTTGCTTCTCTGATCTGTTTCTGGTTTTTGTTAATGGAGAACATCATTTCTTTACAATGGAGATTCAACATAGTTCAAACCCTTTGTCGATATCTTGCACGGAGAATTCGAAGTGAACCGGTTAATCAACCTCATTCTTTATTGTAGTCCTCATTGTATTTTCATCTTCGATGACTTTACCAAACATTTACTTCTTATGTAGGTGTTATTGGTGTACTCCATCAAGTAATGAAAACTCAGGTTGCAGGGGCCTACAATTTCACTATTAGTATTTACAATGATTTTACAATGAGTATACAATTTCACTAGATTTTATGCATTACCTTGATTCTGCAGTCCTGTTTTGTGTTTGACTTTTATGTCTTTCTATTCAGCTTGCTGATTATACAATATATGTAGATTTTATTTAGAGTCTTATATGCTAAAGGCTTCACAATTAATTTTTTTTATGATTCAATGTTTATAAGTTATCCACATGTGATTCACTGATACACCTATGCAGTTAACATTACTTTATAATTGAAAATTACGCTGCATTAGTGAACTTCCTATTACAATTATAAGTCATGCCTTTAGCATTGAACATATTTGCTAAGATTTAGTGGATGGTTAACTTGTAACTTACTGCTATTCTGAATGACATGTTTAATGTAGAACTTCCATCAAGGCTATGTTATAACAAATTATCTTTCATATAATATAATGAATAAATCCTAAACTTTATATCAATTGGTATGGCATTTCTTTTTTTTTTTAGTCACATGGAAACTTTCTATTTTATATTTAAATGGTCATTGTAGTTGATTAAAATTTATATTGTAGTTGTTCTAACAAGCTAAAGTAGTACTTCTATATATTGATCTGGTTCTTACAAGCTAAAAAAAGAATGAAACAAATGAAATTACTTATAATCAGTCTGTGTTTACATAATATAACAGTCTCAATTTGAAGGCATTTTGCTTCAGTGGAGTTGCTTCAGTTGTAACTATCATTCAAAAGTAAAATCAGATCAATGAGTAAGTACTCACAGCATAACTATGATAACTTCATTGAAAAGTAATAATTTGAAGGCATTTTGGTGAAATTGATTTGCTTCAGTTGTAACTATCATTCAAAAATAAAATCATATCAATGAGTAAGTACTCACATCATAACTATGTTAACTTCATTGAAAAGTAATAATTTGAAGGCATTTTGGTGAAATTGATTTGCTTCACTTTTACCTGTCATTGTTATAGTAAAAGTACCTACTCATTTAGAGCTAACCATCAGTACTTACTCAATGTGGTATCTGTTGTTCTTTTGATATCCGAAACTCCCAATTATGTTCAACAGGTTTCCCATTTTTTTTCTTCTGCAAACTCAAGTAGTTGAGTTAATTTTCAATCATAGAAAACATTATTATGTCTTACATTGATGTCACAATTACTCATACTGTATTATACAGAAGAAAAAAAATGAAATTAACTAAATCCTTAATTTTAAGAATAAACATTAAACAATAGCTAAATTAATCCTACAACATACAAATTAACTTTTTAAACTTGAGGATTCTGATCCAATATTCAACTTATTAGTTACTCTAAGTTAAAGTCATTAGGATAAATCAATCTAATTACCATAAAGCACACAAAATTGACAATTTTCTAAGAACAGGAAAATCATAGACAAATATGTTGTAAATGTGTCTTAAAACCTTGATGAAGAGAAAGAAAACATATTTTGGAGATTGCATTTACCGCGAAAATCGGTCGAAAATTCGGGAAAAAAATTCGGTCAGTTAATAGTGTCGTCCCTACGGTGAAAAGTGCTATTTGTACGGATAAATAGTGATGTCCGTATGGCGAATAGTGTTGTCCGTACGGTAAATAGTGTTTTCGAGTTTTCGGGCTTTTTTGATTTGGTCCACGGATCCATGTGATTTTGGGCTTTGTTTGTTGGGTATTTGCTATTATAAATATGTATCTCTTATATGATTATTGTGTGACAATCTTAAAGTTTACACCAACAAGGGAGAGCAAAGGTTTAAAGGCATAACATAGGGTTTCAGTTATTCACAAGGAAAACCTTAGAAAAGCAAAGGTTTAGGGAAACCTTTAGAGTTGTTTAAGGTTATTGTGAAACACTGTTACACCTTGGGTTTGAGTGATTCATATATTGATAGTTGAGGAGGTTGAGAAACACTTGGGTAGAAAATAGGGTTGTTCTTGGAAACCTGAAGGTGAAGGCTATTTTCTTGTAACTCATCTATAATCTCTTGTAACCGCTTTCTGAGTATAGTGAATTGGAGAGCCGCTCTCTCCCCCAAAGTAGATCATTTGATCAAACTGGGTAAACAAACCTTTAGTTTTTTTCTTGCCTTATTCTGTTATATTATCTCTGTATGGATTATTATTGCTAAAGACCATTTATTTTGGTTGTTATTGGTCTTTGACTCACAAATTGATATTGAATTTTGTCGTACTTCACAACAAGATTCACAACAAGTGGTGCGGTGAGAGTGGAACAAAGAGATATTGTTGACAAGTGAGCACCATGGTTAGTAGAGGACAGATCGAGAAATTTTTTGGTAACAATGACTTCGGGTTATGAAAAGTTAAGATGCAAGCAATTTTAATTCAAGAGAAGTGTATCGATGCTTTGAAGAGTGAATCATTGATTCCTGTAGGACTTACACAGGTACAGAAGACCAAGATGGTGGATAAGGCCAGGAGTGCCATTATCTTGTGTCTTGGGGATAAAGTTCTAAGAGAAGTCGTCAGGGAGCAAACTGCGGTTGTTATGTGGGCAAAACTTAAATCATTGTATATGACAAAGTCTTTGGCTCACAGGTTGTATCTGAAACAACAACTCTATTCATTTCGAATGGTGGAGAACAAATCCATAGTTGAGCAGCTCATAGAAATTCACAAGATTATCGATGATCTTAAGAATATTAAAGTGAAGATTGATGATTAGGACAAGGCTTTGCTTCTGTTGAGTTCATTACCCAAATCCTTTGAGCACTTTAAGGATGCCTTTTTTTATGGTAAGGAAGGTACTATTACTTTGGATGAAGTCCAGACGGCGGTGAAATCCAAAGAATTTTCAAAGTCGAAAAATTTGAAGATTGAAGATAGTGGTGAAGGCTTAAATGTGTCAAGAGAAGGAGGTGAGCGTAAAGGGATGCCCAAATTAAAGAGGTATGACAAGTCAAAGGTAAAATGTTTTAATTGTTAGAAAATCGGTCACTTTAAAAGGGATTGTCTTGAAAGAAATGTCAATGAAGATTCTGTTCAAGTTGTAGTTGCATTGGGTGAGGAAAGTTATGAGGATGCCGAAACACTAATAGTATCGAGTTTGGAAACTCAAGATTGTTGGGTCATTGACTCAGGCTGCTCTTATCACATGTGTCCAAGAATAGAATACTTTGAAACTTCGAAGATGGTGCAAGGTGGAGTAGTCCACCTTGATAATAATAAGGCATGCAAGGTTCATGGTATTGGTGCGGTCAGATTTAAAATGTTTAATGATCATGAACTTCTTATTCACAATGTGAGGTATGTTCCAGAACTCAAGCGAAATTTGTTATCTATAAGTATGTTTGATGATCTAGGCTATTGTACTAGAGTTGAACGTGGAGTGTTGAAAATTTCGCGTGATGAATTGATTATTGCTAAAGGGTCTAAAATATGTGGTCTATATATTTTAGAATGTTCAAATGTTATTATTCATTCATCTTTAACTAGTGGAGGCTTTCATGACAAGGAAGAGCTATGGGATTTGAGTTTAAGGCATTATGAATGCCTTGAGAAAGTTTCAGAGGAGTACAATGAATTTTTCAGAAATCAAGGGATAGAAATGCATGTTACCACTGAGTTGTTATTAAGTTTTTGGGGAAGAGCTGAGGTTAAAATAACTTACTTGGTTGGTAGAGAATTTCTTCAGAAGAAGAATAGTGAAAACCAAGGGAGAAACCTGGGAGAAACTATAACGGAGAAAACTCAGTTTGAGGTGGAGTTTCCTACAATGGATGCTAGCAGTAGTGAGGGAACGGTTACAGAGATCTTTGATTATCATTTGACTAATGATAAGGTAAGAAGGGTTATTGTAGCATCTCAAAGGGACAATTATGCTAGCCATGGATATTATGTTTTTAATGTGCCTTAAAGACTGCAAAATAAAAGAAGAAAAACTTTCAGGGAGGCATTTGAAAACAGGTGGAGTCAAGGGTGGTTGAAAAATCATACTTGCAGGCTTGTTAAATTACCTAGGCAGAAAAGGGTAATTGGGAACAAGTGGATGCAAGTTGCGAGATCAAGATTCAAGGGTTGCTTGAATTTGATCAAAGTTATTGATTAAAGTTTTAACTTAATAGAGAGCAGCAATGTTGTTGATTGTTAAATTGGTATCAACACGGTTTAAAGTCAAGGTTGAGATTGTTGTAAATGTGCCTTAAAACCTTTGTTGATGAAGAGAAAGAAAACATATTTTAGAGATTGCATTTACAGCGAAAATTAGATGTTTTAGAAAGTCGGACGAAGATTCGAGAAAAAAAATCGGTCGGTGAATAGTGACGTCTGTACGGTGAATAGTGTTGTCCGTACGGTGAATATTGTTTTCGAGTTTTTGGGATTTCTCGATTCGGTCCATGGATCCATATGATTTTGGGCTTTGTTTGTTGGGTATTTGCTTTTATAAATATGTATCTCTTATATGCTTGGTGTTTGACAATCTTAGATTTTACACCAACAAGGGAGAGTAAGGGTTTAAAGTCATAACATAAGGTTTCAGCTATTCACAAGGAAAACCTTAGAAAAGCAAAGGTTTAGGGAAACCTTTGGAGTTGTTTATGGTTATTATGAAACATTGTCACACCTTGCGTTTGAGATATTCATATATTGAGATTTGGAGAGGTTGAGAAACACTTGGGTAGAAAATACGGTTGTTCTTGGGAACCTAAAGGCGAAGGCTATTTTCTTGTAACTCATTTGTAATCTCTTGTAACAACTTTCTGAGTATAATGAATTGGAGAGCTGCTCTCTCCCCCAAAGTAGATCGTTTGATCGAACTGGGTAAACAAACCTTCAGTTTTTTTCTTGCCTTATTCTGTTATATTATTTGTATACGGATTATTATTGCCGAAGACCATTTATTTTGGTTGCTATTGTTCTTTGCCTCACAAATTGATATTGAATTTGTCGTAATTCACAACAAGATTCACAACATTATTCTTCTGCAAACTCAAGTAGTTGAGTTAATTTCCAGTCATAAAAAACATTGTTATGTCTTACATTGATGTCACAATAACTCATAATTGTATTATACAGAAGAAAAAAATGAAATTAACTGAGACCTTGATTTTAAGAATAAACATTAAACAATAGCTAAATTAATCCTACAACATACAAATTCACTTTTTAAACTTGAGGATTCTAATCCAATATTCAACTTATTAGTTACTCTAAGTTAAAGTCATTGGGATAAATCAATCTAATTACCATAAAGCACATAAAAAATTGACAATTTTCTAAGAACAGGAAAATCATAGACAAATATATTGGAAAAGGAGATAATAAAACAAAAAAGATTTATTCTTTTTGGAAAAGTGATCAATTATTGAAGTTGAACCGGAAAAGTAGAGGTAATTAGTAACGTCAAATTAACAAACAACTGCAAGAATAAATTTTTTTAGCACCAAGCCACTATTGTTTTAAAGGCAAAAATACAGAGATAAATTGCATATTGTCATCCATCTTTAATTGCACATTGTGTAAAACTTACTGAAAATTACTTTTCACACTTATTCATTTGAATGCAACTACATTAAACCAAAAGTACTTACTTAATTTTATATTTTTACAACAAATGACCCTGAACACTATTTCATTTGAATATAACTGACTTTAACCAAAAGGACATTCGCAAATATTTAGTCATTGATTGCAAATGGCTTTACTAACTTTATCGAGTAGAACCTGTAACTTTTCAGCTATAGCTATATATAATGACTATAAAATACTCACCTAGACGGGCATTGATAAACACGTTATAGCATGTTAAGAATCAAGTACAGATACAATAGGAAAAAGTTCTGCGGTTTTCCTTCTTATGTTAATATATTGCTTATGAATATACTTCATTGCTGCTATGGAAAAGCACATAGGGTGTAAACTCATTTAAACTTGTCTTCTATGAGATTGACATTTGGTACATAGGTTGATATGAAAAGATATGCAGAATCACTACAACATCTCATGTGCTGTTGATTGGTGGTTTGAAGGGACATTTGCTGTACACCGTGACAAATGTACTACCTCTTTTAGCTACATTTTGTACCTATCTCATACAAAGGTCCATGCTTTTTCTCTACATTTACAAAGCACATGTCTACATCACTATAATAGCTTATTTGTTGTCAAGTCTAGATCAAGGTGATATTGACGGCTCTGATAGAAAAATGAGAAGGACTGGTTTCATTGTCAAGTGTTGTAGATGTAAGAAACCATGTCACAACAAGCTTACTTGCAAGGTGACACCAGCTAGTCAACAAGGAGCCACTCAAGCATCCCAACAAGCATCACAAAATCCATCCCATTAAGGTACTTTAGCATCACAACAAATAGCCCAACAAGTTACTCCAGTATCACTACAAGCATACCAACAAGTTTCTCCAGCAACACAACAAACATCCCAACAAGTTACTCAAGGAGCCACACAAACATCCCAACAAGTTACTCAAGGAGTCACTAAAGCATCCCAACAACCATCTTATGAAAGGGAGAATAAGCAACCAGTTAAGAGGGCATCTCAAGCAGCTAGTGAAGCATCCCAACAATCAACTCATGGGAGGGCCAAGAAGTTACCAGTCAGAAGACCAACTAAACAAATTGTACCACTAGGACCTACAACTAGATTGAGTGTAACCAAGACTGTTGTTGGGCCAACAACAAGAAATACAACCCAACTAAGAGATCCACACCAAACTGGAAAATTTAGTTTAGCATAGGTTTTATAATCTGGCATTTTGTCTGTTGTTCTTTGTTTACAGTTGTTAGGTTAAGTTTGAACCTGTGTCTTTTGTTTCTTTTGAACCTATGCATTATGATGTCTTTTGAACACGTGCAGTTCCTTTTGGATATGTAATGACTTTGAATATTAGTGGTTTACACCATATTAGTAATGATTTAAGTGCTTTGATTTATCTATTTGAGTATAAACCAACTATGTGTGGTATAAACCAACTCATAAATTGTTGGTATACATAATTGAATGAACAAACATGTTGGTATACATAATTGTTGGTAAACACAACCAAATGTAACACCACATATTGGTATACATAATTGGTATAAACATGTTGGTATACTAAATTGTAAACATAACCAATTCTAACACCACATATTGGTATACATAATTGGTACAGACATGATTGTAATAACCAATTGTAACACCACCTATTAGTATTAAATGATAACACACATATTGGAATTAATTGATAAAACTGGTATAACTGATAAGGAAATCATATTGATTTCAACATAATGGTACACACATATTCAATCTGATACAAACATATTCAAACTGTTACAAATATTATGCCACCACAACTATTCAATCTGATACAAACATATTCAATATGTTCCAACATTTTAACTACAACCACAACTAAAACCATACAAAACATGCTTCTTCTTCATTTGAATTTGTAGCTCTCTTAACTATATCTTCATTCCATCATTTGTTTTCCTCACATACTCCACCTCCATTTTTGCTGCATCAAGTTCATTTTTAAGCTTCTCCAACCTACTCTTTTGCTTCATCATAAACTGGTCTATCTCATCTGCCACATCCTCATAGAACCAATCAAAATATCCACAACCAGCTTGTGTTACACCCTGTGTAATTCACATGTTGTCTATATCAGAATAACCAGAAAAGAAGAAAAAATTGAAATTAGTTCTTACATTATAATGACGACATCCCCAAAATTGTTTCCCAGAGTTTGTAACAGTTGAGGCCCTGCAAAGAACAACCATTTATCCACAGCGACATATGGGTTTCCATCGCAACTTGATTCCATACTACCACAACTCTTTAAATTGGATTCGTTTGAACAGTGCCAAGAGTTCTTTGATGATGAAAATTTCATTTTCCACAACCAATTTCAATGTTGACCTCTCCAATTAGAAGAACCCTAATTCAATTTGGGGAGAATTCTCGCAAGAGAATCATTAAGAGATGAAGGGAGAGATATAACGAAGAAGATGATATATAAAATCACATCAGTTGCCACGTACACAAAAACAAACGTCCGTTTCAGCCAAATGGATGGAAAGGACCACTGTGGCACTATTTGAAAAATTAAAGGATCACTTTGGAACTTTTTAAAATTAAGGGACCAAAATTGACCCCAGGGTAAAATTAAGGGACCAAAAAGGGTATTTTACCAACTGAAAAAAAAAAAGACTATCCCGTCCAGCAAATCGGAGAGCGCCAACTCTAGCCTTGGCGCTAAAACATCCAAGATATTTTTATTTTGTTCATAACTTCTCTCTGTTTGGCATTTGAAGATGCTAACATGCCAAAACAAATTTCTATAGGAACATCCCTCCGCTAATGATATGTCCAACATTAAATATTCGTTGCCTGTGTCCACAATTTCTCCTTCAGTCCACCTAGGCATCATCAAAGAAGTTGTCGGGGAGGTTAATATCGACAAACCACCAGTGGTGATTGAAAAAAAATTATGGAACAGGAGAAAGAAACAATTGAAAGCCAACATCCTGAGGAATCATCTTCTGACTCCGAAAGTTGAGATTTCAACTGTACAGACATGGACTTGGATACCGAGGAGGATGTTTCTCAGAATGAAAAACGAGATGCTGACGATTTTGCCGAAGAAAATCCCAAACAAACTGACACCTCCCACAAAGAACATGAAAATGTATCGTATATTTAACTCAATTTGCATGTGTTTTGATGTCATTTATTTAGATTTTGTTGTGTTACATTGGTATTCTTCCTCGTGTTTCAGGTAATAATCACACAATGATAACGACAAAGAAAAACAATAAGAAATGGAAGAAAATGTAGAAAATTACACGTTTCAGGCTATCATGACGGGCTATGCCCAACCATGATGCACATCATGCCAATACCAGCACCACAATAAGCAAAACCGTCTTGAATAATGTGGGAAGAAAGCTTAAGATGGGTAAATTGGGTCATCAGCTGTATCACGACCTTCACGGTCATGACAGACAAAATGTCAGAAGCGTGACGCCCCACATGACTCTGAAATCTAGATTTTTTGCCCACAACTCAACTGTCAATTTTTCCCATCTCCACCACTTTCTCCATCACTTTAGCACGATCCTAATAACCTGCAGTGTGAGTATTAGCCTATAAAAATAGGCCTTTACATCAACCTCCAAAAGTATCCTTTTTGATTGACAAAGTGCTAACTAAAATTTATTTTTGAATACTCTTTTACATCTTCCTCGAGTGTTTTACTTCCAAAAGTAGTCTTTCTGTTCTTCAAAGTGTAACATTTATTTCGCATCAACATGTGGAAAATTAGAGCATTAAGCTCTTGTCTTTCTTCTCATTAAATAGATGTTGATAGTAAACTATTGGGATTGGAAGAATATTACAAAATAGCCCAATTTTACAATTTAACATGTCAATGAACCATCGTCACTCTGAATACTCTTTTACATCTTCCTCGAGTGTTTTACTTCCAAAAGTAGTCTTTCTGTTCTTCAAAGTGTAACATTTATTTCGCATCAACATGTGGAAAATCAGAGCATTAAGCTCTTGTCTTTCTTCTCATTAAATAGGTGTTGATAGTAAACTATTGGGATTGGAAGAATATTACAAAATAGCCCAATTTTACAATTTAACATGTCAATGAACCATCGTCACTCTGAATGCTCTTTTACATCTTCCTCGAGTGTTTTACTTCCAAAAGTAGTCTTTCTGTTCTTCAAAGTGTAACATTTATTTCGCATCAACATGTGGAAAATTAGAGCATTAAGCTCTTGTCTTTCTTCTCATTAAATAGGTGTTGATAGTAAACTATTGGGATTGGAAGAATATTAAAAAATAGCAAAATTTTACAATTTAACATGTCAATGAACCATCGTCACTCTGAATACTCTTTTACATCTTCCTCGAGTGTTTTACTTCCAATAGTAGTCTTTCTGTTCTTCAAAGTGTAACATTTATTTCGCATCAACATGTGGAAAATTAGAGCATTAAGCTCTTGTCTTTCTTCTCATTAAATAGGTGTTGATAGTAAACTATTGGGATTGGAAGAATATTACAAAATAGGCCAATTTTACAATATAACATGTCAATGAACCATCATCACTCTGAATACTCTTTTACATCTTCCTCAAGTGTTTTACTTCCAAAAGTAGTCTTTCTGTTCTTCAAAGTGTAACATTTATTTCACATCAATATGTGGAAAATTAGAGCATTAAGCTCTTGTCTTTCTTCTCATTAAATAGGCGTTGATAGTAAACTATTGGGATTGGAAGAATATTACAAAATAGCCCAATTTTACAATTTAACATGTCAATGAACCATCGTCACTCTGAATACTCTTTTACATCTTCCTCGAGTGATTTACTTCCAAAAGTAGTCTTTCTGTTCTTCAAAGTGTAACATTTATTTCGCATCAACATGTGGAAAATTAGAGCATTAAGCTCTTGTCTTTCTTCTCATTAAATAGGGGTTGATAGTATACTATTGGGATTGGAAGAATATTACAAAATAGCCCAATTTTACAATTTAACATGTAACACCGCATAATTATATATGAATTAGATTTTAACTTCTTCACAAAAATTATAACCCTAGATGTAAACTTTTATTTTCCGCTAGTTTCACCTTAATTTGTTCTTATCAAACTCTAGATATACACAAACACGATGCACTATGTATAAAGTGCACCCCATTCCCTCGTTTTTGCTTACGTTGACTCTGTAATATTCCTACTCGTATAACGGGCAGCACTCGTATACATGGCGCGGCGTGTTTTTACCAGTTGCAGCTAAAGTTATTTCCTTCGTGAAACACCTAGTGTCTTGCGGGTCGAATTTAATATTTTTTTCAGTTGTGTGAGATTGAGCATCAATTAGAATACTTTCATAATTAATAATTCGTATATTGATACTAATTAAAATAACCCACAGATACATTCTAATTAGTAATGAAACCTAATCTTAAAAAAAAAACTAGTAATTGTAAAATGTAGGGTTACTCACCAAAACTATAATACCCTAACCTTTGGGAGTGAATATCTTGCCCCGAAAATAGGGACTAATGGCCAAGCGCTGAGGCCATTATAAAAACCCTCTTAAATGAAAGGGTCAGGTATTCTAAATCATCCTAAGACATACTCACTTTGTACTTGCCTTCTCTTCTCCCGATTCTTACTTTAGCATCAGAGTGTCTTGCAGGTACACCTCCTCCTCATCTTTGAAACGAAGCATCGCAGACGAAGTCTCTGGCCTACTTCAGGTTCTAATGAGCAAGTAAGATCAGGAAGGAATCGAAGGAGTGATGTTGAAGCGATTTAAGGCAAGGTTGGTTGTTAGGGAGTTTACTCAGAAATAAAGTGTCAACTTTAATGATGTGTTCTCACCTGTTGTAAAGCATATATCCATTAGAATGTTGTTAGCCATTGTGGCAAAGTTCGACCTAGAACTTGAACAGATGAATGTGAAGACAACCTCCCTGTATGGTGATCTAGATGAAACAATCCTGATAAGGCAGCCTGAGGGGTATGTAGAAAAAAAGGGAAGATTATGTGTGCAAGTTGAATAGGTCTTTGTATGGCCTGAAACAATCTCCTTGATAATAGAATAGGAGATTCGACAAGTTCATGACACACATCGGTTTCACTAGGAGCCAGTTCGACCACCGTGTTTGCTTTAGATTTTGACCTGGAAAGTCAATTCTTATTTTGTTACTTTATGTGGATGACATCCTCATTACAAGCAACAGTGTCGAGGATGTTATGAAGGTGAAGGTTGAACTCGATAAGGAGTTTGACATGAAGGATTTGGGAGCTGCCTTCAGAATTTTTGGGATTGACATCTAGAGAGATAGGAAGCATTCAAGATTATGCTTATCTTAACAGACATACCTGAAGAAGATTCTTGACAAGTTTGGTGTGTCGAATTCAAAGCCTGTTCTAACACCGACTAATCCTTAGTACAAGCTAATTACGACTCAAAGTCCTAGTACTGAAGTTGAAAGAGCCTATATGAATAGTATCCCATATGCTAGTATAGTAGGTTCTTTGATGTATGTTATGGTCTATACGAGGCCATACATATCCTACCGATTAATCCTTGTAAGCAGGTATATGGCCAATCTTGGGAAGGCGCCCTGGCAAGCATTAAATTGGATTCTAAGGTACATAATTAGGTATCTGAGTAGAGTCCTGATTTATGGTGAAGCCTGTGGTGATGATAGCAAAGTCAAAATCGAAAGATTTGTCGACTTTGAGTATGCACGTTGTAAGGATTTTAGAAAGTCTATTTTCAGATATGTGTTCACTATGTTTGACACAACAATCAGTTGGAAAACAATACTTCAGAAGGTTGTTGCCTTATCAACCACTGAAGCGGAGTATATTACCCTCACTGAATATGTGAAAGAAGCATTATGACTTGAAGGATTTGCTAAGTAGCGGAAACTTCAAGATCGAGTTATCATTGTTAAATGTGATAGTCAAAGTGCAATACACCTGTCGAAGAATTCAACATGTCATGAGCGAATCAAGCACACCGATGTGAGGTTGCACTTCATCAGAGAGATAATCAAACATGGAGAAGTCCAAGTGTTGAAGGTTTTCACTCATGACAATATTGCTGATATGATCACCAAGACATTGCCAAGTAGCAAGTTTTCCACTGTATGCAGTTAATAAAGCTGCATGATGAAAGCTCCAAAAGTGGTTTTTCTATTCTCCAAAGTGTAACCTTTATTTCGAATCAATATGTGGAAAAAAAATTAGAGCACTAATCTCTTGTCTTGCTTCTCATTAAATATGTGTTGATAATGAGCTATTAAGGTTGAAAGAATATTACGAAATAGTTCAATTTTACAATTCAACATATAACCGTGCATAATCGTAAAAAATATTTTCTTTGTTTGCCGTTCGAATAAGAGCTTAACTTTTTCAAGAAAATTATAACATTAGAAATTAACTTTTACTCCCCGCTTGTTTCACCTTAATTGTACCTATGAAACTTTAGATATAAGCAAAATAATGAACATTGATAAACTCTGAATCACAAAAACATGATGCACTATGTATAGGGGTCAAAAAAGCCCTATATAATAAAATCCTAATGTTTAAACCCCCTATTTGAACTTTTTTTTTTGTCCCTTATTACATAAATATTTTTTTAGTCTTTTATTTTTAAGCCCTCTTATATTATTCTTTTTTTAAAAAAATTAATTTTAAAAATAATTTTAAAAAAAAAGTCGATTTTTTCGAAAATAAAAAAATTTGATTTTTTCGAAAATATAAAAAATTGATTTTTTCCAAAAAAAAGTCATTTTTTTGAAAATAAAAAACAATTGAAATAAAAAAGTCGATTTTTTTAAAAAATAAAAATATTAATTTTTTTCAATAGTTAAAAATAGTCGATTTTTTCGAAAATGAAAAAAATTTAAATTTTTTTAAAAAATCCGATTTTTTAAAAAAATAAAAAAATGATTTTTTCTAATAAATTATTTTAATTTTTTCTAAAAATATCATTTTTTTTTTAAATGTCAGTTTTTTAAAAATGTTAGGTCTGGATGCTCTTCTTAAGTTTTAAGAGCCCTAGGAGACATACTTAATTTATGACTCATTTTTCTTTAAAATTTTGAATTTCTTATATTTTTAGAGCTTTAAAAATTAGGCTCCAACCACTTACTTTGACGGCTCTAACACTGTATAAAGTGCACCCCATTCCCTATTTTTTGCTTACGTTGACTCTATAAAATTTTTATAACGGGCTGCACTCATATACATGGCGCGGTGTGTTTTTTCCAGTCGCATCTAAATCATATACATGGCGCGGTGTGTTTTTTCCAGTCGCATCTAAAGATATTTCCTTCATGAAACGTGCCACACCTAATGTCTTGCGTGTTGAATTTTGTACTTTTTGCACTTTCTAATAGTTTTTTTTGTTAATTGTTTCAAAAAAAAAAATTCCAATTGTGTGTCAGTCACATGGTAGAAAGCAATAAGGTAACCAGAGTTAAATTGAAAATTAAATTTCACAATTGTTTAGAATCTATTTCACTTACATATCTCATACAAAGTATTAAAAATTGGAGTAAGATTGAGCTAACTTCCATCAATCAGAATACTTTTATAATTAATAGTTCATACATTGATAATAATCAAAATAACCCACAGATACATTCTAATTAGTAATGAAACCTAATATTAAAAAAAACTAGTAATTGTCAAATGTAGGGTTACTCGTAATGAAACCTAATCCTTGCAATGGTTTCAGCAGCGAATAAAGTAGTAGAATCCGATGATGGCATTGAGAATAGGAAAAAGAAAGATTTCCTCGGTGAAGTCCACCGAAGACGGAAGGATCCAATGGAAGAATCTAGGGAAACAGAATTTGCAAAGGAGTAAGATGCATAAATTTTCAAACATCACCATTTTGAGATTCAGTATTGTGTTGAAATTGAAGCGGTGCATGAGCATGGTGGAGGCAACCATAGGAAAGAGCATGCGTGGAGCAGTGATATTGAACGATGGATTGATCCAGCGGACGAGGCGAGGGACGTAGAAGTGAAAAAAGAAAGAGAGGCATGCGTAGAATATGAACTCTGATGTCATATTCATTGTAACGAATGTAGCGATCCAATCCATGAAAGGAGGGAGAAAGAACTCAAAACAGAGTGTGTATGTTATATGATAAAATAACTCTGTGATTGCCATTGATTGCCGATACTCCAAAATCCTGTTTTCTTCAATTGATTGCCGAACAACTCAATAATACCTTCTTCTTTCTCTAAACCCTATATATAGAGAGATTTTATCACACGTTGGGTTCATTTTTTAGCCAAAAAAATCTCAACAAACTATTAATATCTATTTTCTCAATTAACTTTTTTTATTAATGTCTAATATTTTAGAAATTAATTTGTTTAATATAATTTAATTTTGTTATTTTTTAATTTGATTGTATTTTTAAAAAATATAAATATTATTTATTTTATTTAATAAAACTAAATTACACGTTTCACTTTAATTTAGCCACCAAAAACTCTTTTTGTTTTGGAAACTAACAGAGTTGTTATTAACAAACTCAAACAAGACTTAAAACTTAAACGTTACTCTGGGGAGGGAATTGTTCATTGTTTAAATTCTCTGTGTTTTTTCACAAATTTTATAAAATTTCGAAAATAAAAATTTTATAAAGGCCACTAGTCTACCCTCTTGTACCAACATGCATGGCTCCTAACTCCGTGTTAAAATTCTGGAATTGCTTCAAACTCATCAACATTTCATACAGATTCTCCGACGTTGCATCCTGAAAATGACCCAACAAAGCTCTTCGCAATTGAATTCAGGAAATGCGTTTTGTACGAGCTTCCCACCACTAAAATCAACTGAGCGCCTTAGCTTCAAAACAAATTGAAGCAGCGAGCGAGCACCTTGATGAAAAAATTTCGTCCAGCATGATAAATCCAACCATAAGGATTCTCATAATGTTAATAACACAGCATCCACATAATTTCCAACAACCTAAAGGGCCTTACATAATTAATCGATCTCAACAGAGAAATGATATTTACAAAAGCATGAACAATAAAGCAAGCATAATGTTGTTATTAAAGATTCCAATCACGGACCGTACATTATTGATATGAAGAATACCCTATCTGTTTCTAAATCTAATATTCACTTTTCACATCTCAAGATTGAAATAGGAAACAGATGTATAGGCCTAATATCATCACTATGATGATTCCAGGGAAGACAAAATCACTCTTCATGTGCCACTTTGTTACTCTTTGATACATTAAATACAGCATATACCCAACGAAAATAGCCAGTACTATGCACATTCTAGCAAATAATGGCGCCATTGCGTAACACCTGCAATTAAATTGCACCAAATGTAATCAAAGTCAGTCACCAATCTATATAATTTCTAAACGCATTTCTTAAAATACAAACTATGAATACTTGCTTCTTTCTTAAAATACACAACATCAAGATTCATTGAAATCTCCACTCTTCTTTTCAAGATTGATTGGAGAATCTTCACTCTCCACCTTTCTTTTCAAGATTATTTTTTCATGGGCCTTAATATTTTCCAAGACAATCTATTTGCAGTATTAGTTTTGTTCTAACTATAAACAATGAGTTCAATAATTATGGAAGAAGAAGTTATGAATGAAGAAAGGATTATGGAAGAAGAAGTTATGGAGGAAGAAAGAATTATGGAAGAAGAAGAAGTTATGAAGGAAGAAAGAATAATGGAAGAAGAAAGAATAATGGAAGAAGAAAGAGTTTGTAAATTACCTTGGTGTTAATTGTTGAGAGAAGAGAAGAGTTGAATGTACGGAATCTTTCACTTGATCGATCGGATTAGACTTTCGCTTGATGCAATTCAACTTTGTGTTGATGTTGTTTAAATAACATTCTGTTAATGAATTGCCTCTTAAGAATAGTTTTTTTTCCTTCATTTCTTATTAAAAGGTGTAAATAATTATATGTTTTCGAGCATTAGCTTAAATTAAAATAGTATATTTAGTGTTAAGATATAAACTCTGGCAAATGTTTTCAACTTCGATCTGAATTTGGAAAGGAGACATATAAAAATTCAGTAAATGAAAGGTCATATGATTTGATTAAATACATTGATTGATATTGTATTTACTAGTCGTTATTATTTGGAGTCTTCAATAATTTTTCTCGAGGTTAGGTGCTCAAGAGATGTGGTCAAGGGATGTTTTGGATCATAAACTAATATGGATTAGGAGAAAGGAGATTGATTTGGGGCCTAAGTCGTTCAAGTTTTTTTTCTAGTTGGATTAATCATCACGATTTCTTTCCATTAGTGAAATCGATTTGAAAGGCTAATGTGTTGGATGGTATAGTTGCGGAAGGCGATGGGAATTATTGTGTGCAATTAATGGAGGATCGATTGTTAGCTTCTTCTTCCATTTGGACTCCTATGCAGCGTCAGGCGAAAATGCTCGGGATGAAATCAAGGTGTAAGTCGATCAAGGAGGTGGATGATAATCAAGCATGGAGAAGTCTGGATGGTGAAAGTTTCAACTGATGACAATATTGCTGATATAATCACCAAGACATTGTCAAACAACAAGTTTTTCCACTATATTCGGTTGATAAAATTGCATGATGAAAACTAGTTTGTTCCCTTGTTAATGTAAAGTTTGTTCCAAGGTGGAGATTTGTGGTATTTTGGATCAAACTCTAGTCTCGACGGAGATAGCTTCATGGTTCGACAAAGGTTTAGCATGTAGTCGAAGTTTGTTCACATGCTGATTCTATATGCCGTAGTCAAAGTATGATCAAACATGTAATAGTCGAAATGCTAGGATTGTTAGGATGTCGAATTGGGCATTGCTTGTAAGCCCAATTGTTAAGTTAGCTTGTAGCCTAAGTTAGCTTTGTAGTCTATAAATAGACTAGTTCTCTCAGGTTGTTGAGAGAGAGATTAATTGTTATTATTCACTTGTAATCTTTGAACCTTTATTAAGTAAGTGAATCGTAAAGCAAGTTTTAAACAATTTCAATTCATCTTCTTCCTTCTTCTCTCTCTCTCTCTCTCTCTCTCTCTCTCTCTCTCTCTCTCTCTCTCTCTCTCTCTCTCGTAAAACATAATAAGATTTTTTATGTTTGTTCAAGAAACTCAATGTTTATCATATTTTGATTTGTTCTTGATGATATCAATTCACAACAATTACAATAAACAATCATCACTCTGATTACTCTTTTACATCTTCCTTAAGTGTCTTCCCTCCAAAAGTAATTTTTCAGTTCTCCAAAGTGTAACCTTTATTTCAAACCAATATGTGAAAAAAAAATTAGAGCACTAAACTCTTGTCTTTCTTCTCATTAAATATGTGTTGATAATGAACTATTAAGGTTGAAAGAATATTACGAAATAGTTCAATTTTACAATTCAACATGTAAGCGTGCATAATCTTAAAAAATATTTTCTTTGTTTTCCGTTCGAATTAGACGTTAACTTTTTCAAGAAAATCAACTACCTACCCAGTACTAAAAACATGTAACCAAACTACCTAAATTACCCTTATAACTAATTTACTTAATGCCTAATTAAAGGGCAACATGGTAAAGAGCATATTCAAATAATATGGATTCACCTCCTCACTTTCTGATGCCACCTATCACTTTACTATTGGTCCATAATATCCCATTTTTTTGTTTTATCAATCTTCCCTCTCTTTTCTACTCATTATACTTATCACTTCCTCTCTCATCCGTCCAACTATTTCTTGCAAATCTGCTTATCTTGCTTGTTTCATTTTCAAAAGGTAATGACATATTTTCATCACCTCTCCTCATATTCCTTATTGCATTTTCAACTTTGAAGAACATGATTTTTGAACATGCATCTCTCCTTATCTTCTAGTTTTCGTTAATGGAAACATGATTTTTAAACAATGTAGATTCTACATTTCTCATTCCAGGTCCTTATTTTTATGGTTTCGAAATATAAGTTCAAAACCTGAGGTTGAAAATATTTGTTTCCTCACTTTAAATCGATTCATTGTTCAAGGTTTTATGATGTTGAATGTTTCATGTTTTTTGAAGTCCAATGTTTCATGTTATTATCGTGTTTGTAAAAGTTGAAGAAAATATTAGTTTCTTCACTTTATATCGATTTACTGTAATCGATTTTTTTTATTTTTTTCATCATCCGTTTTTCAACATGTTCATCTTTTTCGAAGTCGAATGTTTCATGTCCGTACGGTGTTTTTAAAAGTTGAAAGATGTTAGCTTTATTTTTGTCATTTGTAAGGTAATAACACATGTAGCACGGTTGCTTCTCTGATCTGTTTCTGGTTTTTGTTAATGGAGAACATCATTTTTTTACAATGAAGATTCAACATAGTTCAAACCTTTTGTCGATATCTTGCACGGAGAATTCGAAGTGAACCGGTTAATCAACCTCATTCTTTATTGTAGTCCTCATTGTATTTTCATCTTCGATGACTTTACCAAACATTTACATCTTATGCAGGTGTTATTGGTGTACTCCATCAAGTTATGAAAACTCAGGTTGCAGGGGCCTACAATTTCACTATTACTATTTACAATGATTTTACAATGAGTATACAATTTCACTAGATTTTATGCATTACATTGATTCTGCAGTCCTGTTTTGAGTTTGACTTTTATGTCTTTCTATTCAGCTTGTTGATTATACAATATATGTAGATTTTATTTAGAGTCTTATATGCTAAAGGCTTCACAATTAATTTTTTTTTATGATTCAATGTTTATAAGTTGTCCACATGTGATTCACTGATACAACTATGCAGTTAACATTACTTTATAATTGAAAATTACGCTGCATTAGTGAACTTCCTATTACAATTATAAGTCATGCCTTTAGCATTGAACATATTTGCTAAGATTTAGTGGATGGTTAACTTGTAACTTACTGCTATTCTGAATGACATGTTTAATGTAGAACTTCCATCAAGACTATGTTATAACAAATTATCTTTCCTATAATATAATGAATAAATCCTAAACTTTATTTCAATTGGTATGGCATTTCTTTTTTTTGTCACATGAAAACTTTCTTTTTTATATTTAAATGGTCACTGTAGTTGATTAAAATTTATATTGTAGTTGTTCTAACAAGTTAAAGTAGTACTTCTATATATTGATCTGGTTCTTACAAGCTAAAAAAAGAATCAAACAAATGAAATTACTTATAATCAGTTTGTGTTTACATAATATAACAGTCTCAATTTGAAGGCATTTTGCTTCAATGGAGTTGCTTCAGTTGTAACTATCATTCAAAAGTAAAATCAGATCAATGAGTAAGTATTCACGGCAGAACTATGTTAACTTCATTGAAAAGTAATAATTTGAAGGCATTTTTGTGAAATTGATTTGCTTCACTTTTACTTGTCATTGTTATAGTAAAAGTACCTACTCAATTAGAGCTAACCATCAGTACTTACTCAATGTGGTATCTGTTGTTCTTTTGATATCCGAAACTCCCAATTATGTTCAACAGGTTTCCCATTTTTTTTCTTCTGCAAACTCAAGTAATTGAGTTAATTTTCAATCATAGAAAACATTATTATGTCTTACATTGATGTCACAATTACTCATACTGTATTATACAGAAGAAAAAAATGAAATTAACTAATTCCTTAATTTTAAGAATAAACATTAAACAATAGCTAAATTAATCCTACAACATACAAATTCACTTTTTAAACTTGAGGATTCTGATCCAATATTCAACTTATTAGTTACTCTAAGTTAAAGTCATTGGGATAAATCAATCTAATTACCATAAAGCACACAAAATTGACAATTTTCTAAAAACAGGAAAATCATAGACAAATATGTTGTAAATGTGCCTTAAAACCTTTGTTGATGAAGAGAAAGAAAACATATTTTGGAGATTAGATTTACTGCGAAAATTGGACGAAAAGTCGGGAAAAAAATCCGATCAGTTAATAGTTTCGTCTGTACGGTGAATAGTGTTATTTTGTACGGATGAATAGTGATGTCCGTACGGCGAATAGTGTTGTCCGTATGGTGAATAGTGTTTTCGAGTTTTCAGGCTTTTTCGATTCGGTCCATGGATCCATGTGATTTTGGGCTTTGTTTGTTGGGTATTTGCTATTATAAATATGTATCTCTTATATGATTGGTGTGACAATCTTAGAGTTTACACCAACAAGGGAGAGCAAAGATTTAAAGGCATAACATAGGGTTTCAGTTATTCACAAGGAAAACCTTAAAAAAACAAAGATTTAGGGAAAGCTTTAGAGTCGTTTAAGGTTATTGTGAAACACTGTTACACCTTGGGTTTGAGTGATTCACATATTGAGAGTTGAAGAGGTTGGGAAACACTTGGGTAGAAAATAGGGTTGTTCTTGGGAACCTGAAGGCGAAGGCTATTTGCTTGTAACTCATCTATAATCTCTTGTAACAGCTTTCTGAGTATAGTGAATTAGAGAGCCGTTCTCTCCCCCAGAGTAAATCGTTTGATCGAATTGGGTAAACAAACCTTTAGTTTTTTTCTTTCCTTATTCTGTTATATTATCTCTGTATGGATTATTATTGCTGAAGACCATTTATTTTGGTTGTTATTGTTCTTTGACTCACAAATTAATATTGAATTTTGTCGTACTTCACAACAAGATTCACAATAAGTGGTGCGGTGAGCGTGGAGCAAAGAGATATTGTTGACAAGTGAGCACCATGGTTAGTAGATGACAGATCGAGAAATTTTCTGGTATATTCGGGTTATGGAAAGTTAAGATGCAAGTAATTTTAATTCAAGAGAAGTGTATCGATGCTTTGAAGAGTGAAGAATTGATGCCTGTAGGACTTACACAGGTACAGAAGATTAAGATGGTGGATAAGGCCAGGAGTGCCATTATCTTGTGCCTTGGGGATAAAGTTCTAAGAGAAGTCGCCAGGGAGCAAACTGCGGTTGCTATGTGGACAAAACTTGAATCATTGTATATGACAAAGTCTTTTGCTCACAAGTTGTATCTGAAACAATGTTAGACGAGTAATAGTGGGGGGTTGTTTTTAATCGTCCCCACAGGGATTGTTCGATATTTGATGCGTGTCGTTCAATAGTCGCGATATTTTAAGTTCAAAGGTTTCAATTGGTTCTCAATTTCGTTTAACATCAATTAGTGGCAAAGATTAATTTGATAAAGAGTTTGTAAAAGTTTTGATAAAAGCATACCAAGGTTAGGTTTCGCTAATCCATTTCATGTATAAACAAATAATCAAGCATATGAACTCGGTTTTCGACCAATACAACCGCGTATCCTCCCGACTAAGTTTATGTCTAAAGCGAAATCGTGAGTATCGTTGTTGAGACCGTTAGATGATGTCTCACGCTAACAATCTAAACAACAATCATTAAGATCAACACAATGCGAATAGCAAATCCCAAATCTATGTGTAGAGTTTGGTTTTTAAGAGATAAAATTGTTAGGTCATGATTTGTAGAATCTATGTCTAGAGCAATACAAATCACACATGGATCATTAAGAGAAAACAACATCATCTATATTGATCAAAAACTTTGTTCATATACAAAATATCAAATACAATACATAAAATCAGGATCAACTACATCTAACCTCAACATTGAGTGTTTAGCTACCACTTCTCATGGTAGCTTTGATGACAAGTAAAGAGAGGAGATGAATGAGCATCCACGATGAATAATCGAGAATGGATGTGACTTCAGCTTCTCCAAGTGAAATTACACTCTTTGAAGATCAAAATACTAAAAACTATGATTACTAGTGAAAATGGACAAGAGATCCTCTTTATAACAAATGAAAATCTATTTATACACTTAAAATCTCAGCACCCTTCGCCTAGCGAATAAACTAAAACATGGCACTTTAAGTGCCTCAGACTTAAACCGCCCCCAAGGATTATCGTGGGTTCGCTAGGCAAACCAAATCACTCGCGAAGCGAGCCTTCGCTACCACATTCGCCCCAGCGAAGTTTGGGTGTTTTCAAAAGTGGAAGTTTCTGCCACCCTTCGCTGGCACCTTCGCCCAGCGAGTACATCAGCGAGCATTCGCTGGCTTCCTCGCCCAGCGAATTTACCCAGTTTTCCTACTGTAGGTTTTTGTATACTTTCTGCCACCCCTCGCTGGCACACTCGCTAACGTTCACTAGGCGAACCTTCGCTAGCTGCTTCGCCAACACTCGCCTAGCAAATGTTGTTGTTGACTTCTTCCTTCAATGGAAACTTGCTTCCAATCTTTGTGTATCACAATCTTGATCTTTTTATGCCTATTCCTGCACATTAGCATACAAATTACAAGTACCACAAGTATATTTCAATGAATGCACAACAACACCATTCCTCACTAAAATCAACACATTCCACATGAAAAGAAATGAAAAATGCCAAGTAATTCATACAAATATATATCCTGATTGACATCTAACAAACTCTCCCCAACTGACTCTTTGTTTGTCCTCAAGCAAAGTATGCCTCTCAAGAGGATTTGCTCGAGCACTCAATTCAACCAAGACGCGAAAAACGACTCAACTAAACAACGATCACGACAATGCAACAATTACCCAATTCAAGAACCTAATATGTAAAAGAACTTTCCTCTTAAACAATTTCAAACAATGTTTCAAGAGACAACTAACTCATTATACACATGTCATTCTACACTCCTCTTCGAAAAAGGATTGAAGGCAAATGTGCATACAAGCACGGGACAATTACACTCAAATGACCAATGATGCAAATACTAAGCAATTCATACCATATCTCAATGAACACAAAAGAAATCATGGAAGTAAAAGATCACTAAGGACTTCAAGGTTGTAGCTTGGTCGGGTAAACAAAAAGGGACATTTCTAATGGCCATTGAAACGAAATTGCCGAAGCAAAAGAACATTCACTAAACACATATTCACACAACACAACTTCATTCCACCAATTTTTCATTACACCTTCACAAACTACCGTGCACAATTATTGCATCTATTTTTTCATTCAAGCAAGCACTTTCTCATTTGTACAACATATTCACACTCTTTTCTTTACATGCTTGCTTGAATTTTTTTCAAAATTTAGAGTAATGCACCCCTCTTCTTTTTATTCTCCCCAACTCATTTTCGACTCAACCTAAAGTGAATGTTCCTTGCTTTTTAAGGCAAGGAAATCAAAGTATACAATTTTCAAAGGTTCAAGAAGAAAATGTTAGAAACTCACCAAATTCAATGATGAACCAAACTTGCAAATTATGTACATAAAACAAGTTCATCACTAAACTGAGTTTTAAACTGTTTAGGCTCAAAGGGGCTACCAAATGCTCACACCTCACGGGTGAATTACTATATGGACATGGTTGTGCTCACTTTCAACAAGTGCCTTGATCACTTCTCCTACTTCCACAAAATCACATGGTCACAAGATAAGGCATGAATTAAAAGTAAAAACAACATTCATCATCAATCCGAAACATATAGTAACACTTTGGAGGCTTCTCACTTTAATGGTTTTTGATCCTAAAATGACATATGCATTCAAAGGAAGTTGTAACATGAAACAAAATTTTCAATCGCACCAAGACACAAAGTTCTAAATCATACAAAATTCTCGAACTAGGTAACGATGTACCTTGTCGCAACACAATGCTTACGGTACTATCATAGCCCTCACATCTTGGAGGAATCTTCCTTTAAAATCAAGAGTCTCCAACCTAACTTCCAAAAGTTCCATCATCAAAGAAGGAACATTAAAATAAAAACATATTAACAATTTAAGTGTTGAGCATTCGTAAACGAAGAACTCAACACTTAATACAATAATTAAAAAAACACAAATTATTAGTAAAAGTGAAAACACAAATTTTTTTACTAAAAACACTTAACATTACTAATAATAATAATAATAAAGTACTTGGTGTAAAAACACCTACAATATCCAAAAGGGTACCTCTGGGGTACAAGTACAACAATATTCAAAATATTCCACTATGTGGATACAATAGACTAGTAAAAGCTGAAAAAAAACAAATACTAGAAAACTTCACTTTGGTGACCAAAGGAAGTGCACAAGTCTAAGATCCAAAAAATCAATCCTCATCTGACACCTCAATGTCCTCATCACCGCCAGCAAAAGTAGCCTCCTCCTCATCATCATCATCACCAACAGTCTCTACGCCAGCCTCCTCATCATCAGCATCGTCCTCACCCCCTCCTAAAATTGGCCTGGCCTCAGGCCAACCAGCATGTGCTAGGAACTGCTCCCTAGACATCATCATGTGCTCAGTAGAAGGGTCACGGATCTGCAATTGGAGAACCTGCAAAGAATCATGAATATTAGTCATGGCACGCTGCTGGGCAGCCATCCAATCCCAATTATATTGGCAGATCTCCTGCTGAAACGGATAAAAGGCCGGCGACGCCGGTTCAGAACCTCCACCAGTCTCAGCTGCATCATCAGCACCAGCCCTTGAAGACTCTCCAACAACCCCTCTAGCCTTACATAACTTATCCACATACCTATCATCAATAGCAGATGGAATAGTGACCTGCCTTCGGCCAGGGATATCCACACCAGAGTGAGCACACAGGGACATAATAAGACATGGAAAAGCAAGCGGGGCATTCTTGCGCGCCGCAGTACCTCCCAAACCACTCAAAACAATAGCCTTGATTTTATCCGCAATGATGCGGGCCACGTTAATCTGCACATTCATCTGAATGCTGTGAATAAGATGAGCAAGAGCAATTGGACCTGTACTATGATACGACCTTGGAGAAATGTTGGTGAGCACAAACAACAAAATGAGCTGAACCAACGGCTGCATGTCCACCCTTCTGAATCTAATCGGCACCCCGGATGAATTCCGCTCAACTTCCTTACCTTCAAGAAGTAAATCCCGGGTCATCCTTTCAATGTCTCGGTGGAGATGCAAGTCGCGATGGTACGCATCCAACTCAGTACCAACCAATGGCAAAGGGTCTCCCAAAACAGTGTTGATCCTCCTCCGATTAAATGTCACCACAACCCCTCTAACCAATGAGGTCCAACTAAATCTCTCTCTATCATCCGGCAAGGCATTCGCATAAAACTCCCGAACTATTTCAGCGTTGTACCCATCCAGAGGCATCATTAAAAGATCCCATTTCTTTTGTACAAAAAGAGCATCAATAGTCCGGTAGCTTCCACGGTCACTAAGTAAGAATCTTTTCTCTGCCAAGATGTGCTTTCTCTCAAGGGTTTCATATCTGGCAGCTTGCTTAGCTCCCCTAAATCTGTCTTCATCAAAACGCACGGGCACCTGTCTGGAGGTTGAAGCCTTTCGCTTCTTAGCCGCGTGAATTGCCGTTTTTGGTGTCATTTGCACATAACAAACAATAAAACAAAACAACACCAAACAAAAGCATTAGTGAAACAAAACAAACCAGCTAGAGACTTGTATTTCATAAAAAATTGTAAATTTGCATTTGTTCGCTCCAGGTTCGCTAGGCGAAGTCTGGCGAACATTCGCCCCAGATTCGCTAGGCGAATGCTCGCGCAGGCTCGCGAAGCGAACGAAGCAGCGAACCCGCTGTTAGGTGTGAAAATGTGTTTATTTTCATAGCTTATTTTGACACCTTTTTAGCTCTTTTAATTACTTTAATCGGGAAACGACTTATTATTTAAGCAAGTCTTGCATTTTTGTGAATATATGGTGCCTTGATGTGTTTGCTACTTTTTGCAGGAATTTTGGTATTTTGATCGCGAATCGTTTCGACCGGATTTGGACTTTGTGAAAATCCTAAGTTTTGTTCCTGAGGCATCTACACCGCCCGACGCAGCAGAGGCGGTTGGGCACCCCAATTTCCATTTTTTCATTTCAAAGTTCCAGGAAGTTGACATTGCTGCGCCTCCTAATTTCGCCCGGCACAAATTTGCATCGCCCGGCGCTTTTGAACTTTCGCCCGGCACTCCACAGGCGATGCCTCATCCCATTTTTTCTCCAATTTCTTCAGCCAAGTTCCAGGAAGTTGACATTGCTGCGCCTCCTGATTTCGCCCGACACTTTTTGCATCGCCCGGCGCTCTCATCCTTTCGCCCGGCGCTTTTTGTAAAATATCTTTGCCACTTTTGGCACTGTTGCTGTCACGTGGGATGAAAGGTGGGCTTCGCCCAACACAATTTTACACCGCCCAGCACTCCTTTCTGTGCAAAACTTCTATTTAGGCTTATGTTGGTGTCATTTTGGAAGAACAACCTACTACTTTTCATCTTCTCACTTGGTAACTTAGATATTTTGGAGAGAAAACTCCATTAAAACCCATTTTCTTGCTTTCTTAGTTTTTATGCTTCAATCCTTGATTATTGAAGATTGATGCTCCAAAAACTTTGTCCATTACTTGTTGTGCAAGCTACCATGAAGATGTGTAGCTAATTTCTCTTTTGTGTCAAGGTTAGATGTAGGTAAACCTTTCCTTTGTATGTATATGGATTGATTCTAGTTTGTGAACTCTTAGATGATGAATGTATGGTGAAAAACCTTGTTTCTATGTTTATTCTTTGTGTTGGTTCATGATTGAGAAATATGCTCCAACTCTTTACCTAGGTTTTTCATCCATCAATGTCCATTGGCTAGAGATAGTAATGTGTGTTGATGTTCACCAAATATTGAACTTTAATGTTGTCATTTTGATAGTTTGTGTGAGAAATCAACAAAGCATCAAAATGGCAAAACTCACAATATGTGTTAGAGATAAACATATTGGGAGGATATGTGATTGTATTTATCATTTAACCGAGTTCATTAGCTTATCGATTATATACGTACAAAGTGGTTTGTCGAACCCTAATCTTGACATGCTTTTATAAACCGTTAAAACAATCTCTTTACCGCTTTTAATTAAATCTGAATGCAAACGCTACGAAACCAACCTAAAACCCCTTGTTACTTTAAAGTTTGAAACGTTACGACTGTAGAACGACGCTAATATCACGAACAATCTCTGTGGAACGATAACACAAAACCCGAACTCTATTTCTATTTCAACAAATTGGCGTCGTTGCCGGGGATTGTAAATTGATATTGCAAGCATTGCAATAGTTGTGAAATTTTAGACTTGTTACAAATTTTTCTTGTGCTTGTTGATTTGTTTTGTTTAGTGTGCAGACTTTGTTTATGCGAGGGCAACTACCGGCGGACCAACTTCTATTCGATCCTGAGATTGAAAGAACCGCTCGTAGACTCAATAGCAGAACTAGACGGAGGAGGCAACTTGCGAGACAAAGACAAGAGCAAGAAGGAAGTTCTACTACAACACCACCACCATTCACACCAATCATGGCGCAAATACCTCCTCATCACTATCCTCCTCTACAATACCATCAATTTTTTCTTCATCAACCTTTTTCTTATTTTCTTTTACCAACCCCTTCCCACTTCTTGTAACAATTGCCTTGCAATGCTTCTTAGGATTCACTTGAGTATTTGCGGAGAATGAAGGACCCGATTGTTGCTCGGCAAGTTGCTTAGCAAGCTGCCCCACTTGATTTTCTAGTTTCTTTATCGCCGCATCACTACTCTTTTGATTGGCCATAGACATTTGCATGAATTGAGTCAAAGTGTCTTCCAATTTAGAGCTAGCAACCGGAGGTGGTGAAGGTTGATATGGATTTTGCCGATTTGAAGGACTGGCACCATAACCTTGATTATGTTGATAATTTGCTCGCGGTTGAAATCCTTGATTTCCTTGATAATTTTGTTGAGAATTGTGTTGTTGTTGGTAAGGTTGTTGTTGCCTACCTTGATAATCCCTTTGATTTGCCATATAGTTCACTTCTTCAAAACCCGGAGGAGGACAAAATTCGGTGTCATGCTCCCGTTTACAAATTTCACAACAAGCTACTTGCTTACTCTTGCTAGGTTCCTTCAATTCTTTAATCTGTTGAGTCAAAAGTTCCACTTGTTGAGATATGAGCTTGTTTTGTGCAAGGATTGCATCGTTAGTTCCCAATTCAAGGACATCGGGCTTCTTTTGAGAGTTGCTTCGGCTCTGACTTTGAAGATCGTTAAGAGACATTCTATTAATAATATCAGTTGCTTCCTCGACACTCTTTGACAGCAAACTTCCTTCCGAAGTGGTATCCAACAAAGTCTTACAATTCGGTTAGAGACCATTCTTGAAGATGTGAATTTGTGTTAACTCATCAAACCCGTGACCTTTACATTTGCTAAGCATGGACTTGAATCGTTCCCATGCTTCATTGAGGGATTCATTAGTGCCTTGAGAGAACACTGAAATTGCGGTTTTTGACTCCATGAAACGGTTATGAGAGAAGAACCGTTCAATAAATTTTTCCTCCAAGACATTCCAATCGGTCATCACGGCGGGAGTTTGATCGAGGTACCAATCCTTTACCTTGCCAAGCAAAGCATACGGAAATAATCTTTTGAAGAGAGGTAACTCTTGTGCTTGATCTACACCGGCCGCTAATGCAATCTCATAGAATTTTGTGAGAAACGCAAAAGGGTCTTCATGGTCCATTCCGGTGAATGGACTTCCATACAACAAGTTAAAAGTTCCAGTTTTCATCTCGCTTGCCTTCCTTGGTTGTTGTTGGAAAACTGAGCGGTGTGTCATGGACTGTTCACACAAGGTATGGATGCGGGAGGTGGAGGTGGTGGTTGCGCCATGTATGGTGAAAAACCTTGTTTCTATGTTTATTCTTTGTGTTGGTTCATGATTGAGAAATATGCTCCAACTCTTTACCTAGGTTTTTCATCCATCAATGTCCATTGGCTAGAGAGAGTAATGTGTGTTGATGTTCACCAAATATTGAATTTTAATGTTGTCATTTTGATAGTTTGTGTGAGAAATCAACAAAGGATCAAAATGGCAAAACTCACAATATATGTTAGAGATAAACATATTGGGAGGATATGTGATTGTATTTATCATTTAACCGAGTTCATTAGCTTATCGATTATATACGTACAAAGTGGTTTGTCGAACCCTAATCTTGACATGCTTTTATAAACCGTTAAAACAATCTCTTTACCGCTTTTAATTAAATCTGAATGCAAACGCTACGAAACCAACCTAAAACCCCTTGTTACTTTAAAGTTTGAAACGTTACGACTGTAGAACGACGCTAATATCACGAACAATCTCTGTGGAACGATAACACAAAACCCGAACTCTATTTCTATTTCAACAAATTGGCATCGTTGCCGGGGATTGTAAATTGATATTGCAAGCATTGAAATAGTTGTGAAATTTTAGACTTGTTACAAATTTTTCTTGTGCTTGTTGATTTGTTTTGTTTAGTGTGCAGACTTTGTTTATGCGAGGGCAACTACCGGTGGACCAACTTCTATTCGATCCTGAGATTGAAAGAACCGCTCGTAGACTCAATAGCAGAACTAGACGGAGGAGGCAACTTGCGAGACAAAGACAAGAGCAAGAAGGAAGTTCTACTACAACACTACCACCATTCACACCAATCATGGCGCAAATACCTCCTCATCACTATCCTCCTCCACAATACCATCAATTTTTTCTTCATCAACCTTTTTCTTATTTTCTTTTACCAACCCCTTCCCACTTCTTGTAACAATTGCCTTGCAATGCTTCTTAGGATTCACTTGAGTATTTGCGGAGAATGAAGGACCCGATTGTTGCTCGGCAAGTTGCTTAGCAAGCTGCCCCACTTGATTTTCTAGTTTCTTTATCGCCGCATCACTACTCTTTTGATTGGCCATAGACATTTGCATGAATTGAGTCAAAGTGTCTTCCAATTTAGAGCTAGCAACCGGAGGTGGTGAAGGTTGATATGGATTTTGCCGATTTGAATGACTGGCACCATAACCTTGATTATGTTGATAATTTGCTCGCGGTTGAAATCCTTGATTTCCTTGATAATTTTGTTGAGAATTGTGTTGTTGTTGGTAAGGTTGTTGTTGCCTACCTTGATAATCCCTTTGATTTGCCATATAGTTCACTTCTTCAAAACCCGGAGGAGGACAAAATTCGGTGTCATGCTCCCCTTTACAAATTTCACAACAAGCTACTTGCTTACTCTTGCTAGGTTCCTTCAATTCTTTAATCTGTTGAGTCAAAAGTTCCACTTGTTGAGATATGAGCTTGTTTTGTGCAAGGATTGCATCGTTAGTTCCCAATTCAAGGACATCGGGCTTCTTTTGAGAGTTGCTTCGGCTCTGACTTTGAAGATCGTTAAGAGCCATTCTATTAATAATATCAGTTGCTTCCTCGACACTCTTTGACAACAAACTTCCTTCCGAAGTGGCATCCAACAAAGTCTTACAATTCGGTTGGAGACCATTCTTGAAGATGTGAATTTGTGTTAACTCATCAAACCCGTGACCTTTACATTTGCGAAGCATGGACTTGAATCGTTCCCATGCTTCATTGAGGGATTCATTAGTGCCTTGAGAGAACACTGAAATTGCGGTTTTTGACTCCATGAAACGGTTATGAGAGAAGAACTATTCAATAAATTTTTCCTCCAAGACATTCCAATCGGTCATCACGGCGGGAGTTTGATCGAGGTACCAATCCTTTGCCTTGCCAAGCAAAGCATACGGAAATAATCTTTTGAAGAGAGGTAACTCTTGTGCTTGATCTACACCGGCCGCTAATGCAATCTCATAGAATTTTGTGAGAAACGCAAAAGGGTCTTCATGGTCCATTCCGGTGAATGGACTTCCATACAACAAGTTCAAAATTCCAGTTTTCATCTCGCTTGCCTTCCTTGGTTGTTGTTGGCAAACTGAGCGGTGTGTCATGGACTGTTTACACAAGGTATGGATGCGGGAGGTGGAGGTGGTGGTTGCGCCATGTATGGTGAAAAACCTTGTTTCTATGTTTATTCTTTGTGTTGGTTCATGATTGAGAAATATGCTCCAACTCTTTACCTAGGTTTTTCATCCATCAATGTCCATTGGCTAGAGAGAGTAATGTGTGTTGATGTTCACCAAATATTGAATTTTAATGTTGTCATTTTGATAGTTTGTGTGAGAAATCAACAAAGGATCAAAATGGCAAAACTCACAATATATGTTAGAGATAAACATATTGGGAGGATATGTGATTGTATTTATCATTTAACCGAGTTCATTAGCTTATCGATTATATACGTACAAAGTGGTTTGTCGAACCCTAATCTTGACATGCTTTTATAAACCGTTAAAACAATCTCTTTACTGCTTTTAATTAAATCTGAATGCAAACGCTACGAAACCAACCTAAAACCCCTTGTTACTTTAAAGTTTGAAACGTTACGACTGTAGAACGGCGGTAATATCACGAACAATCTCTGTGGAACGATAACACAAAACCCGAACTCTATTTCTATTTCTTCCTAAAAAAGAAGTTGACCCGGGGCGTGTGACTTTGCCGGTCACCATTGGTGACGTCTATGTTGGAAAGGGCTTAATTGATTTGGGCTCAAGCATTAATCTTATCCCATTGTCCATTGTAAAGAAGCTTGGGAACATTGAGATGAAAGCCATTCGTATGACTTTACAATTGACCGACAAGTCCACAACTCATCCTCATGGGTTAGCTCAAGATGTCTTGGTAAAAGTCGACAAATTTTTCTTCCCGGTTGATTTTGTTGTTATCGATATGGAGGAAGATGAAGATGCACCTTTAATTCTTGGCCGACCTTTCATGAAAACCGCCCGAATGATGATTGATGTGGATGACGGTTTAATGAAGGTGAGGGTTCAAAATGAAGAGGTTTGTTTTGATCTTTTCGAAGCTATGAAGCATTCAAAAGATAAACATGATAGCTTTCGGATCGATGCAATTGAAGAAGCAACTTTGGAGGTTTCTAAGCATGTACATGAAATCTCTCCTTTGGAAATGGCTCTTAATGATTCTTTTGAAGTGTTTTCCGAAGAAGAGGAAAGAGCTCTTGAAGAGTGCTTAAAAGAGCTTGAATCCCTCAAAGAGTTTCAACCATGGGAGGTAGAACCGGAAGAGTTAAAGAAGGATGTGAAAGTTGAGAAGTCACCACTTGAATTGAAGGTCTTGCCTTCCAATTTAAAATACGTGTTTCTTGATGATGGTGGTAACAAGTCGGTTATCATTAGTAACGTGTTGTCCCAAAACGAGGAAGGCCATCTAATTCATGTTTTGAAGAAATACCAAGATGCTATAGGTTGGGTCATTTCCGATTTGAAAGGAATTAGCCCGGCTTATTGCATGCATCGTATCTTGATGGAAGAAGATTTCAGAGCGGTAGCCCAACCGCAACGCCGCTTGAATCCAACAATGAAAGAGGTGGTGAGAAAAGAAGTGGTTAAGCTATTGGAAGCCGGTATGATTTACCCGATTTTCGATAGCCCTTGGGTTAGTCCAGTCCATGTTGTGCCAAAAAAAGGAGGAATGACCGTGATTCGTAACGAAAAAAATGAGTTGGTCCCGACAAAAACAGTGACGGGGTGGAGGATGTGCATTGATTATAGAAGGCTCAACTTCGCGACAAGAAAAGATCATTTTCCATTACCGTTTATGGACCAAATGTTAGAGAGGTTATCCGGGCAGCAATTCTATTGTTTCTTGGACGGATATTCGGGGTATAACCAAATTGCGGTTGACCCGGCAGATCATGAGAAGACGGCCTTTACTTGTCCCTTTGGCATTTTTGCGTATCGTAAGATGCCTTTTGGTTTATGTAATGCGCTGGCAACTTTCCAACGGTGTGTTCAAGCTATCTTCTCCGGCCTTATAGAAAAGACGATGGAAGTGTTCATGGATGAATTTTTGGGTTTTGGAGGCTCATTTGATTTATGCTTGACAAATTTGGAAACCGTTTTAGAGAGGTGTGTGAAGACAAATCTAGTGCTAAATTGGGAGAAGTGTCACTTTATGGTGACGGAGGGAATTGTGCTCGGCCACAAAGTTTCGTCCAAAGGCCTTGAGGTAGATCGAACGAAAGTTGAAGTGATAGAGAAGTTGCCTCCTCCGACCAACATAAAAGGGATCCGAAGTTTCCTTGGGCATGCCGGATTTTATCGGTGTTTTATCAAAGACTTTGCAAAGGTGGCTAGACCATTGAGCAACTTGCTAAGCAAGGAACAGGTATTTCTTTTTAACGATGAATGTCTTCATTCTTTTGAAATTTTAAAAGAAAAGTTAGTTACCGCTCCAATAATAATCGCTCCAAATTGGACTTTGAATTTTGAACTTATGTGCGATGCGAGCGATTATGCTGTTGGAGCGGTACTTGGTCAGAGGAAGGAAAAAATTTTCCATGCCATACACTATGCAAGTAAAGTTTTAAATGAGGCACAAGTTAATTATGCCACGACTGAAAAGGAATTACTTGCTATTGTGTATGCGCTTGAGAAATTTAGATCCTACCTCATCGGGTCAAAAGTTGTTGTTTACACCGACCATTCGGCGATCAAGTATTTGCTAACCAAACCGGATTCGAAGCAAAGGCTCATCCGATGGATCCTTTTATTACAAGAGTTTGATTTAGAAATAAAAGATAAAAAGGGTTCGGAAAATTTGGTGGCGGATCACTTGTCTCGCCTTGTCAATGTTGAGGTCACCGTAGCTGAAAAGGAAATCCAAGAGGAATTTCCTGATGAAAAACTTTTTAAAGTCCAAGTTAGGCCTTGGTTTGCAGATTTTGCTAACCATAAGGCTACTGGTTGGGTGCCCGAAGACCTAACTTGGAACCAAAAAAGGAAGTTCCTTTCGGATGCTAATTACTACGTGTGGGACGACCCGTATTTGTTTAAATTAGGAAGTGACAACCTTTTGAGAAGGTGTGTCACGAGCGATGAGGCTCAAAGCATTCTTTGGCATTGCCACAACTCGCCGTATGGAGGCCATTTTAATGGTGTGAGGACGGCCACTAAAGTCCTTCAATCGGGCTTTTATTGGCCTTCTCTTTTTAAAGACGCACATCTCCATGCCAAAAGTTGTGACATGTGCCAAAGAACGGGTGGAATTGGACAACGTGATGAAATGCCTCTCCAAAACATACAAGAGGTAGAAATTTTTATTTGTTGGGGTATCGATTTTGTTGGTCCATTTCCACCATCTTTTGGTAATGAATACATGTTGGTAGCAGTTGACTATGTTTCGAAGTGGGTTGAGGCGATTGCCTCACCTAAGGCGGATGGCAAAACGGTGATAAAATTTTTAAAGAAATACATATTTTCCCGTTTTGGCACTCCTCGGGTGCTCATTAGTGATGGTGGGTCACACTTTTGTAATACACCTCTTGAAAATGTCTTAAAACACTATGGTGTATCACATAAGGTGGCGACCCCTTACCACCCGCAGTCGAATGGTCAGGCTGAGGTAACAAACCGTGAGGTCAAAAGAATCCTAGAAAAAATAGTGTCAAGTTCGAAAAAGGATTGGTCGCAAAAATTGGACGAGGCTTTATGGGCATATCGCACTGCTTATAAAGCTCCAATCGGTCTAACTCCGTTTCAATTGGTTTATGGTAAAACTTGCCATTTACTGGTTAAATTGGAGCACAAGGCTTTGTGGGCTTTGAAAATGTTAAATTTTGACAAGGACTTGGCCGGTACCAAAAGAAAAGTGCAACTTCTTGAGCTGGAAGAAATGCGTAATGTCGCATACCACTCAAGTTGGTTGTACAAAGAAAAAGTGAAAGAATACCACGACAAGAAGCTCGGGCAAAAGGACTTCAAGGTTGGACAATTGGTGTTATTGTTTAACTCTTGGTTAAGACTCTTTCCGGGAAAATTAAAATCCAAGTGGTCCGGGCCTTTTCGTGTGAAGGAAGTGAAAAATTTTGGAGCGGTTGTTATCGAAGACTTGGAGAAGAAAGACTCTTGGACCGTAAACGGTCAGCGTCTAAAAATTTACCTTGTAGGGAATTTCGATCGCGCTTCAAGTTCTGTTCTCCTTGATGTTCTTAATTGAGCATCTTGGACCGTCGAGCTTATCCGACGTTAAACAAGCGCTTGTTGGGAGGCACCCCAACATTGTAAGTATTCCCTTAAATTTCTTGATTTTTAGTGTTTTTGAGTGTTGCTTTACCTTTTGATGTTGTATGAATTTTTCTGCATGAATTATGATGGAACTTGGGTGCATTTGCTGATCTGCTGCACCAAAGCAGAAAAAAATTTTCTGGTATAAGCGCCCGGCGCTTCAATTGCGTCGCCCGGTGGTGGTGTGTTTGATGGCCCCTCCTGGGCCAGGCGTGAGAATATGGGGGGGGATATGAAATGGTTTGTCTTTTGAATTTTTCGGAGGGTTGTTAATTTAATTATTATGTTCTATTGGTGATTTTACCATTGTGCCCCTTCTTGTTTTAAAACCTTGGAAAGTGTTTTGTTGGTTCTATCTCTCATTTGGAAAACTCACGAATTGTCTCTCCCTCTGCTCTCACGAATTCTCAACCTCAGTTTTTTTTTCTCAGCACTCAAGGTATGCATGTTATTGTTTTGCTTTGAATCATGCTTTTTTCATCTTTGTGTCATTAAAAACCTTTTGGTTTGTTTGTTTTTTAAGATAATTTACCTAAACCCTAACTCAAATTGCATGTTCTGATTGTAAATCAAATTGCATGTTCTGATTTTCTTCCATGATTTCTGTTTAATCTTTTCTGGTATGGGTTTTGAGTAAATGTTGAAGTGTTTTATTTTTTCTGGTGTGGGTTTTGTAACCTCTTGCTGCTGCTGTTTTATTTTTTTCTGGTTTTTAGCGATACCGCCCGGCCATTGAGAGGCGCTGCGTCGCCTGCACGTCGCCCGACGGTTGAGGGGCGATACAATGCCTGTGCTACACCCGGCGGTTGTTGAGGCATTTTGCTCTGTTTTTGTTTTTTTTTTGCTGCTGTTCCAGACTTTATTTTCTGACAGGGCTGATGGTTTCTTTTGTCTTTGCATGCTGTTGTTGTTGTTTTGTTTGTGGCAGATGGCTTCTTTTGGACCTCAAAGGAGAAAAGCGAAGAAGAGAAGTGTAGCATCCACCTCCAATGTTCCAACGGAATTCGACAGCTCCCGATTTATCTCAGCTTACCATGAATCAAGGATCAAGTCTCTAGAGGGCAGAACTGTCCTCTCTGAAAAGAAGTTTGCTATCAACCGTGAGGGGGATTATCGGCGAATTCAGGCCATATTTGAAAAGAAGAGGTGGGAAATTTTGTTGAACCCTGTTGATCGTGTTTGCTATCAGCTGATAAGAGAATTTTATACAAACGCGATTCAGCCCGAAGATGAATTTTACAGGTTCAAAACCTTCGTAAGGGGCAGGGAAATTAGCTTTAGCCGAGATGCCATCAACAAAATCTTGGGAAAGCCGAGTTCCTTGGGTAGCTTGCAAACCGACGATTACTCGAAACTGTTAACGAATTTGCATGATCACCGGGCTGTTGGTAGTGTGCTTCTAAAACCGGGATGCAAGGTGGATAAAAATGCTAAAGGGGAGCCGATTAAGTATAGTCAGAAGTACATGACTCCGGAGGCACAAGCCGTCTTCCTTTTGCTGTGCTACAATGTTAAGTCGCGACAACATCGCTTTTCTGTCCCGCTTGATGTAGCACTCCTCATGTACTGTATTATGACGGATAAAGAGGTGGATGTGGCCAGGGTCATAGCGGGGGAAATGAAAAATTTTGTTGAAAATACCCGGAGGCCAGGAGTTCATGATGATGCTCCTATTATTTTTCCTTGTTTGGTTCAATCTTTGATCTATGAAACTGATATCCTCATTCCAGGTGTGATTAACGAAAAACTGAAGTTTTTGGTTGATGACAATTATTTGGATCGATTTTGTAAACCAAAGGAGGAAAGGAAGAAGAAGGCAGCAGCGGAGAAAGGGAGTAGTTCAGGTGTCCAGGAGGATACGAGTGACTCATCCATTTTCGATATGAAGGCGGTATTCAACTACACTTGGGACATGGGTGAGTCACTCAACAGGTCTAACCAATTTAATTTTGATTGTATGCAGCAGTTATATCATTATCAGACGCACCCGGCGGAGTACCTTCCTTTTCCTACAAGGGAGGCGTACGACGCTTATGCAAATTGGCCTGGGGACAGGCGCCCATTCTTTTCGGAGGGGGCAAGCACCGGTGGTGTTGTTGCGGAGGATAATGATGATGAGATGATGATGACGATGGTGATGATGGCATGGATGAGATGCAGGATGCTCTCAATGATTTGATTAATTAGGCTTCAAGGGGAAGGAATTTAAGTTTGTCTTGTCAATTAATTATGGAGTTATTTTCAGTTTTAGTATGAACTTTTGTTTCAGTTTTAGTATGAACTTTTGTTTCAGTTTTTAGTATGTACTTTTGGATCGCTTTAGCGAGTACAGTTTCGGTGTTGTTAGCACCATAATTATAATATTTTAAGTTGGTTAAATTTGGTTTAGTATAAATTCTGTTTATATAGTGTGAAATTCTGTTTTTTTATGATGGTTGTCCTTGAAATGTTGGAAAATTTTGTGTGTTCGCACAAGGAAGAGAAAAGAATACCTTGTTGGCTTTCAACATGGATGGTGATGATATTATTCTTGATGGTGTGCACAACCAAAGTTTGGAATTTTGTGTGGTAGAATCATAGTGTGAATGTGAAGTTTTTACTTTTTGTAAAGTTTGTCAATGCAATGTTTGGTAAACTCTTGTTCGATGTGATTCAATTAGGACATAACCATATATGTGAGTGCCCTCCATTGTTTAAAAATTAATGAGGGATTTTAGTAATTGTTGCTTACTCAAACTTTTTATGTTTAATCTTACTTTTTGTTTTGAATTATGGAAACTTTGAAATGATCAAGGCAATTTTTGAGTATTATGAGTAGAACCACTTTTCCAAAAATTCACTTCAAGATTACCTTGTGAGTGTGTGAACATTTGATACCTCTCTTGAGACTAAAATGAAAAATTTTGTTTTCTTGAAGCATGAACCCTTACTTTAACCGTTTGGATGAGCATTTTGAATTGAGACATAATATTGTTGAAGTTGGGGAGATTGGTTCATTTTGATAAGAGAAGAAGGAATTGTGGGCAATGCATTCTCAAAAGATTGAAATAGAAAAATTGATATAAAAAAAAAGAAGAAAAAGATATAATAAATAAATAAAATTATGAAATTCAAAATAAAGAGAAATAGAATGCATTGTGAGAAAAGTTGGGAAGTTTGAGCATAAAGGATTGTTTCGAAACAGAAAATGCTCTTCACAAAATATTCCCCTTTCGTGTTCAATGGTCGTGTACATATGTCCCTTATTTCTTAGCCCGACCAAGTTTCAACCTATAAAAGTCCTTTTGTGATCATTGTTTCCATTTTTGCTTGATTAATTGTGAGATGAGTGCATAAATTGTTTTGGATGTGGCACGGTTGCTCTGAGTTTGTTTTGTCCTTTGTCTTTATTGAGCTAGGCTCATTTGAATAAGTTAGGTGATTCGTTTCGAACTTGAGGATACTTTGTGTTGCATTGTAAGATTTTATGATTAGGATGAAGTCATATTCATGTTTTGATCCTATGTATATTTTGAAAATTTTTGCGCGTGCATCTTTCGAGTTTGAACCATTTATGGTTTCGGGTAATTTGGTATTTGGAAATCTTGTTTGTGTTTGATTAACACTTACTTTTGTTTGAGGACAAACAAAGATGCAAGTTGGGGAGAGTTGTTAGGTGTGAAAATGTGTTTATTTTCAAAGTTTATTTTGACACCTTTTTAGCTCTTTTAATTACTTTAATAGGGAAATGACTTATTATTTAAGCAAGTCTTGCATTTTTGTGAATATATGGTGCTTTGATGTGTTTACTACTTTTTGCAGGAATTCTGGTATTTTGATCGCGAATCGTTTCGACCGGATTTGGACTTTGTGAAAATCCTAAGTTTTGTTCCTGAGGCCTCTACACCGCCCGGCGCAGCAGAGGCGGTTGGGCACCCCAATTTCCATTTTTTCATTTCAAAGTTCCAGGAAGTTGACATTGCTGCGCCTCCTAATTTCGCCCGGCACAAATTTGCATCGCCCGACGCTTTTGAACTTTCGCCCGGCACTCCACAGGCGATGCCTCATCCCATTTTTTCTCCAATTTCTTCAGCCAAGTTCCAGGAAGTTGACATTGCTGCGCCTCCTGATTTCGCCCGGCACTTTTTGCATCGCCCGACGCTCTCATCCTTTCGCCCGGCGCTTTTTGTAAAATATCTTTGCCACTTTTGGCACTGTTGCTGTCACGTGGGATGAAAGGTGGGCTTCGCCCAACACAATTTTACACCGCCCAGCACTCCTTTCTGTGCAAAACTTCTATTTAGGCTTATGTTGGTGTCATTTTGGAAGAACAACCTACTACTTTTCATCTTCTCACTTGGTAACTTAGATATTTTGGAGAGAAAACTCCATTAAAACCCATTTTCTTGCTTTCTTAGTTTTTATGCTTCAATCCTTGATTATTGAAGATTGATGCTCCAAAAACTTTGTCCATTACTTGTTGTGCAAGCTACCATGAAGATGTGTAGCTAATTTCTCTTTTGTGTCAAGGTTAGATGTAGGTAAACCTTTCCTTTGTATGTATATGGATTGATTCTAGTTTGTGAACTCTTAGATGATGAATGTATGGTGAAAAACCTTGTTTCTATGTTTATTCTTTGTGTTGGTTCATGATTGAGAAATATGCTCCAACTCTTTACCTAGGTTTTTCATCCATCAATGTCCATTGGCTAGAGATAGTAATGTGTGTTGATGTTCACCAAATATTGAACTTTAATGTTGTCATTTTGATAGTTTGTGTGAGAAATCAACAAAGGATCAAAATGGCAAAAACTCACAATATGTGTTAGAGATAAACATATTGGGAGGATATGTGATTGTATTTATCATTTAACCGAGTTCATTAGCTTATCGATTATATACGTACAAAGTGGTTTGTCGAACCCTAATCTTGACATGCTTTTATAAACCGTTAAAACAACCTCTTTACCGCTTTTAATTAAATCTGAATGCAAACGCTACGAAACCAACCTAAAACCCTTTATTACTTTAAAGTTTGAAACGTTACGACTGTAGAACGGCGGGTAATATCACGAATAATCTCTGTGGAACGATAACACAAAACCCAAACTCTATTTCTATTTCAACACCCGCGAAAATGCAGAAAAACAATATCAAAACCAGTCCACAACAATCTCCTATTTTCAAATATCACTCTTCTCATATTGCCTATGAAGTTTTTAACATGCAATCCATAAACAAGATGACAGAGGTTCCAAAATTTTCAAAACCCTAATTGATCTATCATGAACATAAACAATGCATAATGAAATAAACAATGAAAGAGTGTGCAAACCTGAATTTCGCACGTTACTGGTGGGATTAGGGTGAATGGAAATTGGAAAGAGATGAGTTGCTTAGCTCTTGAGAGGAAATGAGAGGAAAAATAACAAATACGGTGGAAAATGGGAATGGTGACCAAGGAACTAGGGTGTCCCCCTCTATTCAGATTCAAAATGGGTCTTGGGCCCAATTGGGTGGCCCACCCACAATTCATTTTTTTACTGATGTGGTAAAAGAGTTTGGACTGTCTCGCTGGGTTCGCGAAGCGAAGGCCAGCGAATGCTCGCCCCAGCTCGCTAGGCGAATGCCAGCGAACAAGCCCAGAATTTTCAAAAAATTTTCAAAAGTTACCACATCTTTTAAGGCTTCAAAATGAAAACCAAACACACTTAAAACAGAAATAAGCAGTAATACTTACAATGTTGGGGTGCCTCCCAACAAGCGCTTGTTTAACGTCGGCTAAGCTCGACGGTCCACCGCAATCTCACGGATCGCGGAAAGGAACAATGGTGGGATTCCGCTCGAAATCTCCTCCAAGATACACTTTCAATCTTTGGCCGTTGACAGTCCAATTCTCGTTGGTTTTTGTGTTTTCTATTACAATCGCTCCATAAGGCTTGATTTCTCGGATCCGAAACGTACCCGACCATTTAGACCTTAACTTTCCCGGAAACAATTTTAACCGAGAATTGAAGAGCAGGACCAGCTGTCCCACCTCAAACTGCTTGATGATAATTTTTCTGTCATGGTAAGACTTTACACGCTCTTTGTACAGTTTATTGGAATCGTACGCCTGGAGGCGTAATTCTTCTAATTCGTGTAATTGCTCTTTTCTTTTTTCACCGCTAAGAGTTGGATCAAAGTTTAAAAATTTTAAGGCCCAAACCGCCTTGTGTTCTAACTACACCGGCAGATGGCAATTCTTACCATACACAATTTTAAACGGTGTGAGACCAATCGGAGCCTTAAAAGCGGTCTGATAAGCCCACAAAGCATCATCCAACTTGTTCGCCCAATCTTTCCTCGAGGCCGAAACAGTTTTTTCCAAAATGCGCTTTATCTCACGATTGGATACCTCCGCTTGACCGTTAGCTTGAGGATGATATGGTGTGGCAACCTTGTGCTTCACACCATATTGCTCCAGAGCTTTGTCAAGCTGAGTGTTGCAGAAGTGAGATCCTCCGTCACTTATCAACACTCTCGGAGTACCAAAACACGCAAAAATGTTTCTTTTCAAAAATTTCACAACGGTCTTACCATCGGCTTTAGCACAAGCTATTGCCTCAACCCATTTAGACACATAATCAACAGCGACCAAAATATATTCATTAGAAAATGAAGATGGGAATGGACCGACAAAGTTGATCCCCCAACAGTCAAAAACTTCAATTTCTAACATATTTATCAAAGGCATCTCGTGCCGCCGTGAAATTCCTCCACTTCTCTGGCACTTGTCACAACTTAGGGCATGCACATGCACATCTTTGAATAACGACGGCCAATAAAAGCCCGATTGAAGGACTTTAGTGGCCGTTCTTAACCCATTGAAGTGTCCTCTATACGGAGAGTTATGACAATGCCACAGAATATCCGTGGCTTCCTCCACTGACACACACCTTCTTAAGAGGTTGTCGACACCAAGTTTAAACAAATAAGGTTCATCCCATACGAAGGACTTGGCATCCGAAATTTTTTTTCTTTTTTGATGGTGCATTAGACCGTCCGGTATCAATCCGGCGGCTTTGTGGTTAGCCATGTCGGCGAACCACGGTCTAACCTGCACCCTAAACAATTTTTCATCCGGGAACTCCTCTTTGACTTCACATTCATTCTTGGTCACGTCAACGTTTACCAGGCGGGATAAGTGATCCGCCACCAAATTCTTGGATCCTTTTTTGTCACGAATTTCAAGATCAAATTCTTGTAACAAAAGGATCCAACGAATAAGCCTCTGCTTAGAGTCAGGCTTGGTGAGCAGATACCTTATAGCCGTGTGGTCCGTGTAAACGATGACTCGTGAACCAATCAAATAGGAACGAAATTTCTCCAACGCATACACTATGGCAAGCAACTCTTTCTCAGTTGTTGCATAGTTAATTTGAGCCTCGTTTAAAACTTTGCTCGCATAATGTATCGCGTGGAAAACTTTCATTTTCCTTTGACCCAAAACAGCCCCAACCGCATAATCACTTGCATCGCACATTAATTCAAAATCCAATTTCCAGTTAGGTGTAACGATTATCGGTGAGGTAGTAAAACTCTTTTTCAAAAAATTAAACGCAAAAAGGCAAGACTCGTCAAAATAAAAAATCTTACCTTGGACAAGCAAGTTGCTCAATGGCTTTGCGGCCTTTGCGAAGTCCTTGATGAATCTACGGTAAAACCCGGCGTGTCCAAGAAAGCTCCTTATGCCTTTGACATTCATCGGTGGTGGCAATTTCTCAATAACGTCCACCTTGGCTTTATCAACTTCAAGGCCCTTTGAAGAAACTTTGTGACCGAGCACAATTCCCTCGTTCACCATAAAGTTGCATTTTTCCCAATTAAGCACCAAATTGGTTTCCATACACCGTTCCAACACCGTATCCAAATTTTTCAAGCAAATATCAAACGATTGTCCAAAAATTGAGAAATCATCCATAAAGACCTCAATTGTCTTTTCGATCAAATCCGAGAATATAGCTTGCATACACCGTTGAAAAGTCGTCGGTGCATTACATAATCCAAACGGCATCCTCCTATAAGCGAAGATTCCAAAAGGACATGTAAAAGCGGTTTTTTCATGATCCTCCGGGTTCACAATAATTTGGTTGTAACCCGAGTAACCATCCAAAAAATAGTAGAATTATTGACCGGAAAGCCTTTCGAGCATTTGATCCATAAAAGGTAGAGGGAAATGATCTTTTCTCGTAGCTTTGTTCAACCTACGGTAGTCGATGCACATTCTCCACCCGGTAACGGTTTTTGTTGGAATGAGCTCATTTTTCTCGTTTCGGACCACCTTTAATCCGCCTTTTTTCGGTACCACATGCACCGGACTAACCCACGGGCTATCAGAAATGGGATAAATCATTCCGACATCTAACATTTTTACCACTTCTTTTCTGACCACTTCTTTCATGATTGGATTTAAGCGGCGTTGAGGTTGAGCAACCGGTTTAAAATCTTCCTCCATAAATATACGGTGCATACAATATGAAGGGCTTATGCCTTTGAGATCGAACAATATCCATCCCATTGCATCCTGATTTTTTCTCAACACTTGAATTAAGCGGCTCTCCTCGTTTTCAGATAAAATACTACTTATGATCACCGGTTTATTACCACTGTCATCGAGAAAAGCATACTTCAAGGTTGAAGGTAACACTTTCAGTTCAAGTTTGGATTATTCATCATTAACCACTTTTTTTAGAATGTCCTCTTCATACTCCCAAGGTTGCAATTCTTCCAAAGCTTTAAGCTCTAACAAACACTCTTCAAGAGCTTGCTCTTCTTCAACCGAGAATACTTCCAAGGAATCATCCATAGCTCTTTGTAAAGGATCAATGACATGAATTTGCTTTATAACATCAACAATCACTTCCTCCGTTGCATCGATTCGGAAACAATCACCTTTATCTTTCTTGTGCTTCATGGCGTCATAAAGATTGAAACACACCTCTTCATCTTGGACTCTCACTTTCATGAGACCATCGTCCATGTCAATTGCCATTCGAGCAGTTTTTATGAAAGGCATTCCAAGAATCAAAGGTGCATCCTCATCCTCCTTCATTTCAATGACAACAAAGTCTATCGGAAACAAAAATTTGTCCACTTTGACTAACACATCTTCCGCTACACCGTGAGGACAGGTAGTCAATTTATCTGCGAGTTGCAACGTCATTTGAGTGGACCTCAATTCCATGTGTCCTAACCGTTTTACAATCGACAAAGGTATCAAGTTGATACTAGAGCCCAAATCAATCAATTCGTTGCCCACATAGATCTTTCCTATAGTAACCGGCAAGGTGACTCGTCCCGGAACACATTCTTTCCTCGGGAGAGTACGTTGAATAATGGCGCTACAACTTGCATCTACCATAATAGTCTCTTGATCCGTATGCCTCTTTTTTTTTGTGAGGATATCCTTCATAAATTTCGCATATTTAGGCATTTGCTCCAAAGCCTCGGAAAATGGAATATTTATTTGTAATTGTTTGAAAATATCCATAAACCGAGAATAGTGCCTCGCACTATCTTTCTTTGTAGGAGCATGAGGATATGGTAAATGTTGGATCGGAATATTGTTCATCGATTCTTTTCCCTTCCTAGTTCTCTTCACGTTTTCTTCACTCTCTATTTTTTTCTCATTCTCACTTTTTTCCTTCTCATTTTCAACTAAAACACCCTCAACATTTTTTTCTACTTCAATCTCATCACTATCTTTTTCTTTTTCAACTACAACCTCCTACTCCACTACTCTTTTACCTACACCCATGTCAATCTCTCTTTCACTTCTTGTGAGAATTGCTTTACAATCTTTAGGATTCGGAAGCGTATTTGCCGTAAAGTGCCCTTTTTGTTGGTCGGCCAATTGTTTTGATAATTACCCGACTTGTGTTTCAAGATTCCTTATGGCCGCAGGAGCTTGAGGAGGTTGAGTGTAATTTGCCATTTGCATAAATTGTGTGAGCGTGTCCTCCATCTTTGTATTTCCAACAGGAGCTTGAGGAGGTTGAGTGTAATTTTGGTATTATTGACGGTTTGATGGTCCGGCTTCTTGCGGTCTCCATGGTTGTTGATAACCTTGGTTAGCCCGTTGTTGGTAACCTTGGTTGCCTTGTTGATACGGAGGTCGGGGTTGGTATCCTTGATTTCCCGCATAGTTTGCCTCCTCCACAACGGGAGGACAATAACCGGTTGGATGGTCACCTCTACATAGTTCACAAACTAACACTTGCACATTTTTACTTGAAGAATCATGAATTTCTTTGAATTGTTGCGACAGCTTAGACATTTGCTTAGTCAACAACTCAACCTGTTGTGATAATAATTTGTTCTGCGCAAGGATAGCATCGTTTGTTCCCAATTCCAACACTCCCGGAGTTCGTTGAGAAGGTCCACGGTTGTGACTACCTTGATGATCGTTCAAGGCCACCTTATCAATGATAGTTGTGGCTTCTGTTGCGGTTTTGCTTAACAAGGATCCACCAGCGGTGGCATCCAACAAGGTCTTGTGTACAAGTTGCAGCCCATTTCTAAATATATGAATTTGTGACAATTCATCAAAACCATGGCCCTTTCACTTTCTTAACATTGATTTGAACCTCTCCCAAGCTTCGTTGAGAGAATCATTGGCTCCTTGTGTGAATACCGCGATGGCGGCCTTTGCTTCCATAAACCGAGTGTGAGGGAAAAATCTCTCCAAAAATTTCTCTTCCAATGCATTCCAATCCGTCATTATGGCCGTTGACTGGTCAAGGTACCATTCCTTGGCCTTTCCAATGAGGGAATGTGGGAATAGTCTCTTGAACAGATACTCCTTTTCTGCTTCTGGTGCACCAGTCGCTCCCGCTATTTCATAGAATTTTGTCAGATGGGTAAAAGGATCTTCATGATCCATACCCGTAAATGGACTTTGATATAACAGTTGGAAAATACCGGTCTTCATTTCGGAATGACGACCATTATGTGCATGGCGAGTGAACTGAGCATTGTGTCTCTGACTATTTGTACATGGCCTAGAAGCAGGTGGTGGTGGTGGTGGTGGATCTGCCTCCATAACTGGAAGTATCTGTGGAAGTGGTGGTGGTATAGAAGTACTTTCCTCTTGTTCTCGCCTCTGTCTTGCTAGCTGCCTCCTTCATCTAGTTCTGCTGTTGATTCTACAAGCGGTTCTCTCAATCTCAGGATCGAAAAGAAGTTGGTCCGCCGGTAGTTTCCCTCGCATAAACTAAGTCTGCACACTAAACAAAACAAATTAACAAGTTCAAGATAGAAAATAGTAACAAGCTTAAAATAGCTCAACTATCGCAATGCTTGCAATATCACTTAACAATCCCTGGCAACGGCGCCATTTTGTTAGTAGAGTAATAGTGGGGGGTTGTTTTTAATCGTCTCCACAGGGATTGTTCTATATTTGATGCGTGCCGTTCAATAGTCGCGATATTTTAAGTTCAAAGGTTTCAATTGGTTCTCAATTTCGTTTAACATCAATTAGTGGCAAAGATTAATTTGATAAAGAGTTTGTAAAAGTTTTGATAAAAGCATGCCAAGGTTAGGTTTCCCTAATCCATTTCATGTATAAACAAATAATCAAGCATATGAACTCGGTTTCCGACCAATACAACCGCGTATCCTCCCGACTAAGTTTATGTCTAAAGCGAAATCGTGAGTATCGTTGTTGAGACCGTTAGATGATGTCTCACGCTAAAAATCTAAACAACAATCATTAAGATCAACACAATGCGAATAGCAAATCCCAAATCTATGTGTAGAGTTTGGTTTTTAAGAGATAAAATTGTTAGGTCATGATTTGTAGAATCTATGTCTAGAGCAATACAAATCACACATGGATCATTAAGAGAAAACAACATCATCTATATTGATCAAAAACTTTGTTCATATACAAAAGATCAAATGCAATACATAAAATCAGGATTAACTACATCTAACCTCAACATTGAGTGTTTAGCTACCACTTCTCATGGTAGCTTTGATGACAAGTAAAGAGAGGAGATGAATGAGCATCCACGACGAATAATCGAGAATAGATGCGACTTCAGGTTCTCCAAGTGAAATTACACTCTTTGATGATCAAAATACTGAAAACTATGATTACTAGTGAAAATGGACAAGAGATCCTCTTTACAACAAATGAAAATCTATTTATACACTTAAAATCTCAGCACCCTTCGCCTAGCGAATGAACTAAAACATGGCACTTTAAGTGCCTCAGACTTAAACCGCCCCCAAGGATTATCGTGGGTTCGCTAGGCGAACCAAATCACTCGCGAAGCGAGCCTTCGCTACCACATTCGCCCCAACGAAGTTTGGGTGTTTTGAAAAGTGGAAGTTTCTGCCACCCTTCGCTGGCACCTTCACCCAGCGAGCACATCAGCGAGCATTCGCTGGCTTCCTCGCCCAGCGAATTTACCCAGTTTTCCTACTGTAGGTTTTTGCATACTTTCTGCCACCCCTCACTGGCACACTCGCTAACATTCGCTAGGCGAACCTTCGCTAGCTGCTTCGCCAAAACTCGCCTAGCGAATGCTGTTGTTGACTTCTTCCTTCAATTGCAACTTGCTTCCAATCTTTGTGTATCACAATCTTGATCTTTTTATGCCTATTCCTGCATATTAGCACACAAATTACAAGTACCACAAGTATATTTCAATGAATGCACAACAACACCATTCCTCACTAAAATCAACACATTCCACATGAAAAGAAATGAAAAATGCCAAGTAATTCATACAAATATATATCCTGATTGACATCTAACAAACAACAACTCTATTCATTCCGAATGGTGGAGAACAAATCCATAGTTGAGCAGCTCATAGAAATTCACAAGATTATCGATGATCTTGAGAATATTGAAGTGAAGATTGATGATGAGGACAAGGCTTTGCTCCTGTTTATTTCATTACCCAAATCCTTTGAGCACTTTAAGGATGCCCTTTTTTATGGTAAGGAAGGTACTATTACTTTGGATGAAGTCCAGACGGCGGTGAAATCCAAAGAATTTTCAAAGTCGAAAGATTTGAAGATTGAAGATAGTGGTGAAGGCTTAAATGTGTCAAGAGAAGGAGGTGAGCGTAATGGGATGTCCAAATTAAAGAGGTCTGACAAGTCAAAGGTAAAATGTTTTAATTGTTAGAAAACCGGTCACTTTAAAAGGGATTGTCTTGAAAGAAAGGTCAATGAAGATTCTGTTCAAGTTGTAGTTGCATTGGGTGAGGAAAGTTATGAGGATGCCGAAACACTAATAGTATCGAGTTCAGAAACTCAAGATTGTTGGGTCATTGACTCAGGCTGCTCTTATCACATGTGTCCAAGAATAGAATACTTTGAAACTTCGAAGATGGTGCAAGGTGGAGTAGTCCACCTTGATAATAATAAGGCATGCAAGGTTCATGGTATTGGTGCGGTCAGATTTAAAATGTTTAATGATCATGAATTTCTTATTCACAATGTGAGGTATGTTCCAGAACTCAGGCGAAATTTGTTATCTTTAAGTATGTTTGATGATCTAGGCTATATTGTACTGGAGTTGAACGTGGAGTGTTGAAAATTTCGCGTGATGAATTGATTATTGCTAAAGGGTCTAAAATATGTGGTCTATATATTTTAGAAGGTTCAAATGTTATTATTCATTCATCTTTAACTAGTGGAGGCTTTCATGACAAGGAAGAGCTATGGGATTTGAGTTTAAGGCATTATGAATGCCTTGAGAAAGTTTCAGAGGAGTACAATGAATTTTTCAAAAATCAAGGGATAGAATTATTATAATATTCGTTTATAATTTTGTTGCTAAAGTTCACCGTTATTACTTGTAAGTGTATTCTCACCCTTGTTTATTTTTGTTAGGTTGGCTTTGGTGCAAATGTTGAACAGGTAATCAGCAGGAGCGATAAATTGCGATGGTCGTGAGATGGCTTCGATGCCCTCTCAGCATTTACTGTTTTTCTTTACTTAGTCGAATAAATGCTCTGGTCTGTAACATCGGGGTTTGGGCGCTTGTACTTTCATATTTGAATTGTAACTCTCTTTTGAAGAGTTTTTCATAATTGTTTTTCTTGACTCATGACATGTTTTCGTTTGTCTTCCGCTGTGAACTATTTTATCTGCATGTTTATGTATGAGAGTATTTGGTGAAGTAACATCCTATGTATGATTTAATCTTTAAAAAATAAAAATAAAAAAATAAGTTTGGGGTTTAGGGTGTTACATAGTGGTATCAGAGCAGGTCGGTCCGTCCGGCCTGGTTTTTGTGAATTTTTTATTGTCCTTGGGTGTACGACATGTGTGTGAATGTTGTCGATACAATGTTTGTTCTAACAGTTGTTTCTTGCTATACAGAGGAATGGTTGGAGGAAATGATCGTGCTATTGCTGATGTCTTGACAACCTTAGCTCAAGTGTTGCAAGCTCAGCAGAATCCACAAGTTGAAGATGCTGGATCCCGTGGACTAGACAGGTTTCTAAGAAACAAACCACAAACCTTCAAAGGAAGGCATGATCCAGAGGGCGCATAGGTCATGAGAAGAACTATCCTACACATGACTTAGAATTGGCGGCAATGGTTTTTGTATTGAAAATTTGGAGACATTACTTATATGGTTTTAGGTTTTAAGTATTCAGTGATCATAAAACTCTAAAATATATTTTTGATCAGAAGGAACTTAATATGAGGCAGATGAGATGGTTGGAGTTCTTGAAAGACTACGATTTTAGTCTTAATTACCACCCTGGTAACGCTAATGTTGTGGCCGGTGCTTTGAGTCGGGAGTCGTTGCACATGTCAGCTATGATGGTGAGAGAATTGCACTTGATCGAACAATTCAGAGATATGAGCTTAGTATGCGAGGTGACTCCTAGTAGTGTGAAATTGGGAATGTTGAAGCTTACCAGTGGCTTCCTCGACGATATCAGAGAAGGTCAGAAGCTTGACATAAACTTGGTTGATCGATTATCTTCTGTTGGCCAGGACAGAGATGAGGATTTTAGAGTTGACGAGAATGAAGTGTTGAAGTTCCGAAATAGATTATGTGTGCCTGATGTGCTGGACCTAAAGCATATGATTCTTGAGGAAAGTCATAAAAATAACTTGAGTATTCATCCTGGGGCTACTAAGATGTACTAGGATTTGAAGAAGATGTTTTGGTGGCCGGGTATGAAGCAAGATATTGCTCAATTTGCTTATGCTTGCTTGACTTGTCAAAAGTTGAAGATTGAGCATCAGAAGCCGTCTGGTCTGATGCAACCATTGGATATACCTGAATGGGAGTGGGACAGTATCTCGATGGACTTTGTGACTGGGTTGCCGAATACTCCAAGGGGAAGTGATTCGATTTGGCTAATTGTCAATAGGCTAACTAAATAAGCTCATTTTATACCAATTAAGATCAATTTTTCACTACAGAGGTTGGCCGAGATATACATTAGTACTGTTATGAAGCTACATGGCATTCCATGGAGTATAGTTTCTGATAGAGATCCGAGATTCGCTTCTAGATTTTGGGAGAGATTACAGGAAGCTCTGGGTACTAGACTGAGGTTGAGTTTTGTCTATCACCCACAGACCGATGGTCAGACCGATAGGACTATTCAATCTCTGGAGGATTTGTTGAGGTCTTGTGTTCTGGAGCAGGGCGGTGCTTAGGACAATTACTTACCACTAATTGAGTTCACGTACAATAACAGCTATCATTCTAGTATCGGCATGGCACCTTTTGAGGCCTTGTATGGTATGAGGTGTAGAACCCCCTTATGTTGGTATAATTCTGGAGAGAGTGTTGTATTTGGACCTGAGATTGTGCAACAAACGACGAAAAAGGTTAAAATGATCCAAGAGAAGATGAAGGCATCTCAGAGTAGGCAGAAGAGTTATCACGACAAGAGAAGGAAAGATCTTGAGTTTCAAGAAGGTGATCATGTTTTTCTGAGAGTTACTCCAGTGACCGATGTGGGTCGTTCTCTGAAGTCTAAGAAGCTTACTCCTCACTTCATTGGACCTTATCAGATTACTCAGAAGATTGGAGTTGTTGCCTACCGTGTGGCTCTACCCCCGTCTCTCTCGAACCTGCATGATGTTTTCCATGTGTCACAGCTCCAAAAGTATGTTCATGATCTGGCTCACGTAATCCAGATGGATGATGTGCAAGTTCAGGTTAATTTGACTGTTGAAGCATCTCCTGTTCGGATTAAGGATAGAGAAGTGAAGCAGCTTCGTGGCAAGGAGATTGTTCTTGTGAAGGTTGTTTGGGGATGACCTGCTGGAGGTAGTATGACTTGGGAGCTGAAGAGCCAAATGAGAGAATCATATCCGGAGTTATTTTTGTTAGGTAATTTTCGAGGACGAAAATCTTTTTAAGTGGGAGAGAGTTGTAACACCCTAACTTTTAAATAATAATTTTTAAGTGTTTACTTGTGTATTATTTATTTTATTATGAATAATTGTGTACTTTTGGTGTTTGGGGGATATATGAGTATTTTAGTAACTTAATAATTAAGATAGTTATAGAGTTTGAGAGTAGAGAAATAAAATAGGATTATATTTAAATTATTTGAGTTAATTAAATAACTTTAATAATTTTGTAATTGATTAAAAATTTAATTATTTAAGCAATTTAATTATTAACATAAAACATTTAGATACTACATTTATTTAGAAAATAAATATTTGTGATTATTTTTATTACCATTAGAGGTCACGTAAAGTTATAAGTATTGAATAGAGAAGTGGGAAGGGGTGTGTGTAACTAATTGGGAATAATTAACTGGTATCAGTTACGCTAATGATTTGTATAACCTTTTGAGTTAATAATAATAATAATTTGAGAGTTAATAACAATAATAAATAAATATGGTCGTTAGAGATTGGTTTGGGAATATATTATAAACGGCAAGGAGCGTATTGGGAAAAAGGAGAAACTTTTGAGAGAAAAAAAAACCAGCGCTTTGGAGAGGAAGGAACGTCAAGAAATTGTAAAGTTTCGTTTAAGGTAAGGGAAAATTTTTCTTACTGATGGGTGATTATGGAATAACTTAGTTTCTTTGTGTTACTGTAGTTGGGTAAATTCCATGTGGTCACCATTTACACCGTAAATGGTTTTGTTGATGCATGACCATATTTGTTTGATATGAATATAGGTTTCGTTAAATCTGTGTTGTAGTAGAATTCTGTTGATGTATGTGTATTTTTTTTAGCGATTCTAATTATTCTATTTCCCCAAATTCTCATAAACATCTACGATATATATATTTTTTTCCTAAAATTTTCCCAAATATCAAAATCCTAATTTTTATGATAGCGGACAAACTTGCAGTCAGGTGTTTTGTTGCGTGTTATTTAGTATATTTTGAGGTTCGGATTGTTGTCAGTTGTAGTACTGTCCGTACTTGTGTGTCTAAACCACTTCTTGTGTCACGTGTGTTTACTATGAGTTGTGTGTAGCATGTTGTGTGATGATGTGTTAACGCATGATGCCCAGTTGTTTCGCTAAGCGGTAGAATATTTTTGTGTCTCGCAATGCAATGTAATAGTCAATGATGTATGTATCTTAGTATTAATTAATTATCTTAAGCTATGACATTTTTGTATTGTTTATTATATTAGCTTGACTATTTATGGTGTTTGGGTATAAATAAGAGTGCATATTATATTTTAAGTGTGAATTCTTCATATTATATGCCTACTGTATCATACTATTATATATATAATTGCATCGTAACAAAAATAACACATTATATATGTTAGTCAACAATATAACGTGCTAGTTAGAAACGTTAAGGTATTATGAACAACAAATAAACAATCCCAAACCTGTACAGTGTATACATTGATTGAGAACAGTACACTAAACAACAACTGCAATGAGAAGTAAATTTGGATTTTAGTGTATTAGTGATAAGAATTGGGAAATTAAGATTAAATTAAATATTAAAAAAACTTTTATAAAAATAAAATTTAATTAAAATGTATTGACAGTCCTTAGAGTTTAGTAGAGTTATCACTCGTGAATTTTTAAATATTTTTGAGTTTCTAAGAATTTTGAGAAAATATGCATTTTCGAGAAATTATCAATTGCTGAGACATTTTGAAAATTATGGGTTTGGAGACTTTTTCAGTTAAATGAGTATATTGACGAGTTGAAGTTGAAGGTAATAATATAACTTTATCTTTTTTAGGAGAAATAATTGAAATTGTTTTAAAAACATATTTTTGAGTATAGTAATCCAGAGAAGAATTACAGTGTGGCCTTTATTAGTGATATACGGTCCATACTTCGAAGGTCTTTACGTGAATAATTATTTAAACAACTATGGGTGATTTATACGTATTTGGGGTGAATTGTATTGTTTGACTATTAGCATTCTCATGCATGCACATATATTCGCGTTAGGTTGGACTTCGGTCCATTTGGTGGCCTCAGATCTATTTGGTGGGATCGTTGGTCTAGTTGAGAGACCAGAGGCGGGTCTCAGATCTATTTGGTGGGGATCGTCGGTTCAGGTGAGGGACCGGAGACCGTGGAGGTAATCAGTAACATACCTCTGATATCCACAAAAAAAACTTGGTGTCACATGCATATATGTGAAGGAGTGGTGCATAATAGCATTGCATATATTGAGGAGGTTATTTGTGTTTGTATTGGTGTATGTGTTTGTGTGTTAAAATTATTATAATATTCGTTTATAATTTTGTTGCTAAAGTTCATCGTTATTACTTGTAAGTGTATTCTCACCCTTGTTTATTTTTGTTGGGTTGGCTTTGGTGCAAATGTTGAACAGGTAATTAGCAGGAGTGATAGATTGCGATGGTCATGAGATGGCTTCGATACCCTCTCAGCATTTACTATTTTTCTTTACTTAGTCAAATAAATGCTCTAGTTTGTAACATCGGGGTTTGGGCGCTTGTACTTTCATATTTGAATTGTAACTCTCTTTTGAAGAGTTTTTCATAAATATTTTTCTTGACTCATGACATGTTTTCGTTTGTCTTCCGCTGTGAACTATTTTATCTGCATGTTTATGTATGAGAGTATTTGGTGAAGTAACATCCTATGTATGATTTAATCTTTAAAAAATAAAAAATAAATAAAAAAAAGTTTGGGGTTTAGGGTGTTACAACTTCCCCTCTCAATGTTTCTGAGTTTGCATAGCCTGTACAATTGGTTTTGGTTCAGATTGAAGCTTTCCTTGAATCATGGAAAGTGGTTGGAAGTGAAAAGTGGCTTTTTGTCCATTATCCACAAGTCAAACCAAGTAGCATGTTGGTTGATGCCTTTGAATGATGAAAGAAGATCCATTTCTACAGAACTTGGTACCATTGGAAGGATTTTGTGTCAAGGAACAAGTTTCAAGTTGACAACTTGTTCCGAAAATGCTTGGAAAATGGGAAAAAACAATCCTTGAACTCGTGTGAAATCATGGTGAACAATTCTACCTTGAACCAAAACTACTTACCATGCCCACTTTGGAAAATCATAACTTCATGCTCAAGCCATATCTTTTATTGCTCTTGGCACCATTGCTGTTGTGACTATAACATACCTGATAAATAGGTGTCCCTCGACTGCCTTGGGAATGAAGATACCTGAAGAAGTCTGGTCAGGACATCCACCTAGTCTCGACAGACTTATAGTATTTGGTTGTTTAGCCTATGCTCATATTAGGCAAGACGAGGTCGAACCTATAGCTCTGAGACATATGTTCCTTGAATACCCTGAAGGAGTCAAAGCTTATAGGTTGTGTGGTGTCTAAAGCTAGGTCACATGAGGTGTATCATAAGGCGAGATGCAGTTTTCAATGAAGTTGAGATGGCCTTCAAGAAAATTGATGTCGCTGGTCTAAGTTCAAATATCTCTGAAGAAGAGCTGGAACATGAAGAGATTCATATTGAGGTAGAGCATAGTGATTTTGAATTGTATAAACCAGATGAAGTCGAAGAGCAAGCACATGTTGCTGATGAAGATGATGAGACTGATAATGATTACCTGGTGGCAAGAGACGGGTCGATAAGAGTCATCAAGCCACCTCAGAGACTTGGTTATGCAGATCTCATAGCTTATGCTTTAATCTCTGCAAGTGAGGTTCGAGATGAAGAAACTAGAGACTATAAGAGAGTTATGAGAAGTCGAGACAAGACTGAATGGATGAAAGCCATGGATGATGAGATGAAATCTCTTCATGATAATAACTCTTGGGAATCATTTGAGAAACCTGCAGGGGCCAGGTTAGTCAGCTGTAAGTGGACTTTCAAGGTTAAGGAAAGAATCGAAGGAGTGATGTTGAAACGAATTAAGGCAAGGTTGATTGTTAGGGGGTTTACTCAGAAAAAAGGTGTCTACTTTAATAATGTGTTCACACCTTTTGTAAAGCATAGATCCATTAGAATGTTGTTAGACATTATGGCAAAGTTCGGCCTAGAACTTGAACAGATGAATGTGAAGACAACCTCCCTATATGGTGATCTAGATTAAACAATCATGATGAGGAAACCTGAGGGGTATGTAGAAAAAGGAAAGGAAGATTATGTGTGCAAGTTGAATAGGTCTTTGTATGGCCTGAAACAATCCCCTTGATAATGGAATAGGAGATTCGACAAGTTCATGACACACATCGGTTTCACTAGGGGCCAGTTCAACCACTGTGTTTGCTTCAGATTTCGACCTGGAAAGTCACTTGTTATTTTGTTACTTTATGTGGATGGCATCCTCATTACAAGCAACAATGTCAAGAATGTTATGAAGGTGAAGATTGAACTCGATAAGGAGTTTGACATGAAGGATTTGGGAGCTGCCTCCAGAATTCTTGGGATTGACATTCGGAGAGATAGAAAGCATTCAAGATTATGCTTATCTCAACACACATACCCGAAGAAAATTCTTGACAAGTTTGGTATGTCAAATTCAAAGTCTGGTTTAACACCGACTAATCCTTAGTACAAGCTAAGTACGACTCAAAGTCCTAGTACTGAAGTCGAAAGAGCCTATATGAATAATATCCCATATGCTAGTATAGTAGGTTCTTTGATGTATGTTATGGTCTGTACAAGGCCATACATATCCTACCGATTGACCCTTGTAAGCGGATATATGGCCAATCTTGGGAAGGCGCACTAACAAGCATTAAAGTGGATTCTAAGGTATATAATTAGGTCCCTAAGTAAAGTCCTGATTAATGATGAAGCATGTGGAGATGATAGCAAAGTCAAAATCAAAGGATTTGTCGACTCTGAGTATGCAGGTTGTATGGATTCTAGAAAATCTATTTTCGAATATGTATTCACTATGTTTGACACAACAATCAGTTGAAAAGCAATACTTTAGAAGGTTGTTGCCTTATCAACCTCTAAAGCGGAGTATATTACCCTCATTGAATATGTGAAAGAAGCATTATGGCTTGAAGGTTTTGCTAAGTAGCGGGAACTTCAAGGTCGAGTTATCATTGTTAAATGTGATAGTCAAAGTGCAATACACCCGTCGAAGAATTCAGCATGTCATGAGCGAACCAAGCACACCGATGTGAGGCTGCACTTCATCAGAGAGATAATCAAGCATGGAGAAGTCCAAGTGTTGAAGGTTTTGACTCATGACAATGTTGCTAATATGATCACCAAGACATTGCCAAGTAGCAAGTTTTCCACTGTATGCAGTTGATAAAGCTGCATGACGAAAGCTAGTTTGTTCCCTTGTTAGTGTAGAGTTTGTTCCAAGGTGGAGATTTGTGGTATTTTGGATCGAACTCTAGTCTCGGTGGAGATAACTTCATGGTTCGACAAGGGTTTTGATGGGTCATCATGAGGGGGAAGCATTCACATTGGGTCAAACACTCACCTAAAGATCAAAGACTCAATCAAACAAGTGAGAGAGACACCACATATTCACCCAAAACCTTAAGGTGATAGGTGTATGGGTTTTCTTACTTATAAAGTGTTCAACCTTCACTTTTCTAAGCAATGTGGGACTTAGAACTCACACTTGTTTCTCCACACAACTCACACTTGTTTTCCAACAATCTCCCCCTCAAGTGTGTCCACACAACTCACACTTGTTTCCCAACAGGTTTAACATGTAGTCGAAGTTTGTTCATATGCTGATCGTGTATGTTGTAGTCAAAGTATGCTCAAGCATGCAGTAGTCAAAATGCTAGGATTGTTAGCATGTCGAATTGGGCATTGCTTGTAAGCCTAATTTTTAAGTTAACTTGTAGCCTAAGTTAGTTTAATAGTCTATAAATAGACTAGTTCTCTCAGATTGTTGAGAGAGGTTAATTGTTGTTATTCACTTGTAATCTTTGAACCCTTATTGAGTAAGCGAATAGTAACACAGATTTAACTAATTATTGTTCTTCTTCCTTCTTCTTTTCTTTTTTTTTTGTAAAATCTAATAGAGTTTCTTGTGTTTGTTTAAAAACCTTAATCTTTATTATATTTTAATTTGTTCTTTGACGACATTGATTCACAACAATTACAATGAACAATCATCACTTTGATTACTCTTGTACATCTTTCTCAATTCTCTTACCTCCAAAAGTAGTTTTTCTATTCTCCAAAGTGTAACCTTTATTTCGAATCAATATGTGGAAAAAAAATTAGAACACTAAACTCTTGTCTTTCTTCTCATTAAATATGTGTTGATAATGAGCTATTAAGGTTGAAAAAACATTACGAAATAGTCCAATTTTACAATTAAACATGTACCGTGTATAATCTTAAGAAATATTTTCTATTTGTTTACCGTTGGAATTAGACCTTAACTTTTTCAAATTAAGTTAACATTAGAAATTAACTTTTACTCTCCGCTAGTTTCACCTTAATTGTACTTATGAAATTCTAGATATAAGCAAAATAAAGCACATTGGTAAACTCAGAATCACACAAACACGATGCCCTATGTATAAAGTGCACCCCATTCCCTATTTTTTGCTTACGTTGACTCATATACATGGCGCGGCGTGTTTTTTCCAGTCGCAGCTTAAGTTATTTCCTTCTGTCCTTCATGAAACGTGCCACACCTAGTGTCTTGTATCAGTCAGACGGTATAAAGCAATAACGTAACCAGAGTTAAATTGAAAATTAAATTTCACAATTGTTTAGAATCTATTTCAATTACATATCTCATACAAAGTATCAAAAATTGGAATAAGATTGAGCTAACTTCCATCAATCATAATACTTTCATAATTAATAATTCCTACATGGATAATAATCAAAATAACCCACAGATACATTCTAATTAGTAATGAAACCTAATCTTTAAAAAAAAAAACTAGTAATTGTCAAATGTAGGGTTACTCGTAATGAAACCTAATCCTTGCAATGGTTTCAGCAGCGGATAAAGTAGTAGAATCCGATGACGGCATTAAGGACAGGAAAAAGAAAGATTTCCTCGGTGAAGTCCGAAGACGGAAGGATCCATTGGAAGAATCTAGGGAAACAGAATTTGCAAAGGAGTAAGATGCATAAATTTTCAAACAGCACCATTTTGAGATTCAGTATTGTGTTGAAATTGAAGCGGTGCATGAGCATGGTGGAGGCAACCATAGGAAAGAGCATGCGTGGAGCAGTGATATTGAACGATGGATTGATCCAGCGGACGAGGCGAGGGACGTAGAAGTGAAAAAAGAAAGTGAGGCATGCGTAGAATATGAACTCTGATGTCATATTCATTGTAACGAATGTATCCATCCAATTCATGAAAGGAGGGAGAAAGAACTCGAAACATAGTGTGTAGGTTATATGATAAAGCAACTCTGTAATTTCCATTGATTGCTGATACCCTAAAATCCTGCTTTCTTCAATTGATTGCACGACAACTCAATAATACCTTTTTCTTTCTCTAAACCCTATATATAGAGACATTTTATCACACATAATCTCCTTCTTAATAGATAATTCAAAAGAAAAACAAATATTCTATCATTGGATTGATTTTTTAGCCAAAAGAATCTCAACAAACTATTAATATCGATTTTCTCAATTAACTTTTTTTATTAATGTCTAATATTTTAGAAATTAATTTGTTCAATATAATATAATATAATTATTTTTTAATTTGATTGTATTTTAAAAAATATAAATATTATTTATTTTATTTAATAAAACTAAATTACACGCGTCACTTTAATTTAGCCACCAAAAACTCTTTCTGTTTTGGAAACTAACAGAGTTGTTATTAACAAACTCAAACAAGACTTAAAACTTAAACCTTACTCTGGAGAGGGAATTGTTCATTGTTTAAGTTCTATTTGTTTTTCACAAATTATATAAAAAATCGAAGATATTCATGTTTAAAGTTATCTTTCTAATACAGCAATTACAATTTTGTCCAATTGGTCTCCCGCTAAAAAACTACATGGATATCTATCCAAAAACCTTGATCATTCTTCAACATAATAATCTTGTTATGCCTCCTTCTGTTGATAGTCTTCAATTCATGTGATAGTCTTCAACAAAATTTCCTTCTTCCTACCTACTATAATTTTCCAACAATCCAACCCTTTATATCTTCTCTCACCTCCTTTATGTTATCCTCCAAGCTTCTCTCATCTCTCCATGTTTTCTTTATCATTTCCTGATAAGTCTAAGCGCTTCCATCACCCACCTCACCATTACCAGGATTTTTGAATGTGAAATGAGAAATGTGTGGTGTTACACAACAAGCGCTAAGAATTGAAACTTAGGGGATGTTTGACATGATGAAGACCATTTTTCTTTAATTCATGCAAGACTTATACAAAGTCTGCACCAACATTGTCAGAGAACGCAATTTGGTGACTCATAATGTTAACAACACAGCATCCACATAATTTCCAACAACCTAAAGGGCCTTACATAATTAATCGATCTCAACAGAGAAATGATATTTACAAAAGCATGAACAATAAAGCAAGCATAATGTTGTTATTAAAATTTCCAATCACGGACCGTACATTATTGATATGAAGAATACCCTATCTGTTTCTAAATCTAATATTCACTTTTCACATCTCAAGATTTAAATAGGAAACAGATGTATAGGCCTAATATCATCACTATGATGATTCCAGGGAAGACAAAATCACTCTTCATGTGCCACTTTGTTACTCTTTGATACATTAAATACACATATACCCAACGAAAATAGCCAGTACTATGCACATTCGAGCAAATAACGGCGCCATTGCGTAACACCTGCAATTAAATTGCACCAAATGTAATCAAAGTCAGTCACCAATCTATATAATTTCTAAACGCATTTCTTAAAATACAAACTATGAATACTTGCTTCTTTCTTAAAATACACAACATCAAGATTGATAGAAATCTCCACTCTTCTTTTCAAGATTCATTGGATAATCTTCACTCTCCGCATTTCTTTTCAAGATTATTTTTCATAAGACAAACTATTTGCAGTATTAGTTTTGTTCTATACTATAAACAATGAGTTCAATAATTATGGAAGAAGAAGTTATGAATGAAGAAAGGATTATGGAAGAAGAAGTTATGGAGGAAGAAAGAATTATGGAAGAAGAAGAAGTTATGAAGAAAGAAACAATTATGGAAGAAGAAAGAATAATGGAAGAAGAAAGAGTTTGTAAATTACCTTGGTGTTAATTGTTGAGAGAAGAGAAGAGTTGAATGTACGGAATCTTTCACTTGATCGATCGGATTAGACTTTCGCTTGATGCAATTCAACTTTGTGTTGATGTTGTTTAAATAACATTCTGTTAATGAATTGCCTCTTAAGAATAGTTTTTTTTTCCTTTCATTTCTTATTAAAAGGTGTAAATAATAATATGTTTTCGAGCATTAGCTTAATTAAAATAGTATATTTAGTGTTAAGATATAAACTCTGGCAAATGTTTTCAACTTCGATCTGAATTTGGAATGGAGACATATAAAAATTCATTAAATGAAAGGTCATATGATTTGATTAAATACATTGATTGCTATTGCATTTACTAGTCGTTATTATTTGGGGTCTTCAATAATTTGGAAGGAGACATATATAAAAATTCAGTAAATGTATTAGCGCAAATGAATTTCCCTGATAAATGGATACGATAGATTAGAGGAGGCCCTTTAAACTGTAATATGTCCGTGATTGTTAATAGAGGTACTACAAGTGATTTTTTGGCTAAAGGGGTCTTAGATAAGGGAACCTCTTGATAGGGGTGTGCATGATTTTTAAACCAAACCGAATTGAACTATATATATGGTTTGGTTTGGTTCTTAGAACCGTTTCTATAAAACTAGTTTATATTTTCAAAACTAATTTATATTTGGAACAGTTTGGTTTAAAACCGGTTCTTTTTAAAAACTAATATTTTATTTGATCCAATTTTAAAACTAGTTTCTATCAAAACCAATTATATCAGTATTTGATGGCAAAGTTGCATAGCTCTGTCCAACCGTTTTATTTTATCATCTAATAGATTTATAAGTATTATTTTAACTATTTTTTAACAAGGTTCTCTCTCTTCATTGTTTATTAAAACCAAATGAAATGAAAAGTGTCATTAGAGTTATTCAGTTTAACAAATATTGAATATTTAATATTGGGATAGTTTTCTATATTATTTTAATACTGGTATATTTAATACATTGATAAACTGAGATATTAAATATTGGGACATTTAATACATTGATAAACTTAGATATTTAATATTGGGATATTCAATTTATAATAAATTTGTCTTTGTTGGATGTTCAGAGTTCTAAACTTTGTGATTAACTGGATTATAACCGGATATTAGTATATGGTAACCAAATGTTATTGGTATTTTTAAAATGGATTGGGTCAGTTATAAATAAAAGTGGTTTGGATTATTTTATTTGGTAAACCAAATTTCTGGATATGGATCGAATGAACCGGTTAAAATGCACACCCCTACCTCTTGCCGCCCTTCCTATATTCTTTGGTGGCAAAAGGATTAGCTCTGTTGGTGAGAAATGTGAATTCCAAGCATATCATGAATGGGTTCAATATTAAGGAGGAAGAATCCACCAGTCTAATTCAATTTGTTGATGATACTAATTTAATTTTTGATGGCTCGTGGAAGGACTTATGGGGTATCAAATCGATTTTAAGGGGATTCGAGCTAATTTTGGGGCTTAAAATTAATTTCTGAAAAAATTGTTTGTGTGGTGTAGGTCTTGAGGAATGTATTATGAAAGTAGCAACACAATTCTTGGCGTGTAAACTAGTAAGGATCTCATTCAAGCCTCTAGGTCTAACTGTTGGTGGGAATCATAGACGCGTGGATTTTCAGAACCCAATCATAACAAATCACTACTATAAAATACACCTTCGGTAACATAATACTACTACAATTATGCTTTCCACCGTTGTAATATCGCAAACTGGATGCGCCTGATGTTTATTTATATTTTTGAAAGTTATTTAATCACGGTTGAGATAAACAACCGTGGTGATAAAGTAAGTGTTACAAGGTTCGAATCCTACCAACTACATTTTTTCCATTTTTCTATTACAAAAAGTGTGTGTCACTTAAGTTCATAAATAAATAAATAATTGAAAATTATTTAACCACGGTTTTAATATTCAATCGTTGTAATATGATTTATACAACCTTTGTTCTTCCCAAAAGAGAGAAACGACTATAATGATGATTGAAATTTTTCTTCATTTCTCAAGACGGTCACAAGTCATTCAAGAATATCAACCATTAAAAATAATCATTGCAAGAATTAAATCATCAGATGTTTCATCTTTAACCTCTTCTATAAATGCACACTTTCATATAATGAATTTCCACTTCTTCAGACTAGTCTTCTTAAGGTCCTATAACAACATGAGTTTTCTATGTGAGAAGGCTAAGAGAAATATCTCAACAGAAGTCATTGTTGAGAACAAAACAATCACCACAGTACAACACCATCAGCAGTCAACTGAGGAGGTCCAGCTGTAACGCCCCAATTTTGTTAGATTTATTTAATAGAGTAGATTTAATTGGTTTTGGTTTTATATTATTTTATTATTGGCTTTTATTTGACAAAATGTTATTTTCCATCATTGTTTATGTTTTATCGCATTTTGAGAGCGTTTGCGAGATATTTGAGCTGAGGGATATTTTGGTCTTTTTGGGGTTAGATATTTTGAATAAATAGAAAATAGAAAGAAAAGAGAGAAAAAGAGAAAGAGAAGAGAAAAAGAGAAAGAAGGAGAAGAAAGAAGAGAGAAGAGGGGAAAAAGAGGAAAAGAGGAAAATCATCAAAATCAATGATTGGACTTCGATTAATCGGGTAAGGGTGAGAAGTTTCAATTATATCTTGCTTGTGTATGTATATGTGTTGTTTGTTGTGATTGTTTTGGTTGTTTTCTCGACTTTTTCTTATCGATTAAAATTAGGAGCGATTGATAGAAATCGATGTTTTCACGGATGAATTGATGAAGTACATGCCTAAATGTGTTCTAACATGTATTTTTGGGTCATTGGGTGTAATACTATCATGTGGGTGGAAGATTTGGATCATTTTCGGGTCCCAAACCCATTTTGGAGAAATTCTGGTTCGTCCAGATTCGCCAGGCGAGTTGCTTGCGAGTCCGTTTCGCCAGGCATTCGCCAGGCGAATTTGCCTGGGACAGCAAAAACAGTATTTTCGTATTTTGGCCATAACTTTTGAACCGTAAGTCCGTTTTGGTCCCCGTTCGAAGCGTTAGAAAGCTTGTGAAATGTTCTTTCTTATAAAATTGGGTTGGAGGGCAGTAGATGATTTATTTAGGTCGTGGTTTTAGAAAAGTGTTGGGTTGTCGGGTTTTTATCGCGGTAAACGCGTGCGGTCGGTGTTTTACCGTGCTATATGCTTTTAATATGTATCGTATGGCTTGTGTGCCGCTATATGATGTGAATATATGTGATGAAATGTTGTGCATGATTGATACGCATTGGTGATGGATGTATGATATTTGAATGGGTTATTTTGTCGACTTTTGTCGTTGTAAGCGTGCGTAATTGAGGTGTTCATGCAATGTGCTTTTGATATGGATATCGTATGACTTGTATGACGTTATATGATGTGAATGCATGTGATGACATGTTGTGGTGATGAATTATGGCCGAAAGGCAAGAAATTGCAATGTGGGTATTTAATGGTATATGCATGACTGTATTGTGAAATATGTGTGCATTGCATGAGTGTATGTGGTCATTTTGTATGAGAAACATCATGACATGCATTCATGTGTCGCGATTCCGTGGAGAATCGGGTGTAATATCACGTCCCTGTTGGGTGTGAGTGATTGATTACACAAATGATCATTGAGGATCCTCTGAACATTGCGTAGTCAATGGGTGTAATCGTTGCGATGAGTTACACTTGATTCCGTGGGAATCTTCAGAATGATTGTGTGCCCTTGTGGGGTTTGAGCAATCGGATTGTGTCTGCGTGAACAATCCAGAAACATCGGATGCCATGATGGTATGAGAGATGGGGAAATATCGTAGGCCCGACAGGGAGGATATTTCCATTGAGTTCTTCAATTGAGCTCGGGTGTTGAGTCGGTACCGCATGCATCTGCATAGAGTCGAGAGTCGGTCTCTATGAGTTGCATTGATCATCTTTGTATTTGTGCATTGATGAATAAACATTGATATATGTATGTTTATGGAGATGATATAAACTGTATCTTATAATGATGCATTGTTGGATGAACAAGTATGTGTGTGTTCATGTGGAATGGTGATAATGGTGAATTATTATGCATAGGTGATAAATGCATTGGTTGTGAATAATATATTTTGTGTATAAACATATGATATGTGATGTGGTGGTTTGTTTTCATAGGTCATAACTGTGGTGTACATTATGTGTGAAATGTGATTGTATTGGTATAATCGTTATATGCCATGTGGTTGGATCGTTAGGAATATGTTATGTATTGGAGGCATGCTATATGTGTTAGTATGTGATGTATGTGGTGAGAAATATTATATATGTGAATTTATTTGTGTTGTGGCATATTATTATGCAATCTTGTTATAGTTGTTATTTCTCACCCTTCTGCTGGAATATGCTTTTTATGGCATAGTGCAGATTGTCAGCTTTAGAGGCGTGGAGGCAAGTGGAAGAGTTAGATCTTCGTTTGCTTAGGTCTTGGTGTCTGCTCTGATACGTAGCACGGGAGTCGGGGGACGATTATGTTATATATATACATTTGTAGGATATATTTTGTATGAATATTTTGATGTATAAAACAGTTTATTTTGTAAAACAAGTCGGTTATGGATCTTTACGTTTTATTCCATAATTGACATTTCCTTTATTATGGAAAAAGTTTCCCCCTTGAGGGTACTTTATTTTATGCTATGTATCAAATATATAAGCAGGGATGATGTTTTGTTTATTTAAATGTGACATCCTTGTTTCTGTCGGAAAAATAAATTTTTAGTTACTCTGATTTTATTTATGTATTATTTATTCGCGATGGGAAAAGGGGTGTTATATTAGTGGTATCAGAGCAGGTCGGTCTGTCCGGCCAAGTTGTTGAGTCAGTTGGTGTAAAAGTCGAATACTGTCGTCGTTGTTTGCCCCTTAGTACGTGATATGTGTGGAAGCACTGTCAGTACTTTCTGGTTTTCTAATCCTTTGTCTGTAGGATTTAGAATGAGATAAGTGGGGGAGAAGCTGGTATTTCTCCAAGTTGCTTCAGGTGTGGAGCATTGGCTCAGTGTGCCATTGGTTGCAAGATTGTAAGTGTTGTTTGGACGGTGTTGTTCCCGGTTCTGAAGGGAATGCGGAGGTAAGGTTTATGTCAACTAAGGATTTGTGCCTTAGGTAGTTTTGTGCACAGGATGTAAGGAATGCTATTATAGTTTGGTAAAGACGGTTTATGCCCCATCATGATTGTCGGCTGTCTATTGACAAATTGAGGAACTGATCACCCTTAATCTCTTGTTGATAGTAGACGGGAATTATGTTGGATGGGATAAATGTGTCTTTCCGGCCTTGATAGTGCGTGTGATGAATTGTTTGGAATTTGAAAATGTGTTGGTTTGGAAAAGTTGGATTTTGAGGTGTGGAAACCATGGAAATGCAGCAGAAATTCTGGTTCTGGTGTGATTCGCCAGGCGATTTGGGAATTCGCCAGGCGGATTAGGTCTCGCCACTCGTTCGCCAGGCGAAGTGCTGGCGAAGGGTGATTCGCCAGGCGAAATCGTAAGTCGCCAGGCGAATTTAGAATGACAGAAATGGGGTAGCTTCTGTAACTCTTGGGATTTTTCCACATTTGTGAGTCGCCAATAGTTCGCCAGGCGAGGTGCTGGCGAAGGGAGATTCGCCAGGCGAAATCGGAAGTCGCCAGGCGAAAACGGAAAGACAGAAATGTGTTAGCTACTGGAAGTTTGGGTTTTCAGAAAAATCAGGTTTCACCGCTGGTTCACCAGGCGAAGGGCTGGCGAAGAGGTATTCGCCAGGCGAAATCTTGACTCGCCAGGCGAATCTGGCTGTTTTCCAATAATTGACTTTCCTTAAAAAATTCATATCTTTTGACTCGGGTGTCCGATTTAAGCGTTCTTTATATCGATATGAAGCTATGAAAGTGTTCTATGCTGTGGAAAGTGAAATTATTGTTTATGAGACGGATTGGAGGTTTCGGTTTGTTGGTCCAGTGGGAAGTCATTGAGAGAGAATGATTGGGTATCGTTAATGGTTGTTCTCCGAGAGTAAAGTGTGAACTCAAATTTGACGAAGGTGAAAATGTGAGGTTTGGAATCTGCTAAGTAAGTAGAAAAACTCGTAGGCGATGAAACCAAGGTGTTTGTTATATTTGTGATAATAGTGTTCTGGAAATTGGCAGGAAGTCACAGTGATGGACCGTCAGTTGTGCATGGTTTTCGGATGTGTTTTTGAATGGAACATTAAGGCGTTGTCTTAGAGAGCTCCAGCTTTGTTAGTAACAAAAGGGAATGATGGTTGAATGGAATAACGAGCATGATGTGTATGATGGTATTGTGACTATGGAAAGCAAAATTTAGAGTTCTTGAGAGGTTTGGAGTTTTTGGAATTTTAGAGCATTAATGGAAATTTTGAGAAAACCTTAAGTGTGGATGTAGTATTTGGGAGTTCCTTTGGGATGGTTGTTGCTACATGTTGGAATTTATGGAATTTGGACTGTTAAGCGAAGAAATTGTGTATGGATTACGGACAGTTTTATAAGGTAACGATTGAGAATGAGTGTCCACTTTCATGAAAAGATAACTGGAATGGGTTGGTTGAGTTTGAGTGGAATTGCAATTGTTTGGAGTGTTTGATAAGAATGGTGAATTGTATGAGTTGAGGCTTCTATCGATTTGATGTGACTGGTTATGTTGTTATCATCGGAATAGGTTGTTAATTACTCGGTTAAGCTTGTGGGTGAGTAGCCAGTTACCCAGTGCAAGGTTTTGCAAAAGCTTTAAGAATTTACATCTTTTGGAATTTGGTTGGACATTACAACGTGCAGTGATGTTATTTGGTGTTAGTAATGCGTCTGTAATGTTTGTGGAGTATATGAATCGTATCTTCCATATTTATTGGATAAGTTCGTAATGGTTTTGATTGAGGATATTCAGATCTGTTATAAACTCAGAGGGAGAATAGGTAGAGTGTTTGAGGATTGGATTACAAGTGTTGAAAAGAGGCGAAGTTTCATGCTAAGTTATTCAAGTGAGAATTTTGGTTGAAAAGGTTAGTTTTCTTGGATATGTTATTTCTGATGATGGTATTTGTTGTAGATTCATCAGAAGTAGATGCAGTTCTACAATGAGGGGTTCCGAAGTTGGTTAAGGAGATTAGAAACTTTCGGGCTCAGTTAGTTGTTACAGCAGGCTATGGAAGACTTTGCTAAGTTTGTACGTTTGTTATCTCAGTTGACTTGCAAAGGGTGAGTCGTTTGTTTTGGACATTCGTTGTGAGTACGTTTTGGTGAGCTGAAGTAGAAGTTGTCTACGGCCCCAGTTTTGACTCGGTGGAATCCTAATAAACCGTTTGTGAGGTATTGTGATGTGTCTCTGATAAGTTTAGTTGGTGGGTTAATGCAAGAGAGTAAAGTCGTGGTTTATGCTTTATGACAATTGAGGATTTATGAAAGGATTTATGCTATTTTGGATTTGGAATTGGTTGCGGTTGTATTGTGTTGAAGTATTTAGAGGTATTATTTTTATGGTTCTCGGCTTGAAGTGTTTGGTAATCGCAAGAGTTTAGAGTGCTTGTTTGGTCTGAAGGAATAGAGTATGAGACGACAAGGAGGGTTAGAATTCGTGACGAGTTATGAATTTGGCTTGGATTATCCTTCGGGAGAAGCTAAGGTTGTGCTTGATGAGTTAAGTCGAAAGTTTTTATGCATGTTTGTTTTGATGGTCAGAGAATTAGAATTATTTGAGCAGTTCCGAGACTTGTGTCTGGGGTGTGAGGTAACACAGTAGAGTGTGAGGTTGGGTATATTAAAAAATGAATAGTGATTTTTGGTGAATATGAGAAAGAGTTAGACTTTGGACGTGAGATTGGTAGTTTTGATGGTTACGAGTAAGCAGAGTGCGCAACGGATGCGTGGTGTGGCACAATTTGTATTTGCGTGTGGGACTTGTAAGAGTTCATAGGTTGAACATTGGGAACATGTAGGAGTGATGAGACCATTGGACGTTTTAGAATAGAAGTGTTAGGTGGAAGGTTTGAATATTATTCATGGGCTACTATGTAGATGGATGTTTTGATTGTATGTTCGATTGGTGAATCGTAGCATTGTTGTAGTATGGTTGTGTGACAAGGATGTTGGTGTTCTGGTTTTGTTGATGTTGTTGAGACCTTGTGGTGTCGTGGAACTTTATGTTCTTGTTTGTGTTGTTGCCTCGTTTCCATGGTGATGGTTCGAGTGTGTGTAGCTAATTCCTGTGTGGGGAATTAGGGGAGTGTTACCTAGGGTAGGGTAACGATCTTGTTGTGTTTCAGTTCTAGAGTGAACCTGTGTGTTGGTATCTTGGCTTTTCTTTGAGTTGTGAGTTTGTCGTCAAGTGCATTGTATGGGCTTTGCATCTTGTCGTTGTAGTTGTCGTCGTGGTCGTGTCGTTGTGGTAGTTAGCAAGGTGGTTTGCCAGTTGTGTTATTAGTGGTGTGCCTTTTGTTGGCATGTTGGTTTTTTAGTCGGATGCGAGAGTCGTATCCGGAGTTGTTCGTATCGGTTAGATTTTCGAGGACGAAAATGTCCAAGTGGGGGAGAATTGTAACGCCCCAATTTTGTTAGATTTATTTAATAGAGTAGATTTAATTGGTTTTGGTTTTATATTATTTTATTATTGACTTTTATTTGACAAAATGTTATTTTCCATCATTGTTTATGTTTTATCGCATTTTGAGAGCGTTTGCGAGATATTTGAGCTGAGGGATATTTTGGTCTTTTTGGGGTTAGATATTTTGAATAAATAGAAAATAGAAAGAAAAGAGAGAAAAAGAGAAAGAGAAGAGAAAAAGAGAAAGAAGGAGAAGAAAGAAGAGAGAAGAGGGGAAAAAGAGGAAAAGAGGAAAATCATCAAAATCAATGATTGGACTTCGATTAATCGGGTAAGGGTGAGAAGTTTCAATTATATCTTGCTTGTGTATGTATATGTGTTGTTTGTTGTGATTGTTTTGGTTGTTTTCTCGACTTTTTCTTATCGATTAAAATTAGGAGCGATTGATAGAAATCGATGTTTTCACGGATGAATTGATGAAGTACATGCCTAAATGTGTTCTAACATGTATTTTTGGGTCATTGGGTGTAATACTATCATGTGGGTGGAAGATTTGGATCATTTTCGGGTCCCAAACCCATTTTGGAGAAATTCTGGTTCGTCCAGATTCGCCAGGCGAGTTGCTTGCGAGTCCGTTTCGCCAGGCATTCGCCAGGCGAATTTGCCTGGGACAGCAAAAACAGTATTTTCGTATTTTGGCCATAACTTTTGAACCGTAAGTCCGTTTTGGTCCCCGTTCGAAGCGTTAGAAAGCTTGTGAAATGTTCTTTCTTATAAAATTGGGTTGGAGGGCAGTAGATGATTTATTTAGGTCGTGGTTTTAGAAAAGTGTTGGGTTGTCGGGTTTTTATCGCGGTAAACGCGTGCGGTCGGTGTTTTACCGTGCTATATGCTTTTAATATGTATCGTATGGCTTGTGTGCCGCTATATGATGTGAATATATGTGATGAAATGTTGTGCATGATTGATACGCATTGGTGATGGATGTATGATATTTGAATGGGTTATTTTGTCGACTTTTGTCGTTGTAAGCGTGCGTAATTGAGGTGTTCATGCAATGTGCTTTTGATATGGATATCGTATGACTTGTATGACGTTATATGATGTGAATGCATGTGATGACATGTTGTGGTGATGAATTATGGCCGAAAGGCAAGAAATTGCAATGTGGGTATTTAATGGTATATGCATGACTGTATTGTGAAATATGTGTGCATTGCATGAGTGTATGTGGTCATTTTGTATGAGAAACATCATGACATGCATTCATGTGTCGCGATTCCGTGGAGAATCGGGTGTAATATCACGTCCCTGTTGGGTGTGAGTGATTGATTACACAAATGATCATTGAGGATCCTCTGAACATTGCGTAGTCAATGGGTGTAATCGTTGCGATGAGTTACACTTGATTCCGTGGGAATCTTCAGAATGATTGTGTGCCCTTGTGGGGTTTGAGCAATCGGATTGTGTCTGCGTGAACAATCCAGAAACATCGGATGCCATGATGGTATGAGAGATGGGGAAATATCGTAGGCCCGACAGGGAGGATATTTCCATTGAGTTCTTCAATTGAGCTCGGGTGATGAGTCGGTACCCGCATGCATCTGCATAGAGTCGAGAGTCGGTCTCTATGAGTTGCATTGATCATCTTTGTATTTGTGCATTGATGAATAAACATTGATATATGTATGTTTATGGAGATGATATAAACTGTATCTTATAATGATGCATTGTTGGATGAACAAGTATGTGTGTGTTCATGTGGAATGGTGATAATGGTGAATTATTATGCATAGGTGATAAATGCATTGGTTGTGAGTAATATGTTTTGTGTATAAACATATGATATGTGATGTGGTGGTTTGTTTTCATAGGTCATAACTGTGGTGTACATTATGTGTGAAATGTGATTGTATTGGTATAATCGTTATATGCCATGTGGTTGGATCGTTAGGAATATGTTATGTATTGGAGGCATGCTATATGTGTTAGTATGTGATGTATGTGGTGAGAAATATTATATATGTGAATTTATTTGTGTTGTGGCATATTATTATGCAATCTTGTTATAGTTGTTATTTCTCACCCTTCTGCTGGAATATGCTTTTTATGGCATAGTGCAGATTGTCAGCTTTAGAGGCGTGGAGGCAAGTGGAAGAGTTAGATCTTCGTTTGCTTAGGTCTTGGTGTCTGCTCTGATACGTAGCACGGGAGTCGGGGAACGATTATGTTATATATATACATTTGTAGGATATATTTTGTATGAATATTTTGATGTATAAAACAGTTTATTTTGTAAAACAAGTCGGTTATGGATCTTTACGTTTTATTCCATAATTGACATTTCCTTTATTATGGAAAAAGTTTCCCCCTTGAGGGTACTTTATTTTATGCTATGTATCAAATATATAAGCAGGGATGATGTTTTGTTTATTTAAATGTGACATCCTTGTTTCTGTCGGAAAAATAAATTTTTAGTTACTCTGATTTTATTTATGTATTATTTATTCGCGATGGGAAAAGGGGTGTTATACCAGCCATCTAGGTCGACTGCTGTCAAGGATGCACTGAGGGTGAGGAAGATCAAGAAGAAAAATAAGAAGAGAAAGGTGTCGAGGAAGATTTTTTTACTATGACTCAGATGAGGGTAGTGAAGAGCGAGTTATAGATTGGGAAGATTTATGTAGTACTAGGGGATATTGTTCCGATTTGGACAAACTTATGTAATGAAAAATTATGTTTTATATATGTACTCTTTCCTTGTGGGTCTCTTAATAAAACTTCTTTATTATTATTTTATATACTCTTTCCTATTTACAAAAAAAAAATATTACACAGCCAACAAAATTAACAACAACAACAACAATAGTAATGAATAATAATAATAATAACAACGTTAAAAAACTCTCTCACCATTAAGTTCATAAATAAATAAATAATTGAAAGTTATTTAACTACAGTTTTATTATACAACCGTTGTAAAATTTGAAAATTGCATCACGATTTTTCTTTGCCAACCGTGATGAAAAGTGATATTTTTTAGTATATAAGCGAAAGTATCTATCGTTCATTACATAACAATCGTTTCTCTCAAAAGAAAACCCTAACATGTTTCACTCTTCTCTCTCATAACATAACTCTAATATCCATGTCACTCTTTAAACATACTTCAACCTTCAGATTCGTCTTAACCAATTGCTACCTTGAGGTTTGAGGTTCATTCATTAAACTTATGATTCGATTTCGTTTACGTTTCTTGTTAAAAATGGGTTCTCGTTTTTTCATTTGGTGAATGTTCTCATTTTTTCAGATTCGTCTTCACCACCTTTACAAAGCGCATACTTTGACTATGATACATATTGTTTATGTTGCTATGAAGAAAAAAAATACAAGAAGTATGAAGCTATTGTGTAAACTTCATTCACCTTGTACTTCTTCTTCATAGCATCATAAACTAGGTAAACTTCATAATTTGTTCCAGTTCCACGATTAGTTTAAAAAAAGGTGAGTTCTTGAAACATTTGCAGAACCGTTTTTGAAGGCGTGCAAGTGGGGCTACCGCACTAGGCCTCAAAATTTGTACAATTAAATTGTACTTAAATATGGCCTCATAAATCTTTGTCATTGTTAAAATTTAGTTAAATAGGGCCTCTAATTATTTTATCATGGTTGAACTGTGACTAACCTACACAGAACCTCTAAAAACTTGAGACGACTCTGAACATTTGATTATATCTTGTGTCGTTGTATGATGTTGTTGTATGTTGTTGTTGATTAATGTTCTCAGAACTTCATAATTTTTTGTTGTTTTTGTTTATTATATCTAGCGTTCTTGAACCTTTTTTTTATTTGTTGTATATTGTTGTGTTGTTGATTAATGTTGTTGTATGTTGTTGTTGATTAATGTTTTCAGAACAAGAACAAAGCATTGCTAAGTCACAAGAAATAAGTTTCATGTGACTTAGCAATGTTTTGTTCTTTAAATTCTTATGCAGGTTGTACAGTAGATGAAGTTGAGTTTATTATATACTATGTAGATTGTTTGTTTCACTAACCCTTCACTGAAAATACATTTCATTTAAATTGGCATAGAAACTTATAATTTGAAAATTAAGTTGTATTTGAAAACCAACTTATATTAATCAATGTTCTCCGAATTGCATCCGTCTCATCGTTCATCTCGCGCTGTTTAACATATAGAATGTGGTTCAATGACTTAATTCCTTCATTACATCCATATCTTCTCTTATAGTTTAATTTGAATAACAACAATTTATTGATATTATTAAATTAAACTAGAATAGAAGGAATCGATCTCATGAAGGACTTAGACCATTGAACCGCATTCTATATGTTAAAGAGCTGGAAATGAATGATGAGACACATGCAATTTAGAAAACAGTGGTTTGTTTAAGTTAGTTTTCAAGATTAGTTTAATTTTAAGATTATATACTTCTTCATCAATTTGAATGATTGTATGTTGCTTTGTGGTTTATTGAAAAAACAAGTCATCTACATATTTTATAATAAACTCTGGGTACTTTCAACAACCGTTATTTATTTTATCCGTGATGAAATGTTATTTACCTACATGTATATACCACAACGATTGATACAAGTAACCGTTGTGGTAGGTAGCGCGCGTCCTGCCTTACTATCACGGTCTCGCGACCGTGGTGGAAAGCACCGGATATACAATCACCTCTTACTTCACAACGGTTGGTTAGGCGTTGTGGTATCCCTTTTTCAACCGTTTTGGTATGACTTTTCTGTAGTAGTGAATATGTTACGTGGCGTGCCACATCATCCTCCATTAACAGAATTTAAGTAAAGGAATTAATAGTTGTGGACGAAAATATTTTAAGAGATTAAAAGTAAAAATTTGTATATTTAAAGAGGGCTTAAACTTATTTAATCCTAAAAATAATAATGATAAAAAAGAGTGAGCGCATAACTTATTAGTGAGATTGAGAACAATGTAAATGTAAAAATTAAGGTTTAGAAAAACAGGTTTGCTATTTTGACACCCATTCCTACACCTACACCGTATTTCCGTACTGTACGGACGGCAATGTTCACCGTCCGTACTGTACGGACAGGTACTGTTCATGTACGAAAATACGACTGTTCATGTACGGACAACACTGTTCATTGTACGTGCGATTACTGTTCATGTACGGACGACACTGTTCACCGTCCGTACGTACGGTGTAGGGTGTAAGATGGGTGTCAAAATATCATTTTTGTTAGGAAAATAAAGACTATTAACCCCCTACGAATCTTTTGTCTATCATTGTGTGCTTACTCTTCTAACCTCTATAATGGTCTCCAAAAAAGTGTACAATGACTTACATGCATAATCCTCTTTGTTAGATTAGAGTCTTCCAATGTTTTGGACAAAGTCGCAATTGACAAAGACTTGAGCGGACATTAAACTTATGCCACAATTAAGTTATAATATGTTAAGCAATATAAGTAGTCTTTTAATAATATTAATTACAATGGCATCATCAAATGTCGGTTGCATCATCAAATGTCATTCAAAATCCAAAGGAAAATAGAGTTAAATTGAAAAACATTCACATTTCACAAGCACAAATCAGTTCACACTTTAAGATTATAAACAAATGAATACTAAAGGGAAAACCAGAACAAATGCTTGTTAACAAAATTGGATTGATTATAAATTAAATTTCATTTCTTAGAATCTATTTGACGTATATATACACACTATCAAAAATTGGAATAAGATTGAGCTAACTTCTATCAATCACACATAATTAAGCGCACAATACTTTCATAATTAATAGTTCCTACATTGATAATAATCAAAATAACCTAATCTTAAAAATTGATATATCCTAATTAGTAATGAAACCTAACTAAAAAAAATAAAAAAATAAAATAAAAATAAAAAAACATTAGTAAATGTCAAATGTATAGGTTCCTTTTCCATTCATAGTGTGTGTCATCATCTTCCTTGCAATGGTTTTAGCAGTCCTTGTAATGGCTTCTGCACCGTGAAAAGGAGTAGAATCCAATGACGGCATTAAGGATAGGAAAAACAAAGATTTCCTCGGAAAAGTCCAAAGACGGAAGGATCCAATGGAAGAATCTAGAGAAACAGAATTTGCAAAGGAGTAAGATGCATAAATTTTCAAACAGCACCATTTTGAGATCCAGTATTGTGGACGTAGAGTTGAAATTGAAGCGGTGCACGAGCATGGTGGAGGCAACCATAGGAAAGAGCATGCGTGGAGCAGTGATATTGAACGATGGATTGATCCAGCGGACGAGGCGAGGGACGTAGAAGTGAAAAAAGAAAGTGAGGCATGCGTAGAATATGAACTCTGATGTCATATTCATTGTAACGAATGTATCCATCCAATCCATGAAAGGAGGGAGAAAGAACTCGAAACATAGTGCGTAGGTTATATGATAAAGCAACTCTGTAATTTCCTTTGATTGCTGATACTCTAAAATCCTGTTTTCTTCAATTGATTGCAGAACAACTCAATAATACCTTCTTCTTTCTCTAAACCCTATATATAGAGAGAGATTTTATCACACATAATCTCTTTCTTAATAGATAATTCAAAAGAAAAACAAATATTCTATCATTGGGTTGATTTTTTAGCCAAAAGAATCTCAACAAACTATTAATATCGATTTTCTCAATTAACTTTTTTTATTAATGTCTAATATTTTAGAAATTAATTTGTTCAACATAATTTAATTTTGTTATTTTTTAATTTGATTGTATTTTAAAAAAATATAAATATTATTTATTTTATTTAACAAAATAAAATTACACGCGTCACTTTAATTTAGCCACCAAAAACTCTTTCTGTTTTGGAAACTAACAGAGTTGTTATTAACAAACTCAAACAAGACTTAAAACTTAAACCGTACTCTGGAGAGGGAATTATTCATTGTTTAAGTTCTATTTGTTTTTCACAAATTTTATAAAATTTCGAAGATATTCATGTTTAAAGTTATCTTTCTAAAACGGCAATTACAATTTTGTCCAATTGGTCTCCTGCTAAAAAACTACATGGATATCTATCCAAAAACCTTGATCCATTCTTCAACATAATGATCTTGTTATGCCTCCTTTTGTTGATAGTCTTCAACAAAATTTCCTTCTTCCTACCTACTATAATTTTCCAACAATCCAACCCGTTATATCTTCTCTCACCTCCTTTATGTTATCCTCCAAGCTTCTCTCATCTGTCCACGTTTTCTTTATCATTTCCTGATAAGTCTAAGCGCTTCCATCACCCACCTCACCATTACAAGGATTTTTGAATGTGAAATGAGAAATGTGTGGTGTTACACAACAAGAGCTAAGAATTGAAACTTATGGGATGTTTGACATGATGAAGACCATTTTTCTTTAATTCATGCAAGACTTATACAAAGAGTTAGTTAGTTAGGCTTGACTCACCGAGTCAAGCGATTAACTCAGTTAGTTAGAACCAACTCGGTAACAATCCCAATGTGAGCTCCAACATCCAAAGGTCCACATACTTAGAAATCAAGGAACATGGTGCATTTATTTGGAAATGATGCATTGGAATAAATTTGAGTGAATTCTTGAATACTCCAGAATGTTCCACATGTTACTAGACCAATGTAGAAGTTCAAAATGTGGAGGGAAAGTTGCTGTCTTGAAAAAACAGCAAATTCTGAAAAATTTGCATGTGTTAATCGATTAACACATTTGCACTGCAAATGGTTAATCGATTAACCAAGCCAAAAATGCTTCAAATTTGCCTGAAAAATGGTGTTGTGGCCATGGTTCCGATTTTCAACCTCTTGCTTTGATGAATAGGCATAAAAATCCTTATTTTGTGCTTGTTTTGATGATGTGATGAACTTGCGAGGATATGATTAATCGGGGTTAGAAAACTTGAACATTCTGCAACAAAACCAAAGAGAAAAAGTGCGAGTGCATATGCCGGCGATGCGAATGCGCATGCTTATGCAACAGGCAAAAGAAGGAGGTCAAATTTCGGGTTACGACAGTATCCATTACACACATCATTTGACTCGCCATGGCTTCGTCGATTAATAACAAGTCATCCGCAAATGTCAAATGAGAGATCCAAGGTCCCTATTTCCCCATGTGAAGAGCTCTCTAATTTTCTCATTGACTGCCTCTAAGATGAGATGAGAAAGCTTTTCCATGCCAACACAAATAGATAAGGCGATATAGGATCCCCTTGCTTGATGCCACACTGAGGCTTCATTCCATTTAACGTTCATTTCTACACTCGTAACTGCATGCATAATTAAGTTTGTGATACTGTTTGAAAATTAGACTTCCCGAATAAATAAACACCGATCTGACTTTGTCATACACTTTGGATAAGTCTATTTTCATTACAAAGTATCCATATCTGATTTTCATATTTTGCATGTTGTGCATAACTTCCTTGGCAATTATAATGTTCTCATGTATTTTTCTCTCTGGAACGAATCCTGTTTGATAGGAAGAAACAACTTTTGGGACGCAAGCTTTCAATCTATTTACGACCATCTTACACACCACTTTGAGATATCGATAATTTGAGGCTGGTCTACTTTAGGATCAAGCAAATGTAAGTTTGGTTGATATTCACTAATTCGCTAGGGTTACTCCATACTCTTCTCACGTGCTCACACACCTTTTCCCCAACGGTATTCCAAGATTTTTGATAAATCCTGTCGGAAATTTGTCCGGTCCTGATGCTTTCCAAGGATTCGTTGAGAATACTGCCATTTTAACTTCCTCATCTCCCACTTGATCATTTAATCTTTGAAAATCTTCCATTTCGATACATAAACAGGTAATGTTAATTTGGATCAACTTGCTCCAGCTGTTGTTTATCTAAAACAGCTTCTTATAATAATCATTAACAAGATTTTTGACATCCCTATCCTCTTCTATCCAAAAACCTTGATCATTCTTCAACATAATGATCTTGTTATGCCTCCTTCTGTTGATAGTCTCAACAAAATTTCCTTCTTCCTACCTATATCTTTCCAACCCTTTATATCTTCTCTCACCTCCTTCATGTTATCCTCCAAGCTTCTCTCATCTCTCCACGTTTTCTTTATCATTTCCTGATAAGTCTAAGCGCTTCCATCACCCACCTCACCATTACCAGGATTTTCGAATGTGAAATGAGAAATGTGTGGTGTTACACAACAAGCGCTAAGAATTGAAACTTAGGGGATGTTTGACATGATGAAGACCATTTTTCTTTAATTCATGCAAGACTTATACAAAGTCTGCACCAACATTGTCAGAGAACGCAATTTGGTGACTCATAATGTTAACAACACAGCATCCACATAATTTCCAACAACCTAAAGTGCCTTACATAATTAATCGATCTCAACAGAGAAATGATATTTACAAAAGCATGAACAATAAAGCAAGCATAATGTTGTTATTAAAATTTCCAATCACGGACCGTACATTATTGATATGAAGAATACCCTATCTGTTTCTAAATCTAATATTCACTTTTCACATCTCAAGATTGAAATAGGAAACAGATGTATAGGCCTAATATCATCACTATGATGATTCCAGGGATGACAAAATCACTCTTCATGTGCCACTTTGTTACTCTTTGATACATTAAATACAGCATATACCCAACGAAAATAGCCAGTACCATGCACATTCGAGCAAATAACGGCGCCATTGCGTAACACCTGCAATTAAATTGCACCAAATGTAATCAAAGTCAGTCACCAATCTATATAATTTCTAAACGCATTTCTTAAAATACAAACTATGAATACTTGTTTCTTTCTTAAAATACACAACATCAAGATTGATAGAAATCTCCACTCTTCTTTTCAAGATTCATTGGATAATCTTCACTCTCCGCATTTCTTTTCAAGATTATTTTTCATAAGACAAACTATTTGCAGTATTAGTTTTGTTCTATACTATAAACAATGAGTTATGGAGGAAGAAAGAATTATGGAAGAAGTTATGAAGGAAGAAAGAATAATGGAAGAAGAAAGAGTTTGTAAATTACCTTGGTATTAATTGTTGAGAGAAGAGAAGAGTTGAATGTACGGAATCTTTCACTTGATCGGATTAGACTTTCGCTTGATGCAATTCAACTTTGTGTTGATGTTGTTTAAATAACATTCTGTTAATGAATTGCCTCTTAAGAATAGTTTTTTTTCCTTTCATTTCTTATTAAAAGGTGTAAATAATAATATGTTTTCGAGCATTAACTTAAATTAAAATAGTATATTTAGTGTTAAGATATAAACTCTGGCAAATGTTTTCAACTTCGATCTAAATTTGGAAGGAGACATATATAAAAATTCAGTAAATGTATTAGAGCAAATGAATTTCTCTATGGATACGATGGATTAGAGGAGGCCCTTTAAACTGTAATATGTCCGTGATTGTTAATAGAGGTACTACAAGTGATTTTTTTGGCTAAAGGGATCTTAGATAAGGGGACATCTTGTTAGGGGTGTGCATGGTTCTTAAACCAAACCGAATTGAATCATATATATAGTTTGGTTTGGTTCTTAGAACCGTTTCTATTAAACTCATTTATATTTTCAAAACTAACTAGTAAGAAACCCGTGCGATGTCTGGATTCACATCACATGTCTACCAAACTATCATTTGTAAATGTAACGCCCATATATAAATACATACATCAAAGCATATATCATACATGAATAATACGTTTGGTACTGAAATATACAAGTTCCTAATAACACAGTATACATATAAATACCCAAAAAGCTAATACAACAACTATGGCATGTTATATATACAAGATGTTCAAAAGATAAAACTAAGAACTAGATCACTAATGATCTCAAAATCTCCACAACGGAAGCCTTACCACACAAAAGATACGATCCGTAAGGAAAAGTCAAACCACTTTGTCCTTACCCTTCGCCGAACCTGTAGTACCTGTGATGTAAACAACAACGTGGGGTGAGATACATCAAATCTCAGTGTGTTCGCTATCTTATAGTCCTCTCGGCTTTACAATGTTCTAACAACCTAACTCAAGTCAAAAGGGAGGGAAGTGACTTTGAGTACCCACACACTATATGTTTCCATGCTATCGAGTTCGTTAACCCGGAAGTGTATCACTATTGCTAACCCTGTCAAGGCATCCCCTTTCTCCCGCCCTCTTCTACGTCTAGAAGTAGGAACGAGTCATGGACCCTCGTAGATTTCTTGGCATACGAAATGGATTAGGGATCATCGGCCCGTACACAGTGATCCGTCACTTCACACGGCCCGTACACCGTCACAAGTCTCTTTACCCGTAGGCTCCATTCGTACTATAACATTGGGAATCAAACCTACCAAGAAATCATGCATTCATTACAGAGGAGCTCGTTACTCATGAAATGACACATAATAGAATAGTGGTTACGATTTCGTGATTCCACATACAACCATTCGGTAAAAGACGCACGCCTCGGCCTCTTATGCACGAGCGTCGTCATAATTGTTATTCCACACTTTCCGACAATTGTTTACGGTAATGTTCCTCACTCTACCTATTTCGTATTTTAACATGCATACATATTCAAACATGTTTAACAATAAGAGCATATGCAATTAATCATCAATCGCATAACGGAAACACATAATTCAACATATCACAAATCACACTAATTCACGGTTCCCTCCGATTTATTTAACAGATATTTCTCACTTTCATTAGCTAGAGGATGTTCATCGCTTTACAATGATACCAAGAATGCGCACATCGAATAACCGAGTCAAAAGTTATGAAAGAAACAAGTTGGGGAATCTGTCATGTTCGCATTGCGAAGCAGCCAGCGAATGCTCGCTTCCTCATTCGCAGTGCGAAGCTCTCAGCGAATGCCTAGCCAACACTGGTTCGCTGCCCCATTCGTAGTGCGAACGTCTGGCGAACCAAAACAAGGTAAAGTTCGCAGTGCGAACCTCTGGCGAATGTTCGCCTCCACCTTCGCCGTGCGAATAGCCAGCGAGTGTTCGATTTCCCCTTCGCTAGGGGATTCGCAGTGCGAATCTGGGAATATGCAGAAATTCTGCAGCGTAACAGCTGAGTTCCCTTGGGTTCAAAACTACCCCAAAACATATCCAAACATTCCACAATCAAATACAGATGATTCTACACTCATATAGCTTATACTACTCAGTTTGTAACACATTTCAACCGTTAAATTTCATCGATTACCAATTTAAGAAATTTCTCATAAAACCTAACTTAAGCTAAAATCATTTCTAACTCTAGAACTTAAGTTTCTATCTAGAACCCACCTTGAATAGATGAAGATGGTGAAGATTGGAAGATGATTTGATGAAGATTTGATGATGTTCTTGATCTTTCCACTTCTAGGTTTCCACTTCTCTTTTTCCTTCCTTTCTCCTTCTTTCTCTCCAACTTCTTTCTATCTCTTTCTTTCTTTGGTTCTAATGAGGAAAATGAAGGAAAAGAAATGATATAGGAAAATATCATCAATTGTCATACTACTAATTGCCCAAAAAGTCTCTAAAGTTCGAAATATTAAAATACCTCAGAGACAGATAATATTAATTAGATTTGCTCTGAGCTCAACCGTTACTCTAATTATCTTTGCAGATAATTTCTCAGAGTACACTGAAACTCAGTAGATCACAACTAATATTATCCAGAGTAATTAAAATACGGGTTATTACATCCTCCCCCCTTAAATAGAAATTCGCCCACGAATTTAAAACAATTACCTGAAAAGATGAGGATAGACCTCCCGCATCTCCGATTCTAATTCCCAAGTTGCATCGCCCGGATGCGTCTCATCCCACTGGACCTTAACAAGAGGAATATATTTATTCCTTAACACATTAGTTTTTGTTCCTGTGATACAACTCGATTGAGGCTCAAACGTTAAATCAGTTTCTATCTCAATTGTATCTGGCAAAATTGGCTGAAGAGGATCTGGGACAAATTTTCGAAGCTGAGACACATGAAAAAAGCCGTGCATCTCCGACAGAGAAGGTGGTAAGGCCAATCTGTAAGCTACTTCACCAATTCTTTCCAAAATCTGATACGGTCCCACGTATCTCGGACTTAACTCCCGCGATTTAAATGGTCCTTTCAATCTCAACCTCGGAGTAACCTTCAAAAATACATGATCACCCTCATCAAATTCCAAAGGTCTCCTACGGTTGTTCGCATAGCTTTTCTGACGATCTTGGGCCTGCATAACTTTTCCACGAATCATCCTAATCTTTTCCGTGGTCTCGTGAATAATCTCGGGTCCCAAAATTCTATTTTCGCCTACCTCCGCCCAACACAATGGTGTCTTACACTTCCTTCCATATAATGCTTCATAAGGTGCCATACCAATACTTGCTTGATAACTGTTATTATAAGAGAACTCAATCAACGGTAGTAATTCTATCCAATTTCCTCCACTTTCAAGCACACAAGCTCTCAACATATCTTCCATGGTTTGTATTGTTCGTTCTGTCTGACAATCGGTTTGCGGATGATTCGACGTACTCAAACACAACTTTTTTCCCATCGCTTGTTGAAAAGCTCTCCAAAATCTCGAAGTAAATTTTGGATCTCTATCCGAAACGATAGTAGTGGGAATACCATGTAATCTCACAATTTCCGAAATAAACAACTTTGCGAGATGACTCGCCTTATAAGTAGTCTTTACGGCCAAGAAATGAGCAAACTTCGTCAACCGATCTACAATTACCCAAATCGAATCATAACCACCTTGCGCACGGGGTAATCCCACCGCGAAGTCCATCGAAATACTATCCCATTTCCACACCGGAATTTCTAAAGGTTGCAACAAGCCACCCGGCCTTTGGTGTTCAATCTTCACTTGTTGGCATACCGCACATTCCGACACATATACCACAACATCCTTTTTCATCCCGGACCACCAATAATTTCTCTTTAAATCTTGATACATCTTCGAAGCACCAGGATGTATAGTAAAAGCACCCTTATGCGCTTCTTCCAAAATCCTTCTTTTCAACACCGCATCATCCGGAACACAAACTGTTTGGCCAAACGAAATGATCCCGTCGGTAGTTCGCAAAAAACACGGTTGAGTCAATATCTCTTGTAACTTCTCATCCAACTCCTGTCCTTGTTGGACTTCCTTTCTAAGAGTAGAGGTGACATTCAAATTCCCAATAATCACACAATTAGGAGTCCAATTAAATTGAAGATTTAGATCTCTAAACTTTTCCATTAAGGCATACTCTAACATCATCAAGTCAGCACTATGCAACACTTTCCTACTTAAAGCATCCGCCACCTTATTCGTTTTACCCGGATGGTACTTTAGTTCCAAATCATAATCCTTCAAATACTCCATCCACCTCCTTTGACGCATGTTCAACTCTCCCTGGTCAAAAGGATACTTTAGACTCTTGTGGTCACTGAACATCTCAAAATGTACACCATACAAATAATGACGCTATACTTTCAAAGTAAATACAACTGCCGCCAATTCTAGATCATGCGTTGGATAATTCTCTTCATGGACTTTCAACTGTCTAGAAGCATAAGCTACCACATGTCCATCTTGCATTAACACACCTGCTAATCCCTTCTTAGATGCATCGCAATATACCTCATACGACTTGCTAGGATCAGGAATAATCAAAACAGGAGCGGTCGTCAAGCTCTTCTTCAAACTCATAAAACTTCTTTCACAAGCTGAATTCCATTCATACGAACAATCCTTCCGAGTCAGTCTCGTCGTCGGTAAAGCCAGTTGAGAAAAGCCGTTAATAAACCTTCTATAATAACCTGCTAATCCCAAGAAACTCCTAACTTCAGCAACGTTCTTCGGTCTCTCCCAATTAATCACCGCCTCTACTTTTGATGGATCCACTGCCACACCTCCTTGAGATATGACGTGTCCAAGAAAGTTTACCTCCGACATCCAAAACTCGCACTTACTTAGCTTGGCAAAAAGTTGTCTCTCTTGCAAGATAGATAAAACGATTCTTAGGTGTTCTCCGTGCTCTTGAGAATCATGAGAATAGATAAGAATGTCATCAATAAAGATCACCACAAATTGGTCCAAGTAAGGTTGAAATATCCGATTCATATAATCCATGAAAACTGTCGGAGCATTAGTCACACTGAAAGGCATTACTTGGAATTCATAATGACCATAACGGGTCCTAAACGCAGTTTTCGGTACATCCGAACTCTTCACCCGAATCTGATGATAACCTGACCGTAAATCAATCTTCGAGAACACGCAGACTCCTTTCAATTGATCTAACAGATCGTCTATCCTTGGTAATGGGTATTTATTCTTGATGGTGACCTTATTCAATTGACGGTAATCAATACACAACCGCATTCCACCATCCTTCTTCTTTACCAATAACACTGGAGCTCCCCAGGGCGAAACACTCGGTCTAACAAAATGCTTAACCATCAATTCTTCCAATTGATCCTTTAATTCTCTTAATTCGAGTTGTGTCATCCGATACGGAGAAACGGATATTGGAGCCATTCCCGGTATCAGGTCAATAGAGGATTCCACTTCCCTCTCCGGAGGAAGAGAAGTGATTTCCTCGGGAAAAACTTCCGAAAACTCGCAGACTACTGGAATACTCAGAACCTAAAGGTTTTCGTTTTCCTCCTTAGTGAGAACTAAAAGGATAGATTTTTCATTCTCAAACAAGAAATTAATCATTCCTACCGTACCTTCTAAAATAGTAGTCAACACATCCTTCGGAGTAGCCTCCACGGACGGAATAATAATTAACTTCTCCTCACAACCGATAAAAACCGAATTAGAAGAAAGCCAATCCATTCCCAGAACAACATCCACTTTCTTAAGCGGCAAACAAATAAGATCAATCTGGAAAACTATTTCATTCACCGATAATACACAATTTTCACACATCAATGGTGTTTCAACAATCTCATCCATGGCAGTAGTAACCACCATGGGTGGAGACAACGGAAAAGCTTGCAACCCCAGTTGCTTCATACACTGCATCGATACAAAAGAATGTGTTACTCCACAATCAAATAACACAAAACAAGGATTTCCATTAACCAGACACGTACCAGCAATTAAAGAATTGTCACCCTTTGTTTTTCTTGCATCCAAGGTATACAATCGCCCGGTATTCTTCTCTTGCATTTAATTTCTATTTTGAGGACAATCTCTCGCCCAATGGCCCACTTTATGACACCGATGACACTCCACTCCTTCGAAACGACATCTACCGTAATACATCTTTCCACAAATGCGGCACACCGGAGGTGCACTAGTCTTAGAACTCTGAACCTGCTTCCCTTTGAAAGATTGTTGCTTTGGTTTAAATTATTGATTCGATCTCCCTCGGTCACTTGGATTCAACCTACTCAATTCTCCTTCCACTTGTACTTTCTTCAAACTATGCTCCGCCACATAACACTGCCTTACCAATTCAGCATAGCTAGTGAATTTCCGCTGAGATACGCTATGTGAAATTTCAGCCCTTAAACCAAACAGAAACTGATCAATCTTCCACCTCTCATCAGGAGCATACATGGCTTGTCTAGAATAAGCAGCCATAACCTCGAACTTTTCCGCATAGGAAGCCACGATCAAGTTACCTTGTCTCAGCTGCTGAAACTCGAATTCCTTTTGAGACCTTAAGGAACTTGGAAAGTACTTCTCCATAAAAGTTATCTTAAATTGTTCCCATACCTTTGGTACCTCTTGAATTGTCATTAAGGCAGAAGCGCTTTCCCACCATCTCATGGCAGGACCCTTCAACAAGTGAGAAGCGAAAATAATCAAACGAGATTATATGGAAGGAAAACATCCCCTAAGTACAAGATGTTCAAAAGATAAAACTAAGAACTAGATCACTAATGATCTCAAAATATCCACAACGGAAGCCTTGCCACACAAAAGATACGATCCGTAAGGAAAAGTCAAACCACTTTGTCCTTACCCTTCGCCGAACCTGTAGTACCTGTGATGTAAACAACAACGTGGGGTGAGATACATCAAATCTCAGTGAGTTCGCTATCTTATAGTCCTCTCGGCTTTACAATGTTCTAACAACCTAACTCAAGTCAAAAGGGAGGGAAGTGACTTTGAGTACCTACACACTATATGTTTCCATGCTATCGAGTTCGTTAACCCGGAAGTGTATCACTATCGCTAACCCTGTCAAGGCATTCCCTTTCTCCCGTCCTCTTCTACGTCTAGAAGTAGGAACGAGTCATGGACCCTCGTAGATTTCTTGGCATACGAAATGGATTCGGGATCATCGGCCCGTACACCGTGATCCGTCACTTCACACGGCCCGTACACCGTCACAAGTCTCTTTACCCGTAGGCTCCATTCGTACTATAACATTGGGAATCAAACCTACCAAGAAATCATGCATTCATTACAGAGGAGCTCGTTACTCATGAAATGGCACATAATATAATAGTGGTAACGATTTCGTGATTCCACATACAACCATTCGGTAATAGACGCACGCCTCGGCCTCTTATGCACGAGCGTCGTCGTAATTGTTATTCCACACTTTCCGACAATTGTTTATGGTAATGTTCCTCACTCTACCTATTTTGTATTTTAACATGCATACATATTCAAACATGTTTAACAATAAGAGCATATGCAATTAATCATCAATCGCATAACGGAAACACATAATTCAACATATCACAAATCACACTAATTCACGGTTCCCTCCGATTTATTTAATCGGGCAATAAACAGATATTTCTCACTTTCATTAGCTAGAGGATGTTCATAGCTTTACAGTGATACCAAGAATGCGCACATCGGATAACCGAGTCAAAAGTTATGAAAGAAACAAGTCGGGGAATCTGTCATGTTCGCATTGCGAAGCAGCCAGCGAATGCTCGCTTCCTCATTCGCAGTGCGAAGCTCTCAGCGAATGCCTAGCCAACACTGGTTCGCTGCCCCATTCGTAGTGCGAACGTCTGGCGAACCAAGGCAGAACCAAAACAAGGTAAAGTTCGCAGTGCGAACCTCTAGCGAATATTCGCCTCCACCTTCGCCGTGCGAATAGCCAGCGAGTGTTCGATTTCCCCTTCGCTAGGGGATTCGCAGTGCGAATCTGGGAAAATGCAGAAATTCTGCAGCGTAACAGCTGAGTTCCCTTGGGTTCAAAACTACCCCAAAACATATCCAAACATTCCACAATCAAATACAGACGATTCTACACTCATATAGCTTATACTACTCAGTTTGTAACACTTTTCAACCGTTAAATTTCATCGATTACCAATTTAAGCAATTTCTCATAAAACCTAACTTAAGCTAAAATCATTTCTAACTCTAGAACTTAAGTTTCTATCTAGAACCCACCTTGAATAGATGAAGATGGTGAAGATTGGAAGATGATTTGATGAAGATTTGATGATGTTATTGATCTTTCCACTTCTAGGTTTCCACTTCTCTTTTTCCTTCCTTTCTCCTTCTTTCTCTCCAACTTCTTTCTATCTCTTTCTTTCTTTGGTTCTAATGAGGAAAATGAAGGAAAAGAAATGATATAGGAAAATATCATCAATTGCCATACTACTAATTGCCCAAAAAGTCTCTAAAGTTCGAAATATTAAAATACCTCAGAGACAGATAATATTAATTAGATTTGCTCTGAGCTCAACCGTTACTCTAATTATCTTTGCAGATAATTTCTCAGAGTACACTGGAACTCAGTAGATCACAACTAATATTATCCAGAGTAATTAAAATACGGGGTATTACATCCTCCCCCCTTAAATAGAAATTCACCCACGAATTTAAAACAATTACCTGAAAAGATGATGATAGACCTCCCGCATCTTCGATTCTAATTCCCAAGTTGCATCGCCCGGATGCGTCTCATCCCACTGGACCTTAACAAGAGGAATCTCTTTATTCCTTAACACCTTAGTTTCTATTCCTGTGATATGACTCGGTTGAGGCTCAAACTTTAAATCTGCTTTTATCTCAATTGTATCTGGCAAAATTGGCTGAAGAGGATCTGGGACAAATTTTTGAAGCTGAGACACATGAAAAACGTCGTGCATCTCCGACAGAGAAGGCGGTAAGGCCAATCTGTAAGCTACTTCACCAATTCTTTCCAAAATCTGATACGGTCCCACATATCTCAGACTTAACTCCCGCGATTTAAATGGTCCTTTCAATCTCAACCTCGGAGTAACCTTCAGAAATACATGATCACCCTCATCAAATTCCAAAGGTCTCCTACGGTTGTTCGCATAGCTTTTCTGACGATCTTGGGCCTGCTTAACTTTTCCACGAATCATCCTAATCTTTTCCGTGGTCTCGTGAATAATCTCGGGTCCCAAAATTCTATTTTTGCCTATCTCCGCCCAACACAATGGTGTCTTACACTTCCTTCCATATAATGCTTCATAAGGTGTCATACCAATACTTGCCTGATAACTGTTATTATAAGAGAACTCAATCAACGGAAGTAATTCTATCCAATTTCCTCCACTTTCAGGCACACAAGCTCTCAACATATCTTCCATGGTTTGTATTGTCCGTTCTGTCTGACCATCGGTTTGCGGATGATTCGACGTACTCAAACACAACTTCGTTCCCATCGCTTGTTGAAAAGCTCTCCAAAATCTCGAAGTAAATTTTGGATCTCTATCCGAAACGATAGTAGTGGGAATACCATGTAATCTCACAATTTACGAAATAAACAACTTTGTGAGATGACTCGCCTTATAAGTAGTCTTTACGGCCAAGAAATGAGCAAACTTTGTCAACCGATCTACAATTACCCAAATCGAATCATAACCACCTTGCGCACGGGGTAATCCCACCGCGAAGTCCATCGAAATACTATCCCATTTCCACACCAGAATTTCTAAAGGTTGCAACAAGCCACCCGGCCTTTGGTGTTCAATCTTCACTTGTTGGCATACCGCACATTCCGACACATATACCGCAACATCCTTTTTCATCCCGGACCACCAATAGTTTCTCTTTAAATCTTGATACATCTTCGAAGCACCAGGATGTATAGTAAAAGCACCCTTATGCGCTTCTTCCAAAATCCTTCTTTTCAACACCGCATCATCCGGAACACAAACTCTTTGGCCAAACGAAATGATCACGTCGGTAGTTCGCACAAAACCCGATTGAGTCAACATCTCTTGTAACTTCTCATCCAACTCTTGTCCTTGTTGGACTTCCTCTCTAAGAGTAGAGGTGACATTCAAATTCCCTCTAATCACACAATTAGGAGTCCAATTAAATTGAAGATTTAGATCTCTAAACTTTTCCATTAAGGCATACTCTAACATCATCAAGTCGGCACTATGCAACACTTTCCTACTTAAAGCATCCGCCACCTTATTCGCTTTACCCGGATGGTACTTTAGTTCCAAATCATAATCCTTCAAATACTCCATCCACCTCCTTTGACGCATGTTCAACTCTCTCTGGTCAAAAAGATACTTTAGACTCTTGTGGTCACTGAACATCTCAAAATGTACACCATACAAATAGTGACACCATACTTTCAAAGTAAATACAACTGCCGCCAATTCTAGATCATGCGTTGGATAATTCTCTTCATGGACTTTCAACTGTCTAGAAGCATAAGCTACCACATGTCCATCTTGCATTAACACACCTCCTAATCCCTTCTTCGATGCATCGCAATATACCTCATACGACTTGCTAGGATCAGGAATAATCAAAACAGGAGCGGTCGTCAAGCTCTTCTTCAAACTCATAAAACTTCTTTCACAAGCTGAATTCCATTCATACGAACAATCCTTCCGAGTCAGTCTTGTCATCGGTAAAGCCAGTTGAGAAAAGCCGTTAATAAACCTTCTATAATAACCTGCTAATCCCAAGAACCTCCTAACTTTGGCAACGTTCTTCGGTCTCTCCCAATTAATCACCGCCTCTACTTTTGATGGATCCACTACCACACCTCCTTGAGATATGACGTGTCCAAGAAAGTTTACCTCCGACATCCAAAACTCGCACTTACTTAGCTTGGCAAAAAGTTGTCTCTCTTGCAAGATAGATAAAACAATTCTTAGGTGTTCTCCGTGCTCTTGAGAATCACGAGAATAGATAAGAATGTCATCAATAAAGATCACCACAAATTGGTCCAAGTAAGGTTGAAATATCTGATTCATATAATCCATGAAAACTGTCGGAGCATTAGTCACACCGAAAGGCATTACTAGGAATTCATAATGACCATAACGGGTCCTAAACGCAGTTTTCGGTACATCCGAACTCTTCACCCGAATCTGATGATAACCTGACCGTAAATCAATCTTCGAGAACACGCAGGCTCCTTTCAATTGATCTAACAGATCGTCTATCCTTGGTAATGGGTATTTATTCTTGATGGTGACCTTATTCAATTGACGGTAATCAATACACAACCGCATTCCACCATCCTTCTTCTTTACCAATAAAACTGGAGCTCCCCAGGGTGAAACACTCGGTCTAACAAAATGCTTAGCCATCAATTCTTCCAATTGATCCTTTAATTCTCTTAATTCGAGTGGTGCCATCCGATACGGAGAAACGGATATTGGAGCCGTTCCCGGTATCAGGTCAATAGAGGATTCCACTTCCCTCTCCGGAGGAAGAGAAGTGATATCCTCGGGAAAAACTTCCGAAAACTCGCAGACTACTGGAATACTCAGAACCTGAAGGTTTTTGTTCTCCTCCTTAGTGAGAACCAAAAGGATAGATTTTTCATTCTCAAACAAGAAATTAATCATTCCTACCGTACCTTCTAAAATAGTAGTCAACACATCCTTTGGAGTAGCCTCCACGGACGGAATAATAATTAACTTCTCCTCACAACCGATAAAAACCGAATTAGCAGAAAGCCAATCCATTCCCAGAACAACATCCACTTTCTTAAGCGGCAAACAAATAAGATCAATCTGGAAAACTCTTTCATTCACCGATAATACACAATTTTCACACATCAACGGTGTTTCAACAATCTCATCCATGGTAGTAGTAACCACCATGGGTGGAGACAACGGAATAGCTTGCAACTCCAGTCGCTTCATACACTGCATCGATACAAAAGAATGTGTTACTCCACAATCAAATAACACAAAACAAGGATTTCCATTAACCAGACACGTACCAGCAATTAAAGAATTGTCACCCTTTGTTTTTCTTGCATCCAAGGTATACACTCGCCCGATATTCTTCTCTTGCATTTGATTTCTATTTTGAGGACAATCTCTCGCCCAATGGCCTACTTTATGACACCGATGGCACTCCACTCCTTCGAAACGACATCTACCGTAATGCATCTTTCCACAAATACGGCACACCGGAGGTGCACTAGTCTTAGAACTCTGAACCTGCTTCCCTTTGAAAGATTGTTGCTTTGGTCTAAATTGTTGATTCGATCTCCCTCGGTCATTTGGATTCAACCTACTCAATTCTCCTTCCGCTTGTACTTTCTTCAAACTATGCTCCGCCACATAACACTGCCTTAACAATTCAGCATAGCTAGTGAATTTCCGCTGAGATACGCTATGTGAAATTTCAGCCCTTAAACCAAACAGAAACTGATCAATCTTCCACCTCTCATCAGGAGCATACATGGCTTGTCTAGAATAAGCAGCCATAACCTCGAACTTTTCCGCATAGGAAGTCACGGTCAAGTTACCTTGTCTCAGCTGCTGAAACTCGAATTCCTTTTGAGACCTTACGGAACTTGGAAAGTACTTCTCCATAAAAGTTATCTTAAATTGTTCCTATACCTTTGGTACCTCTTGAATTGTCATTAAGGATGAAGCGCTTTCCCACCATCTCATGGCAGGACCCTTCAACAAGTGAGAAGCGAAAATAATCAAACGAGATTATATGGAAGGAAAACATCCCCTAAGTACAAGATGTTCAAAAGATAAAACTAAGAACTAGATCACTAATGATCTCAAAATCTCCACAACGGAAGCCTTGCCACACAAAAGATACGATCCGTAAGGAAAAGTCAAACCACTTTGTCCTTACCCTTCGCCGAACCTGTAGTACCTGTGATGTAAACAACAACGTGGGGTGAGATACATCAAATCTCAGTGAGTTCGCTATCTTATAGTCCTCTCGGCTTTACAATGTTCTAACAACCTAACTCAAGTCAAAAGGGAGGGAAGTGACTTTGAGTACCTACACACTATATGTTTCCATGCTATCGAGTTCGTTAACCCGGAAGTGTATCACTATCGCTAACCCTGTCAAGGCATTCCCTTTCTCCCGTCCTCTTCTACGTCTAGAAGTAGGAACGAGTCATGGACCCTCGTAGATTTCTTGGCATACGAAATGGATTCGGGATCATCGGCCCGTACACCGTGATTCGTCACTTCACACGGCCCGTACACCGTCACAAGTCTCTTTACCCGTAGGCTCCATTCGTACTATAACATTGGGAATCAAACCTACCAAGAAATCATGCATTCATTACAGAGGAGCTCGTTACTCATGAAATGGCACATAATATAATAGTGGTAACGATTTCGTGATTCCACATACAACCATTCGGTAATAGACGCACGCCTCGGCCTCTTATGCACGAGCGTCGTCGTAATTGTTATTCCACACTTTTCGACAATTGTTTATGGTAATGTTCCTCACTCTACCTATTTTGTATTTTAACATGCATACATATTCAAACATGTTTAACAATAAGAGCATATGCAATTAATCATCAATCGCATAACGGAAACACATAATTCAACATATCACAAATCACACTAATTCACGGTTCCCTCCGATTTATTTAATCAGGCAATAAACAGATATTTCTCACTTTCATTAGCTAGAGGATGTTCATAGCTTTACAATGATACCAAGAATGCGCACATCGGATAACCGAGTCAAAAGTTATGAAAGAAACAAGTCGGGGAATCTGTCATGTTCGCATTGCGAAGCAGCCAGCGAATGCTCGCTTCCTCATTCGCAGTGCGAAGCTCTCAGCGAATGCCTAGCCAACACTGGTTCGCTGCCTCATTCGTAGTGCGAACGTCTGGCGAACCAAGGCAGAACCAAAACAAGGTAAAGTTCGCAGTGCGAACCTCTAGCGAATGTTCGCCTCCACCTTCGCCGTGCGAATAGCCAGCGAGTGTTCGATTTCCCCTTCGCTAGGGGATTCGCAGTGCGAATCTGGGAAAATGCAGAAATTCTACAGCGTAACAGCTGAGTTCCCTTGGGTTCAAAACTACCCCAAAACATATCCAAACATTCCACAATCAAATACAGACGATTCTACACTCATATAGCTTATACTACTCAGTTTGTAACACTTTTCAACCGTTAAATTTCATCGATTACCAATTTAAGCAATTTCTCATAAAACCTAACTTAAGCTAAAATCATTTCTAACTCTAGAACTTAAGTTTCTATCTAGAACCCACCTTGAATAGATGAAGATGGTGAAGATTGGAAGATGATTTGATGAAGATTTGATGATGTTATTGATCTTTCCACTTCTAGGTTTCCACTTCTCTTTTTCCTTCCTTTCTCCTTCTTTCTCTCCAACTTCTTTCTATCTCTTTCTTTCTTTGGTTCTAATGAGGAAAATGAAGGAAAAGAAATGATATAGGAAAATATCATCAATTGCCATACTACTAATTGCCCAAAAAGTCTCTAAAGTTCGAAATATTAAAATACCTCAGAGACAGATAATATTAATTAGATTTGCTCTGAGCTCAACCGTTACTCTAATTATCTTTGCAGATAATTTCTCAGAGTACACTGGAACTCAGTAGATCACAACTAATATTATCCAGAGTAATTAAAATACAGGGTATTACATCCTCCCCCCTTAAATAGAAATTCGCCCACGAATTTAAAACAATTACCTGAAAAGATGATGATAGACCTCCCGCATCTTCGATTCTAATTCCCAAGTTGCATCGCCCGGATGCGTCTCATCCCACTGGACCTTAACATGAGGAATCTCTTTATTCCTTAACACCTTAGTTTCTGTTCCTGTGATATGACTCGGTTGAGGCTCAAACTTTAAATCTGCTTTTATCTCAATTGTATCTGGCAAAATTGGCTGAAGAGGATCTGGGACAAATTTTTGAAGCTGAGACACATGAAAAACGTCGTGCATCTCCGACAGAGAAGGCGGTAAGGCCAATCTGTAAGCTACTTCACCAATTCTTTCCAAAATCTGATACGGTCCCACGTATCTCAGACTTAACTCCCGCGATTTAAATGGTCCTTTCAATCTCAACCTCGGAGTAACCTTCAGAAATACATGATCACCCTCATCAAATTCCAAAGGTCTCCTACGGTTGTTCGCATAGCTTTTCTGACGATCTTGGGCCTGCTTAACTTTTCCACGAATCATCCTAATCTTTTCCGTGGTCTCGTGAATAATCTCGGGTCCCAAAATTCTATTTTTGCCTATCTCCGCCCAACACAATGGTGTCTTACACTTCCTTCCATATAATGCTTCATAAGGTGCCATACCAATACTTGCCTGATAACTGTTATTATAAGAGAACTCAATCAACGGAAGTAATTCTATCCAATTTCCTCCACTTTCAGGCACACAAGCTCTCAACATATCTTCCATGGTTTGTATTGTCCGTTCTGTCTGACCATCGGTTTGCGGATGATTCGACGTACTCAAACACAACTTCGTTCCCATCGCTTGTTGAAAAGCTCTCCAAAATCTCGAAGTAAATTTTGGATCTCTAACCGAAACGATAGTAGTGGGAATACCATGTAATCTCACAATTTACGAAATAAACAACTTTGTGAGATGACTCGCCTTATAAGTAGTCTTTACGGCCAAGAAATGAGCAAACTTTGTCAACCGATCTACAATTACCCAAATCGAATCATAACCACCTTGCGCACGGGGTAATCCCACCGCGAAGTCCATCGAAATACTATCCCATTTCCACACCAGAATTTCTAAAGGTTGCAACAAGCCACCCGGCCTTTGGTGTTCAATCTTCACTTGTTGGCATACCGCACATTCCGACACATATACCGCAACATCCTTTTTCATCCCGGACCACCAATAGTTTCTCTTTAAATCTTGATGCTTCGAAAATCCTTCTTTTCAACACCGCATCATCCGGAACACAAACTCTTTGGCCAAACGAAATGATCACGTCGGTAGTTCGCACAAAACCCGATTGAGTCATTATCTCTTGTAACTTCTCATCCAACTCTTGTCCTTGTTGGACTTCCTCTCTAAGAGTAGAGGTGACATTCAAATTCCCCCTAATCACACAATTAGGAGTCCAATTAAATTGAAGATTTAGATCTCTAAACTTTTCCATTAAGGCATACTCTAACATCATCAAGTCGGCACTATGCAACACTTTACTACTTAAAGCATCCGCCACCTTATTCGCTTTACCCGGATGGTACTTTAGTTCCAAATCATAATCCTTCAAATACTCCATCCACCTCCTTTGACGCATGTTCAACTCTCTCTGGTCAAAAAGATACTTTAGACTCTTGTGGTCACTGAACATCTCAAAATGTACACCATACAAATAGTGACACCATACTTTCAAAGTAAATACAACTGCCGCCAATTCTAGATCATGCGTTGGATAATTCTCTTCATGGACTTTCAACTGTCTAGAAGCATAAGCTACCACATGTCCATCTTGCATTAACACACCTCCTAATCCCTTCTTCGATGCATCGCAATATACCTCATACGACTTGCTAGGATCAGGAATAATCAAAACAGGAGCGGTCGTCAAGCTCTTCTTCAAACTCATAAAACTTCTTTCACAAGCTGAATTCCATTCATACGAACAATCCTTCCGAGTCAGTCTTGTCATCGGTAAAGCCAGTTGAGAAAAGTCGTTAATAAACCTTCTATAATAACCTGCTAATCCCAAGAAACTCCTAACTTTGGCAACGTTCTTCGGTCTCTCCCAATTAATCACCGCCTCTACTTTTGATGGATCCACTACCACACCTCCTTGAGATATGACGTGTCCAAGAAAGTTTACCTCCGACATCCAAAACTCGCACTTACTTAGCTTGGCAAAAAGTTGTCTCTCTTGCAAGATAGATAAAATAATTCTTAGGTGTTCTCCGTGCTCTTGAGAATCACGAGAATAGATAAGAATGTCATCAATAAAGATCACCACAAATTGGTCCAAGTAAGGTTGAAATATCCGATTCATATAATCCATGAAAACTGTCGGAGCATTAGTCACACCGAAAGGCATTACTAGGAATTCATAATGACCATAACGGGTCCTAAACGCAGTTTTCGGTACATCCGAACTCTTCACCCGAATCTGATGATAACCTGACCGTAAATCAATCTTCGAGAACACGCAGGCTCCTTTCAATTGATCTAACAGATCGTCTATCCTTGGTAATGGGTATTTATTCTTGATGGTGACCTTATTCAATTGACGGTAATCAATACACAACCGCATTCCACCATCCTTCTTCTTTACCAATAACACTGGAGCTCCCCAGGGCGAAACACTCGGTCTAACAAAATGCTTAGCCATCAATTCTTCCAATTGATCCTTTAATTCTCTTAATTCGAGTGGTGCCATCCGATACGGAGAAACGGATATTGGAGCCGTTCCCGGTATCAGGTCAATAGAGGATTCCACTTCCCTCTCCGGAGGAAGAGAAGTGATATCCTCGGGAAAAACTTCCGAAAACTCGCAGACTACTGGAATACTCAGAACCTGAAGGTTTTTGTTCTCCTCCTTAGTGAGAACCAAAAGGATAGATTTTTCATTCTCAAACAAGAAATTAATCATTCCTACCGTACCTTCTAAAATAGTAGTCAACACATCCTTTGGAGTAGCCTCCACGGACGGAATAATAATTAACTTCTCCTCACAACCGATAAAAACCGAATTAGCAGAAAGCCAATCCATTCCCAGAACAACATCCACTTTCTTAAGCGGCAAACAAATAAGATCAATCTGGAAAACTCTTTCATTCACCGATAATACACAATTTTCACACATCAACGGTGTTTCAACAATCTCATCCATGGTAGTAGTAACCACCATGGGTGGAGACAACGGAATAGCTTGCAACTCCAGTCGCTTCATACACTGCATCGATACAAAAGAATGTGTTACTCCACAATCAAATAACACAAAACAAGGATTTCCATTAACCAGACACGTACCAGCAATTAAAGAATTGTCACCCTTTGTTTTTCTTGCATCCAAGGTATACACTCGCCCGATATTCTTCTCTTGCATTTGATTTCTATTTTGAGGACAATCTCTCGCCCAATGGCCTACTTTATGACACCGATGGCACTCCACTCCTTCGAAACGACATCTACCGTAATGCATCTTTCCACAAATACGGCACACCGGAGGTGCACTAGTCTTAGAACTCTGAACCTGCTTCCCTTTGAAAGATTGTTGCTTTGGTCTAAATTGTTGATTCGATCTCCCTCGGTCATTTGGATTCAACCTACTCAATTCTCCTTCCGCTTGTACTTTCTTCAAACTATGCTCCGCCACATAACACTGCCTTAACAATTCAGCATAGCTAGTGAATTTCCGCTGAGATACGCTATGTGAAATTTCAGCCCTTAAACCAAACAGAAACTGATCAATCTTCCACCTCTCATCAGGAGCATACATGGCTTGTCTAGAATAAGCAGCCATAACCTCGAACTTTTCCGCATAGGAAGTCACGGTCAAGTTACCTTGTCTCAGCTGCTGAAACTCGAATTCCTTTTGAGACCTTACGGAACTTGGAAAGTACTTCTCCATAAAAGTTATCTTAAATTGTTCCTATACCTTTGGTACCTCTTGAATTGTCATTAAGGATGAAGCGCTTTCCCACCATCTCATGGCAGGACCCTTCAACAAGTGAGAAGCGAAAACAACCTTATTTTCCTCACTGCATTGAACTATCAAGAAAATCCGCTCCATACCGGATATCCATTCATGAGCCTTTACTGGATCTAACCCTCCCTGAAACTCCGGAGGGTTCATACGAATGAAATCCCTAAAGGTTCTCCCTGCAGCTTCAGGAACAACCACTGGAGGATGCAGGCCACCAGCCATTTGTTGTACCATTTGTTGCACAAACTGATTTTGTTGCTGCTGCATCTATTGCATGAATTGATACAAAGGGGCATTCTCCTCGCCACCCGGGTGGATTTGTCCCGGCTGGAGTGGTTCTCGGTCTACCTCGATTGTTTCTGCGTCTGTCGGCCATGTTCCTAAATGTCATACAGATAGGGTTAAGTTGACCAGGCTCAATACCATAAATATAACATGTAAGACCAATGGTGACACAACACATATGAAACGGAAAGAAAATACTTATACTATTTCATGGCTAGGTCGAGGATACGACCTGCTCTGATACCAACTGTAACGCCCATATATAAATACATACATCAAAGCATATATCATACATGAATAATATGTTTGGTACTTAAATATACAAGTTCCTAGTAACACAGTATACATATAAATGCCCAAAAAGCTAATACAACAACTATGGCATGTTATATATACATGTTCAAAAGATAAAACTAAGAACTAGATCACTAATGATCTCAAAATCTCCACAACGGAAGCCTTGCCACACAAAAGATACGATCCGTAAGGAAAAGTCAAACCACTTTGTCCTCACCCTTCGCCGAACCTGTAGTACCTGTGATGTAAACAACAACGTGGGGTGAGATACATCAAATCTCAGTGCGTTCGCTATCTTATAGTCCTCTCGGCTTTACAATGTTCTAACAACCTAACTCAAGTCAAAAGGGAGGGAAGTGACTTTGTGTACCCACACACTATATGTTTCCATGCTATCAAGTTCGTTAACCTGGAAGTGTATCACTATCGCTAACCCTGTCAAGGCATCCCCTTTCTCCCGCCCTCTTCTACGTCTAGAAGTAGGAACGAGTCATGGACCCTCGTAGATTTCTTGGCATACGAAATGGATTAGGGATCATCGGCCCGTACACCGTGATCCGTCACTTCACACGGCCCGTACACCGTCACAAGTCTCTTTACCCGTAGGCTCCATTCGTACTATAACATTGGGAATCAAACCTACCAAGAAATCGTGCATTCATTACAAAGGAGCACGTTACTCATGAAATGGCACATAATAGAATAGTGGTTACGATTTCGTGATTCCACATACAACCATTCGGTAATAGACGCACGCCTCGACAATTGTTTACGGTAATGTTCCTCACTCTACCTATTTCGTATTTTAACATGCATACTTATTCAAACATGTTTAACAATAAGAGCATAGGCAATTAATCATCAATCGCATAACGGAAACACATAATTCAACATATCACAAATCACACTAATTCACAGTTCCCTCCGATTTATTTAATCGGGCAATAAACAGATATTTCTCACTTTCATTAGCTAGAGGATGTTCATAGCTTTACAATGATACCAAGAATGCGCACATCGGATAACCAAGTCAAAAGTTATGAAAGAAATAGGTTGGGGAATCTGTCATGTTCGCATTGCGAAGCAGCTAGCGAATGCTCGCTTCCTCATTCGCAGTGCAAAGCTCTCAGCGAATGCCTAGCCAACACTGGTTCGCTGCCCCATTCACAGTGCGAACGTCTGGCGAACCAAGGCAGAACCAAAACAAGGTAAAGTTCGCAGTGCGAACCTCTGGCGAATGTTCGTCTCCACCTTCGCCGTGCGAATAGCCAGCAACTGTTCGATTTCCCCTTCGCTAGGGGATTCGCAGTGCAAATCTGAGAAAATGCAGACATTCTGCAGCATAACAGCTGAGTTCCCTTGGGTTCAAAACTACCCCAAAACATATCCAAACATTCCACAATCAAATACAGATGATTCTACACTCATATAGCTTATGCTACTCAGTTTGTAACACATTTCAACCGTTAAATTTCATCGATTACCAATTTAAGCAATTTCTCATAAAACCTAACTTAAGCTAAAATCATTTCTAACTCTATAGCTTAAGTTTCTATCTAGAACCCACCTTGAATAGATGAAGATGGTGAAGATTGGAAGATGATTTGATGAAGATTTGATGATGTTCTTGATCTTTCCACTTCTAGGTTTCCACTTCTCTTTTTCCTTCCTTTCTCCTTCTTTCTCTCCAACTTCTTTCTATCTCTTTCTTTCTTTGGTTCTAATGAGGAAAATGAAGGAAAAGAAATGATATAGGAAAATATCATCAATTGCCATACTACTAATTGCCCAAAAAGTCTCTAAAGTTCCAAATATTAAAATACCTCAGAGACAGATAATATTAATTAAATTTGCTCTTAGCTCAACCGTTACTCTAATTATCTTTGCAGATAATTTCTCAGAGTACACTGGAACTCAGTAGATCACAGCTAATATTATCCAGAGTAATTAAAATACGGGGTATTACAGTAAATTTTGAATTCATTCTTCAATTCGTTAACATTGACATAGTTAGAAATATATGCTACTAATATGCACCAACTTTTAAGCATTTATTCGTACTTACAATAAATCGTACAACCGATTCTCTAACTTCAATTATATAAAATAACTGCAAGAGAAATATTTAAAAGATGGACATTAAAATGAACACTCTACAACTGGTATCTCATAGACACGTTTACATCTACCCACGAATGCAGATGAGTTAACAAAACTCAGTTGAATCCAGATGAGTTAATTTTAAAACTTCAGATTTGAATAAAATCATTTTTCCAATCAAAATAACATTATTTTTTAAACTGCTTCCCGTTAGATATCAATTTTAAATCCTTATTATTATATCATATTTACAATTTTTTCAAACCTTCAATATATGACAGCAACCAGTCAAATTACAGTTATGAATGAATATCTACACTCCATGGTATCTTGAAAATAAAAGTAAATTGATACGTTTAATAATATTAAATCTTTTTGATTTTGTCTACCAAACTATCATTTGTAAAGTTTGAATTCATTCTTCAATTGGTTAACATTCACATAGTTACAAATATATACTAATAATATGCGCCAACTTTTAACTGTAGCAACAGAAATGTTTAAAAGATGGACATTAAAATGACCTGTCTACAACATAGCCTCTCATAGATATGTTTACATCTACCTGTGAATCTAGATGAGTTAATAAAACTCAGTTGAATCCAGATGAGTTAATTTTAAAACTACAAATTTGAATAAAACCATTTTTCCAATTCAAATAACATTACTTTTTAGATATTAGTCAATTTTTCTATACCTAAAATTTATAACAGCTTCCCGTCAAATATCAGTTTTAAAATGTTTTTATTATATCATATTTACAATTTTTACAAACCTACAATATATATGACAGCTCCCCGTCAAATTTCAGTTATAAATGAATATCTACACTCCATGGTATCTTGAAAATAAAAGTAAATTGATATGTTTAATAATATTAAATTTGTTTGATTCTGTCTATCAAACCATCATTTGTAAAGTTTGAATATTCATTCTTCAATTGGTTAACATTGACATAGTTACAAATATATGCTAATAATATGCACCAACTTTTTAGCATTGGTTCGTACTTACAATAAATCATACAGTCGATTATCTAACTTCAATTATATAACACAGCAGCAAGAGAAATATTTAAAAGATGGACATTAAAATGAACAATCTACAGCTGGTATCTTATAGATACATTTACATCTACCCGTGAATCCAGATAAGTTACAAAACTCAGTTGAATCTAGATCAGTTAATTCTAAAACTACCGATTTGAATAAAATCATTTTTCCAATTCAAATAACATTACTTTTTAGATATTAGTTAATTTTTTCAAACCTAAAATTTATAATAGCTTCCCGTCAAATATCAATTTTAAATCCTCATTATTATATCATATTTATAATTTTTACAAACCTACAATATATGACAGCTCTCCGTCAAATTTAATTGATTTAATATTTTATAGATTAAATGGCATGATTAGTTATAATGATCAGATTTTTAATAAATTAAAAAAAAGTTTTTAATTCCAAAATTGTTTTAGCTTTTGGGTTTAATATATATTAAGCCTGTTTTATTTTTTCTTGAAACAAAAATTATATTCTATTTATTTGATGAATTCATGAATATGTGTAACTTTAATATAAAGACCCGTATTCTATTTTGCATATTTTAAATAAAAAAGCAAATAACTTCAAAAATGTCAAATATATATTAATATGTGCAACTTTTAATTTGCATTTTCCTAATATCAATAATAATAATAATAATAATAATAATAATAATAATAATAATAATAATGGACAGAGAAATAATGTCATCGTCCTACTCCTACATGAGTAGTGTCACATGGATTCTTATTAAAAAAAATAGCTGCTATATAGAAATAATAATTATAAAAATAATTATATTCATCTGGAGACTTTTTCCCGTTTATAAGTGCCTTTTACCACTTATTATTATTTTATTTCATGATTACTATTTATCATTATTTTTTCATGACTACCATTTATCATTTTCTTTGAATTTTTTTTTTTGTTTTTTATCAGTAATTTTCAAATTTAAAAAATATTATAAAATCTCTATTAATTTTGTTTTGTTTTATTAAACTTTTTCTTAAAATCTAAATAATTACAAAATATATTTTATTTCATGTAAAAATCTTAAATTTTAATAAAAAGTTAAATGATAAAAAAACAAATTAGTAGTACAATCAAGTATTTTCAATAAAGAATAATGATATGATTTGATTTATGTGTTTTGGTCTCGTACTCTCAAGCATTTTTCAAACAAAAATAATAATATTTAATTTTCTTTGACATTTTAAAATAAAGTACAATCAAGATATAAATCAAATATATTTTAATGACATGTAATTTTCTTTGATTTTTTTAAAAAAGTACAATTTAGTTTAAGACATGATTATAAATAGATTTGATTCTTCCTTTAGATCAAATCCCACAATTCACCTTAATTTCATTTAATTTTTTCAAACAAAACGAATGAAGATTAATTTTTTTTCAAATATGGCATTAAAAAATTTAATAAATTAGTAATTACAATTTAATAAATATATTGTGTTTCTTTTTTTAGAAATTTGTATTAATATATAGGCTAAAATACAGTTTTGGTCCCCCTATTTGTCAAAATTCACAGTTTTGGTCCCCTATTTTATTTTTTAACAGTTTTGGTCCCCACCCCAATTTTGGCCCAAAAAAATGATGAACAATAACTGGTTCGTACATGAACAGTACATGTCCGTACATGAATAGTACACGTCCGTACATGACCAGTGCATGAACAATGAGGGGTGGGGGACCAAAACTATTAAAAAATAAAATAGGAGGACTAAAACCGTGAATTTTGACAAACAAGGGGACCAAAACTGTATTTTAGCCTAATATATATATATATATATATATACAAATTTCTAAAAAAAGAAACACAATATATAAGTTACAATTATATTATTATAAAAAAAATATATTATAAGTTAATAATGTGTTTATTAAAATGCAATTAACAATTATATTATGATATTAAATTATCACATGAAATTTTATTATTTAGGTCCTAATTGTCATTAAATATTTAAAATTAAATAATACATTTTTAAATGGTAAGGTTTTAATTAGTAAACACAATAATTCGAAACATTCAAATATTAAATACAATAGTTATGAAAATAGATTACACGATATATCTTTCCTTTATTTATTTATTTAGAGATATCTTTTCATTAATTGCAATAATTCAAATTTTAAACTCAAATATATTTTTACATATTCTTAGAAAATTCATTTATTTTTACGTAAAAATTTCCATATATCATTTTGATCGTACCTGGATCAGACAGTATTTGGTGGCTAGCAACGTCTTGTGGATTTCAGCTCCGGTGCGGTGGAAAGACGGCGGGGGGTGTACCTGCAAGGTACTCCGACGCTCAAGTAAGGCAAAGGTCAAGTAAAAGCAAGTACAATGTTAGAGTGTAAAAGAGTGTGTAACCCGACCCTCTCAAGTGAGAGGGTATTTATAGAGAGCCCCCAGCGCGGGGCCAACGGTCACTAGCACTGGGCTAGATTGCCAGGCACAATCCAAGTAACTGCCAACCGCTCCTAGATCTCCGGAATTAGGGCAGACCGATTCCATCGGGAGTGGACGGTTGCATGAGAACGTGTTCTCACGGGGAGGAGTCTTGCGTGTCGGGGAGGACCTTATGTGCAGGAGGAGAAGGCTCCTCGGGGGAGGAGAACCTGAGTGTCGGGGAGGACTGAGGCCGGGGAGGCTTAGCGCCCGTTCTAACGCTCTATACCATGCGTGTGTCCGACAATGTTGAGAAGGCATGTGCCCGACATTGGTCGTGCTAAGAGGCCTTTGTTGGGCCATCCCATGACGTACAGGTTGGGCCTGCTCGATTGAGGGGCAGACCTCGGCCCAGTCCAGAACAGGAGCCCCCCAAGTCGTTGCTCTGAGGCGTCAGAGTGATGACTTAAGGGTAGCCATCTCGAGAACTTGTCTAGTCGGGGAAGGGATTCTAGACGAGGAGCGGAAGGTCAAACGGGGAGAAATAAATCGATCTGCTCGGGCTGGGCTGGTCGCGGATGAGTGACGTCGCGGGGATATGAGAAATCTGAAGCGAGGCGAATGGAAAGACGCATGTTGGGGAATGAAAAGACGTGTGTGGGAAAGTGTGTGCCACGTGTCACACCTCATCATTCCCTAGGGCGGCTACGCTAGGGTAGCATAATCGATTGCCTAGGAAATCCTCGAGTCCTGTGAGGCCCTTATAAATAGGGGTCATCTCGTCTCATTCACACTTTCGCTCCCCCTTCGCTCAGATTCCCCCTCTCTCTCTCTTCCTTCTCTACTTCGCACCGTACGCCGCCACCAACTGCCGTGCCGGAACCCTACCGGAAGCATTTTTTAAGTAAGTTTCTCTCTTTTTCTCCTTTCGTTTGCATTTATAGGGTGGTTCTATGGTGAACTGATGAAGTTCTTCATGGACATCACGAAATCTCCGGCGAAAACGGCGGGATTTCTTAGTTTCTTGTTGCATATCACGGGAAAAGGGATGAATAACTCGGGGACACGAAGAATGTCCCGAGGACACGAGATGAAACTCTCGAGGTCCTCGCCAATATTTCATCTGTGCGAGGGAACGCTCCCAACACGGTATGTCGGTGACCTGAGGATGGTCACGGGGAGGATCGTCGGTTTCCTCGGGGCGTGGACGAGCGCGACAGTCTCGAAACCCCGACGCTCCCTCGTCGCCCTTTCACTTGAACAGCGGTGGAGGGGTGAATTTGATATGGATCATCGAATTCACCGTTTCCTTCTGCTTTTCAGGTATATGGAAGCTTTGTCTATTTTCGTGGCTGTGGGAACGTTGGACGTCGGCGATCAGCCCGACTCTCCAATGGCGCCAATCGCTAGTGTCGAGGAACGTCCCCTTGCGGAGTGGGTTAGCGACGAACCGCTAAATATGGCTTCCCAGTTCGTTGACGGTGACGAGGATGATATTTTTTGTACTGTCGAGCATCGACTGGTGGGTTCTCCGAAGTCGTGGAAAGTGTTCCGTCCCCAAGCACACCATCGCATATGCTTGATCTACTGAGGGATGAGGTTCCCTCTTTACGAGTTCATGTTCGACGAGGCGGGGTGGCGTTTGCCTTTCACGGACTTCCAACAAGCAGTGTTCGTCTGGCTGCGCTTGGCACCTTCGCAGCTTCACCTCAACTCCCTCGCTTTTATCCGAGCCTTCGAGCTCGTCTGTAAATATCTCCGAATCGGGGCAACCGTGCCTCTTTTCTTCCGCATCTTCCACCTCCAGCGACAGGCCTCTGACGGCAGACATGGCTGGGTGTCTTTTAAACAAACGAGTAGTCTCTTCCACACCTACCTGGACTCTGTTCGCGACTTTAAATATCGGTATTATACCGTGAGGCCGGTCACGCTTGAAGCTGTGAATTCGGTGTATCGCCGAGTTTTCTGTAAGGTGGACGGGCAGACGGAGGAGGTCCTCGAGCCAAGATTCCCCTTGTTCTAGACGGAAGAACACTTCAAAAAGGGGACGGACAGTTACAAAGTCAGTCCTGGCCGTCTCGACGAGGGGGATCGCCTGGCTTACGAGCGGATAGTTGCTTTCGTCAACGGTTTCAATAAAGCCAAGCTCGTGACGATGGACGGGGAATTCGTCCGGGGAGACGACGAGCAGGTGTTGACGAAACGTCGTTTGATTAATACGAGGGCCCTCCTCGAGACGTTCTCCGATGAGGATGCTCTCGAGCTGCTAGGTGGTGACATCCTCTTCGACTTACTTTTTTCCTCGCGTCCTGATCTCCGGTTTACTGACATATTTATTTTCTTTTTGCAGGCAAGATGTCGACTGCTGAGGAGCATTTCAAAAAGTTGAAGGCTAACCGCATTGCGAAGAAAGGAGGCAAAGGCCGCATCGAGCAGCTCCGAGCGCAGGAATCCATTCCCACCCCGACAACCGGGGGTTCCTCTGGCTCTCACCAGGATAGTGATTCTCTCAGCCCTCAGAGCTCTCCGAAGAGGCAGCGGGTCGTAAGCACAGTGGAGATTGACCTTATTGAGAACGAGAGCCCCCTGCTGTGAAGTTTGTGCTCCCGCCTTGTCACTCGAGGCCGAATTTCTTTATGGGGAATAATTCCCTATCTGTGGGTGCCCCCGAAGCTCAGGCCATCTTAGGCATCGACAAGGTTTCTCAGAGAAAGGCGCTAGTGGAGGATGTGTCCGCAGTGATGCGGGTTTGTGCGGCTGCCTTGGTTTTGAACGACGAGGCGTGCTCTGAGGATGAGCTGAACAAGTTGCGAGAGAGTTTCAAGTCCATCTCAGCCGAAATGGAGAAGGTGGGCAAGGAGCTGGCTGATTGCAAAAGCCAGAACCAGGCCCAGGTCGAGCTTCAAGGGAAGTTGGAGGAAAGATTGAAGAATGCTGAGGAGGAGCGGAGACGTCTCTTGACGAGGGACGTCGAGCTTGAAGAGGACAGGGATCGTCTCTTGGCGAGGAACGCCGAGTTGGAGGAGGTTGTCCGCCCGGCTGATGAGGGAACCAAAGAAGACAAGTTGTTAACTTCGCGGGCAGCGCTGATAGCGAAGCTAAGGGAAGCCGAGCAAGTTAACCTTGTGGCGGCTGACATAGGTTTCAGAAACGCCATGCAGCAGCTTCAGGTTCTCAACCCCGGCCTCATAACAGAAGGGACTGACCCCGACTACGAGGTGGCCGATGGTCAGATCGTGCAGCCGATGCAGGAGGACGAGGTTGTCGAACACGAACAGCCTGAGGGGACTGTCGCCGAGAAGGTTTTTCCTTTCTCCTTTTGTTTGGCCTGCGTGCCATTTTTTCTTTGTAATGATTTGTGCCCGGCCTGAGTGCCAGAGGCTTTTGATACCTTTGTAATACCTGTACACTGGGCTTCTGCCCGCTTTAATGCATTTTTGTTTATCTGCTTGTGTGCTACTTGTATGGTTTTAATTGTGTGTGATGTTATTGCTTTTGCTATATCTTGTTTATTTTTGTCTAAGTAAATAGACTTTGGGGGGTTTGCTCGACTTTGATCACGTTTGATGACTTTGTCGTTATAACGCAAAGTTATTTTCTGTTTAAGTGAAGCTTCTTGGAGAGAAGAACTCGAACGAATTTCCTCAACGAAGTCGAGTTCTTCCCTCAGGGCTTCGTCGTTTGCGTATCCGTCGAGGGGGGCTTCCATCCTCCTCGAGGGTTCCCTGATCTCCACGGGGATCACCGCTTCCGTTCCGTAGGTTAGACGAAAAAGGGTTTCCCCGGTCATGGAATGCGGGGTTGTCCGGTAGGCCCAGAGGACGCTGTGTAGCTCCTCGACCCACCGTTGTTTGGCGTCGCCTAGCCGACATTTCAATCCTCGGAGGATTACTCTGTTCGCTGCTTCAGCCTACCCGTTCGCTTGAGGGTGCTCGACGGACGTGAAGTGCTGCTTCGTGCCTAGCTTGGTGACAAAGTCTTGGAAGTTTCTGTCGGTGAACTGTGTTCCGTTGTCGGTGACGATAGCTTGAGGCACTCCGAATCGGGCGAGGATGTTTCTTTTGTAAAAACGCAATATGTTGAAGGTCGTGATTTTGGCCAATGCTTCCTCCTCAATCTACTTCGTGAAGTAGTCCACCCCGACGATGAGGTATTTGTTTTGATACGACCCCTGGACGAAAGGTCTGAGGATATCCATCCCCCACCATGCTAACGGCCACGGGAAGGACAGTGTTTTGAGCTCGCTAGGAGGAGCGAGGTGCATGTCCCCGTGTCGCTGGCATCTATCGCACTTCTTTACGTGTTCCTTGGCGTCATGTTGCATGGTGGGCCAGTAGTACCCTGCTCGAAGCGCTTACGGGCTGACGATCGGCCGCCGAGGTGCTATGCATTGATTCCCTCATGGATTTCCTGGAGGATGTCGGGGATCTTGGTCTCCTCGACGCACCTGAGGATGGGGATAGAGAACCCTCGCCGGTATAGCTTGTCCTCGACTATCGTGTATGAGCATGCCCGCCGCTTGACCATTCCTGCTTCCTTGGGATCTTCGGGCAGTTTGCCCTTCGTGAGGTACTCGTACACAGGGGTCATCCAGTAATTGTCGTCATAAATGGCGTTTACGTCCGCCACTGGAGCGGGTTTGTCGATGCTCAGCCGAGAAAGCACTTCTTGTATGACGGATTTGTTCCCGCCTTTCTTCTTTGTGCTTGCCAATTTGGACAAGACATCTGCTCAGGCATTATGCTCGTGGGGGATGTGAGTTACTTCCGCGGAGGTGAACTTTTTCATCTTTTCTTTCACCAAGGTCAAGTATTCGATGAGATTTTCGTTCTTGGCCTGGTACTCTCCTCAGACTTGCGAGGCCACGAGCTGGGAGTCGGTGAAGATTTTAACCTTCTTGGCGCCGAGGTCCTCGGTCAGCTGAAGTCCGGTGAGGAAAGCCTTGTACTCCGCTTGGTTGTTCGACGTCGGGAAGGATAGCTCGAGGGATACCACGATCAGGATGCCTTCCTCGTTTTCGAGGATGATGCCCGCCCCGCTGTTAGGTGCTAAATTGTGTTAATATTTAGTATAGTTTTTGGCACCTTTTTTGTAATCTTTATTTGACAATCAATGCCTTTTCCCATTATTTCCGGTTAATAACTGTAGTATAGTTAATTACGTTATTTAACTTATCTATTTAACTTTTGTGTTTTAATTGAAGATTTTTACATGGAAAGGTGTAGATTGGAGCAAGGATGGCCCCCTAGAAGCAGTTTGTGAATAAAGTGATTTTTTTAGCATGCTTGGAGCCCGCTCAACGCACTCCTAGCACGGTGATGAAGCTAATTCCAGAGAGTTGCCCGCTGAGCGCGGTATTGAGACTGCTTAGCGCGCTGTTAGGTCGGTTTGTAGTTAATGAGGCCGCGCTTAGCGCGGTGCAGCGCGCTTAGCGCGCTCTGCGATCCTCTGCCCCCTTATAAATAGACTTTTCTGTATTTTTATTGTGATCCTTGATATATTTCAGAGGAAAATACATTGTAACACTGTAGCATTCTATTTTGGAAGATTGGAAGCATCATTCGTCGAGAGATCGTCATTGATGCTTGATATTCTTCTTCATCTTCTTGATTGTTTAGCTTCCATGACAATGGAGAGCTAATTTTCCTTTTATGTCAAGGTTAGAAGGTAGACAAACCTTTCTTTTGTATGTATAGGTATTGATTCTAGCTTATGAACTCTTAGATGATGAATGTATGATGAAAAACTTTGTTTATATGGTTTATTCTTTGTGTTGGTTCATGATTGAGAAATGTGTTCCTACTCTTTACCTAGGTTTTTCATCCATCAATGTACATTGGCTAGAGATAGTAATGTGTGTTACTGTTCATAAATATTGAACTTGAATGTTGTCATTTTGATAGTTTGAGTGAGAGATCATCAAAGGATCAAAATGGTAAAACTCACAATATGTGTTAGAAATAAACATATTAGGAGGATATGTGATTACGTTTACCGTCTAAACGAGTTCATTCGCTTTGTCGATTCTATCCATGCAAAATGGTTTGTCGAACCCTAATCTTGACATGCTTTTTATAAATCATTAAAACAAATATTTTTACCGCTATTACTTAAATTCAAATGCAAGTGTTCCGACTAAAAACAACCAAAACCCCTTGTTACTTTGAAGTTTAAAACGTATACGACTGTAGAACGGCTGCGATATCACCGAACAATCTCTGTGGATCGATAACAAAACCCTAACTCTATTTTTATTTCAACAAATTGGCGTTGTTGCCAGGGATTGTTAATTGATATTGCAAGCATTGCAATAGTTGTGGAGTTTTAGACTTGTTAAAAAATTTCTTGTGCTTGTTGATTTATTTTGTTTAGTGTGCAGACTTTGTTTATGCGAGGGCAACTACTGGCGGACCAACTTCTATTCGATCCTGAGATTGAAAGAACCGCTCGTAGACTCAATAGCAGAACTAGACGGAGGAGGCAACTAGCTAGACAAAGGCAAGAATAAGGAGAAAGTTTGATTTCTACACCACCACCAATTCCACAGTTCACGCCAATCATGGATCCACCACCACCACCACCCGCTTCCACACCATGTGTAAATAGCCCACATCACACCGCTCAGTTTGCTAATAATAATCAAGGAAGGCAAGCTGAGATGAAAATTGGAACTTTAAACTTGTTGTATGGAAGTCCATTCACGGGAATGGATCATGAAGACCTTTTCGTTTTTCTCACCAAATTTTATGAGATAGCGTTAGCGGCCGGAGTCGATCAAGCGCAAGAGTTACCTCTTTTCAGGAGACTATTTCCTCATGCTTCGCTTGGCAAGGCTAAGGATTGGTATCTTGATCAAACTCCCACTGTGATAACCGATTGGAACGTTCTGGAGGAAAAATTTATAGAACGGTTCTTTTCTCACAACCGTGTTATGGAGTCAAAAGCTGCAATTTCTGTGTTCTCTCAGGGCACTAGTGAATCCCTGAATGAAGCATGGGAACGATTCAAATCCATGCTTCGCAAATGCAAAGGCCACGGGTTTGACGAGTTAACACAAATTCACATCTTCAAGAATGGTCTCCAACCAAATTGCAAGACATTATTGGATGCCACTTCTGGAGGATCTTTGTTATCAAAGAATGCTGAAGAAGCTACGGATATCATCAATAGAATGGCTCTCAATGATCTTCAAAGTCAAAGCCATAACAACTCGCAAAAGAAGTTCGGGGTACTTGAATTGGGAAATAATGATGCAATCCTTGCACAAAACAAGCTCATATCTCAACAAGTGGAACTTTTGACTCAACAAATTAAAGAATTGAAGGAGCCTAGCAAGAGTAAACAAGTTGCTTGTTGTGAACTTTACAAAGGCGAGCATGACACCGGATTTTGTCCTCCTCCGGGATTTGAAGAAGTGAACTACATGAATAATCAACGAGACTATCTAGGAAGACAACAACAACAACCTTATCAACAACAACAACATAATCCTCAACAACATTACCAAGGCAATTAAGGATATCCACCGAGGGAGAACTATCAACATAATCAAGGTTATGGTGGCGGTTCTTCAAACCGGCAAAATCCTTATCAACCTCCACCACCTCCGGTTGCTAGCTCTAAGTTGGAAGACACTTTGACTCAATTCATGCAAATGTCTATGGCCAATCAAAAGAGTAGTGATGCGGCGATAAAGAATATAGAAAATCAAGTGGGGCAACTTGCCAAGCAACTTGCCGAGCAACAATCGGGTCTTTCATTCTCCGTAAATACTCAAGTGAATCCTAAGGAGCATTGCAAGGCAATCGTTACAAGAAGTGGGAAGGAGTTGGTAAAAGAAAATGAGAAAAAGGTGGAGGAAGAAAAAATTGATGGTATTGTGGAGGAGGATAGTGATGAGGAAGTAGTTGAAAATAAAAGTGAAAATGAAGGTGTAGTTGAAAAGAAAGATGATGAAATAGTTGAAGTTGAAAATAAGAGTGGTGAGGAGTTGAAGAAAAAGGAGAGACTTAGGAGAGTGAAGAAGGGAAAGGAAGTAGTGAGCACTATTCCGATCGAACATTTACCATACCCCCATGCTATTTCAAAGAAATAAAATGAACGACATTACGCTCGTTTCAGGGATATTTTTAAACAATTGCAAATTAACATTCCTTTTGCCGAAGCTTTGGAGCAAATGCCAAAATATGCAAAGTTTATGAAAGACATTCTCACAAAGAATCGGAGGTATTCGGAACCAGAAACTATTATCCTTGACGCAAGTTGTAGTGCCATCATTCAAAGAACTCTTTCGAAAAAAGAAGTTGACCCGGGGCGTGTTACTTTACCGGTAACAATTGGTGACGTCTATGTTGGCAAAGGCCTAATCGATTTGGGCTCAAGCATTAATCTAATTCCTTTGTCCATTGTAAAGAGGCTTGGGAACATTAAGATGAAAGCCATTCGGATGACGTTACAATTATCCGACAAGTCCACAACTCATCCTCATGGGTTGGCTCAAGATGTCTTGGTAAAAGTTGACAAGTTTTTCTTTCCGGTTGATTTCATTGTTATCGATATGGAGGAAGATGAGGATGCGCCTTTAATTCTTGGGCGACCTTTCATAAAAACCGTACGAATGATGATTGATGTGGATGATGGTTTAATGAAAGTGAGGGTTCAAAACGAAGAAGTTTGTTTTGATCTTTTTAAAGCAATGAAACATTCTCGAGACAAGCATGATAGTTTTCATATCGATGCAATTGAAGAAGCAACTTTAGAGGTTTCAAAGCATGTTCATATATTATCTCCTTTGGAAATGGCTCTTGATGAATCTTTTGAGGTGTTTTTCGATGAGGAAGAAAGAGCGCTTGAAGAATGTTTAAAAGAGATTGAATCTCTCAAAGAGTTGCAACCGTGGGAAGTAGAAACGGGAGAGTTAAAGAAGGATGTGAAAGATGAGAAGCCACCACTTGAATTGAAGGTCTTGCCTTCCAATTTAAAATATGCATTTCTTGATGACGGTGGTAACAAGCCGGTTATCATTAGCAACGTTTTGTCCAAAAACGAGGAAGACCGTTTAATCCAAGTTTTGAAGAAATATCAAGATGCAATAGGTTGGGTTCTTTCCGATCTTAAGGGAATTAGTCCATCTTATTGTATGCACAAGATTCTTATGGAAGAAGATTTCAAGGCAGTTGCTCAACCACAACGCCGCTTGAACCCAACTATGAAAGAGGTGGTTAGGAAAGAAGTTGTGAAGCTTTTGGATGCGGGAATGATCTACCCGATCTCTGATAGTCCATGGGTAAGCCTCGTGCACGTTGTTCCTAAAAAGGGTGGCATGACCGTTATCCGAAATGATAAGAATGAGTTAATCCCAACAAAGATTGTGACGGGGTGGAGAATGTGCATTGATTATAGAAGGTTGAACACCGCAACTAGAAAATACCATTTTCCACTTCCATTCATGGACCAAATGCTCGAGAGGTTATCCGGGCAGCAATTCTATTATTTCTTGGATGGATATTCGGGGTATAATCAAATTGCGGTTGACCCGACGGATCACGAGAAGACGGCTTTTACTTGTCCCTTTGGCATTTTTGCCTATCGGAAGATGCCTTTTGGTTTATGTAATGCGCCGGAAACTTTCCAAAGGTGTGTACAAGCTATCTTCTCCGACCTCATAGAAAAGACAATAGAGGTGTTTATGGATGATTTTTCCGTGTTTGGATCATCTTTTGACTTGTGTTTGAAAATTTTGGAAACCATCCTTGAGAGGTGTGTTAAGACTAACTTGGTGTTGAATTGGGAGAAGAGTAACTTTATGGTGACAGAGGTAATTGTGCTTGGCCACAAAGTTTCTTCCAAAGGCCTTGAAGTAGATCAAACAAAGATTGAAGTAATTGAAATATTGCCTCCTCCTACCAACATCAAAGGAATCAGAAGCTTCTTGGGGCATGTGGGATTCTATAGGCGTTTCATCAAAGATTTTGCAAAGGTAGCAAGGCCATTGAGCAACTTGCTCAACAAAGATCAGGTATTTCTCTTTGACGATGAATGTCTTATTGCTTTCCAAATTTTGATTGAAAAACTAATTACCGCTCCAATAATCATCGCACCAAATTGGACTTTAAATTTTGAACTAATGTGCGATGCGAGTGATTATGCCGTTGGAGCGGTGTTAGGTCAAAGGAAGGACAAAACTTTTCATGCTATACATTACGCAAGCAAGGTATTAAATGAGGCGAAAGTAAATTACGCCACAACCGAAAAAGAATTGCTTGCGATTGTATATGCACTTGAGAAGTTTCGTTCTTACCTAATAGGGTCAAAAGTGGTTGTCTACATGGATCATTCGGCTATAAAATATCTGCTCACTAAATCGGATTCGAAGCAAAGGCTCATCCATTGGATCCTTTTGCTTCAAGAATTTGATTTGGAAATAAAGGATAAAAAGGGTTCTGAGAATTTAGTGGCGGATCATTTGTCCCGTTTGATCAACGTGGAGGTAACCAAAGCTGAAAAGGAAATCCGAGAGGAATTTCCCGATGAAAAATTGTTTAAAGTCCAAGTTAGGCCTTGGTTTGCGGATTTTGCTAACCACAAAGCAACCGGTTGGGTGCCCCAAGACCTAACTTGGAACAAAAAAAGGAAGTTCCTGTCGGATGCGAATTACTATGTGTGGGATGACCCGTATTTGTTCAAATTAGGAGGTGACAACCTTTTAAGAAGGTGTGTCACGAGTGAAGAAGCCCAAAGTATTCTTTGGCATTGTCACAACTCGCCTTATGGCGGCCATTTCAATGGTTCGAGGACGACCACGAAAGTCTTGCAATCAGGCTTTTATTGGCCTACTCTCTTTAAAGACGCAAATCTTCAAGCGCAAAGTTGTGACACTTGCCAAAGAAGTGGGGGAAATGGAAAAAGAGATGAAATGCCCCTTCAAAATATACAAGAAGTTGAAACTTTCGATTATTGGGGCACTGATTTTGTTGGTCCATTTCCACCCTCTTTTGGAAATGAGTACATGTTAGTGGCGGTTGACTATGTGTCGAAGTGGGTTGAAGCGATTGCTTCACCTAAGGCCGATGGCAAGACGGTGATCAATTTTTTTAAAGAAAAACATCTTTTCCCGTTTTGGCATGCCTCGAGTTCTCATTAGTGATGGTGGGTCACACTTTTGCAATACATCTCTTGAAAGTGTTTTAAAACATTATGGTGTATCGGATAAAGTGGCGACCCGTTACCACCCACAGGCGAACGGGCAAGCTGAGGTGTCGAACCGTGAAGTGAAAAGGATTTTAGAAAAAACTGTGTCAAGTTCCCGAAAAGATTGGTCGCAGAAATTGGACGAGGCTTTGTGGGCATATCGGACCGCTTACAAAGCTCCAATTGGCTTAACTCCATTTCAAATGGTTTATGGTAAAACATGCCATTTACCGGTTGAAATGGAGAACAAAGCACCGTGGGCCCTTAAGCTGCTAAATTTTGATACGAACTTGGCCGAAGAGAAGAGAAAATTACAAATTCAGGAATTGGAAGAAATGCGGAATGCAGCCTATCATTCCAGTTGGTTGTATAAAGAAAAGGTAAAGATTTATCACGACAAGAAGATCCGGCAAAAGGACTTCCAGGTCGGCCATTTGGTACAGTTGTTTAATTTAAAACTTTTTCCGGGAAAATTAAAATCAAAATGGTCAGGACCATTTCGTGTGAAAGAGGTGAAAAGTTATGGAGCGATTGTGATCGAAGATTTAGAGAAAAATGACAGTTGGACCGTAAATGGTCAACGCTTGAAAATCTACCTTGGTGGTAACTTTGATCGCAATAATTGTTCTGTTCTCCTCGACGTTCTTCATTGATCGTCTTGGACCATCGAGCTTATCCGATGTTAAACAAGTGCTCGTTGGGAGGCACCCCAATTGTGTAAGTTTTTATCGTTTTCTAGTCCATTTGCTGTTTTAATCATGTTTTTTGTGAAGTTGATGTATGATGCTGCTCTAAATGATGTTTTGAACTGCTGGAAGTTGTATTTGAACTACTGGAAGGTGTTGTAGTTCTGCAGTGCACGCTTAGCACGCAGTTGCCCGCTCAGCGCGGGTTTAAGAAAAACCAACCTATACTTCCAGTGAGCAGCACGCTTAGCGCGGTCCTGAGCCCGCTCAGCGTGCTCTGCGAATTTTTGAAAAAAAAAATATAACATTTTCTGGGCCCACTTATGCTGACCCAGCCCAGCGCGTGTTATGAGTTAGGGTTTCTAAGGGTTTGCCTCATTTCACCCTTTTTCACTCAAAACTTCTCAAGCTTCTCTTCTCCTCCATTTTCAAAAATTTCTTGTGAGCTTCTTGGGTTTTTGTGTTCCCTAATTCCATTTTCATCATCTTCTTGCTCATCTTCATCTTCTTCAACAGTAAGTTCATTCTCTGTTTTTTCTTTATTTCTCATTTTGAAAACCCATTTTGGGTTGTTTGTTGCATGTTAAATGTTCATGATTGTACTTCATCTTTGTCTTCTTTATTTGTCAATTTACTGTTTTTGTGCTTAAACTGATATGAATGCATGTGGTTAGGAGTTTGAATTTTAGAATTTAGGGATTGTAATTTTAGAAGTTAGGTTTTGTAAATAATTTAGTTTGTTTTGATTTTGGGAATTCGTATTGTACATCTCTCTGTGAATAGGGCTGTGTATTGGAAGTAGGGGCTCTGCTTGGAACCATCTGTTGCAGAGGGGATTTTTTCTGCATTTCGCAGAGCCCGCTCAGCGTGCCCCTGCGCGCTTAGCGCGCTCTGAGATTTGCAGAAAATCTCCCCTTTTCTTAAATTCTGCTTTATTTTTCCTTTGATTATTCTTAGTATGTGATGCTATTTTCATTAACATATGTTGTTGTTTTGTGTTTGTTCTGTTTTGTTTTTCTTTTCAGATGTCAGGTCGCAAGAAGCAACGCGTCGGTGGTTCTTCATCCAAATCACCTAGGCGCCCTCCATCCGGTCAGTTTGACAGCACTAGGTTCCGTGGGCTTGAGCAACAACAGCGTTACCAGCAACTTGAACGGAGAACGGTGTGGGCAGACCGTATTATTCTAATTGATTCGGAGGGACACTATCATGGCACCGCTTCTCTTATTTCTGGTGGAGGCTGGGATAAGTTATTTTCGCCGTACCCCGAGTACCACTTGGACATTGTGAGGGAGTTCTATGCTAATGCCTTGCCCTCCGAGGGTGAGCGTTTCAATTTCAAGACTTGGGTGAGGGGAAAGGAAATCGATTTCTCAAGGGATGCTATAAATGCTTACCTCAATAATCACCTTCAGCTGGCCGACGATGAATTATGTGATTATGGTAGGATGATGGCTCGGCGTAGCTGGAGTGCCGACCAGTTAAGGGACATGTTGTGTATGAGGGGACAAACTTACCAGCTGAACGCTAATGGAGCACCCCTCAAGTTTTTTAGGAGTGTTTTAACTACAGAAGCGCAGATTATGATGGCAGTTGTTTTGCACAACCTTAAGCCACGTAGCCATACCTCCTCCATTCCTATGGATACGGCTGCTCTTATTGCTTGCATCCTTGACGTCGAGAAGACTGTGGACTTAGCACAGATCATTTCTAGTGAGCTTAAGAGGATAGCTGTTAGTGCTACACCGTTTGGTGATAGGGTGGCGTGTACCTTGACCTATCATGGACTTATCATGTCCTTGTGTAGTAGGGCGCGTGTCACCCTCCCTTCTCATGAGAATGTTAAATTGGTTGTGCTGGATGATAACTATATTTCTAGTCATTGTTTGCAGACTTTGAATTTAGATGATGTTGTGCCTGTAGCTGCTGCTGCCCCTGCAGGGCGTGCTCGTGGTCCAAGTGCTGATGCCAATTGGGCAATGCATGAGGCTTACCAGCGTGCTTTATTATTTATGCACGAATTGATGATGCAGCTGAAGCTCTAAATCCGGGAGCCACATGTCGATCATTCCTTGAGGTTGCGAGAGGACCTCACGGCGTATGCGAGATGGCCTGAGGGCAGGCATGGTTTTCCGGAGGGGGCAGGTTATGGGGCAGGTGTTGATGATGACGAGGGTGATGATGGAGCAGGCGATGGAGCATCTAGCTCTAGTTCTTATTGATGATGGGTTGGATGTGTCTGTTTTTTGTTTTTATGTTTATTTTGCTATGATTAGTATGCTTCTTGTATTATTTACTGTTGTTTAGGATTTTTGTATTTTCCATCCGGGCGGATGTGGATTTTGGATAATTGTTACATTTTGTTTGGATATTAATGAATTTTCCATCCGGGCGGATGATGTTCTACGTTATAATTTTTGGTACATAAATTTTTTGTTGTTTGTTCTCTATTTTAAGGTAATTAATGGATGAAGCAAGTTAATTTCTTGGTACAAAAGTGATGAGCTTCACCATACATTGATGGTGATGATAAATTTCTGAGTTGATGCACAAAGGTACTATGTTTTGTGCTTTGTAGAATGTTAATATGTACATGAACTCTTTGCTTTACATAATTTTCAAGCTTTTCTTCATTTTGCATATTTGTTCATATTGGAATCAATTAGGACATAACCACAAATGTGAGTTCCCTCCATTGTTTACAAATTATTGAGGGATTTAAGTGATTGTTGCTTACTCAAATTTTTTATGTTTAATCTTACTTTTTGTTTTGAAATTTTGGAAACTTGGAAATGATCAAGGCAATTTTTGAGTACTATGAGTAGAACCACATTTCCATAAATCACTTCAAGTCACCTTGTGAGTGTGTGATCTTTATAAACCTCTCTTGAGCCTAAAACGAAAAATTTTGTATCCATGAAGCATGAACCCGAACTTTAATCGCTTTGAAGAGCATTCTTGATTTAAGTCTTAGTATTGTTGAAGTTGGGGAGATTGGTTCATTGTGAAAAGAGAAGAAGGAATTGTGGGCAATGCATTCTCAATTGAAATCAAAAATAGTTTGAAAAAGAAAGAAAAGGAAAAATAAATAAAAAATCAAAAGAGAAAGAAAAAGAAAATTGTAGAAATCAAAAGAGAATGAGATAGAATGCATTGTGAGAATAAATTGAAAATTTGAGCAAGGATGGTTGTTTTAAAAAGAAAATGCTCTTCATAAATTTTACCCTTTCTTGTTCAAAGGCCTTGTACATATGACCATTGTTTCTTAACCCCGACCAAGTTACAACCTATAAAAGTCCTTTTGTGATCTTTGTTTCCATTATTTTCATTAAATTGTGAGATGAGTGCATAAATTGTTTTGGATGTGGTGCAATTGCTTATAAGTGTGTTTTGTCCATTGTATATATTGAGCTTGGCTTATTTGAATAAATTAGGTGATTCTCGTTTGAAAATTTGTTTGCTTATGATGAGTGCTTGTTATTTATGATTAGAAGTTAGTTCATATACATATTTTTATTCTGTCGGAGCTGAGCATTACTTGCGGGCGTATCAATTCGGTTTGAACCATTGATGTTTGTTTGTGTTTGCTTATCCGTTTTTCCTCTTGCTTCTAGTCTATTTTACCTTTGTTTGAGGACAAACAAAGAAACAAGTTGGGGAGAGTTGTTAGGTGCTAAATTGTGTTAATATCTAGTTTAGTTTTTGGCACCTTTTTTGTAATCTTTATTTGACAATCAATGCCTTTTCCCATTGTTTCCGGTTAATAACCGTAGTATAGTTAATTACGTTATTTAACTTATCTATTTAAATTTTGTGTTTTAATTGAAGGTTTTTACATGGAAAGGTGTAGATTGGAGCAAGGATGGCCATCTAGAAGCAGTTTGTGAAAAAAGTGATTTTTTGAGCATGCTTGGAGCCCGCTCAGCGCGCTCCTAGCGCGGTGATGAAGCTAATTCCAGAGATTTGCCCGCTGAGCATGGTATTGAGACCGCTTAGCGCGCTGTTAGGTCGGATTACAGTTAATGAGGCCGCGCTTAGCGCGCTCTGCGATCCTCTGCCCCCTTATAAATAGACTTTTCTGTATTTTTCTTGTGATCCTTGATATATTTCAGAGGAAAATACATTGTAACACTGTAGCATTCTATTTTGGAAGATTGGAAGCATCATTCGTCGAGAGATCATCATTGATGCTTGATATTCTTCTTCATCTTCTTGATTGTTTAGCTTCCATGACAATGGAGAGCTAATTTTCCTTTTATGTCAAGGTTAGAAGGTAGACAAACCTTTCTTTTGTATGTATAGGTATTGATTCTAGCTTATGAACTCTTGGATGATGAATGTATGATGAAAAACTTTGTTTATATGGTTTATTCTTTGTGTTGGTGCATGATTGAGAAATGTGTTCCTACTCTTTACCTAGGTTTTTCATCCATCAATGTACATTGGCTAGAGATAGTAATGTGTGTTGATGTTCATAAATATTGAACTTGAATGTTGTCATTTTGATAGTTTGAGTGAGAGATCATCAAAGGATCAAAATGGTAAAACTCACAATATGTGTTAGAAATAAACATATTGGGAGGATATGTGATTACATTTACCGTCTAAACGAGTTCATTCGCTTTGTCGATTCTATCTGTGCAAAATGGTTTGTCGAACCCTAATCTTGACATGCTTTTTATAAATCGTTAAAACAAATCTTTTTACCGCTATTACTTAAATTCGAATGCAAGTGTTCAGACTAAAAACAACCAAAACCCCTTGTTACTTTGAAGTTTAAAACGTATACGACTGTAGAACGGCTGCGATATCACCGAACAATCTCTGTGGATCGATAACAAAACCCTAACTCTATTTGTATTTCAACACCCGCTTCCCTTCAGGTTGGATGCTCTGTCGACGTAGATTGTCCATTTTTGGGATCCGTTGGTCGAAGGTTCTGGGACGGTCATCTCTGCCACGAAGTCGGCCAATACCTGAGCCTTCAGGGCTTTCCTTCCCTCATATTGGATGTCAAACTCGGCGAGTTCGAGCGACCACCTGAGCATCCTCCCCGCCATATCCGGTCGTCCAAGGAGTTGCCTTATAGGCTGTTCGGTCCTTACGACGACAGTGTGGGCGAGGAAGTAGTGGCGTAGCCTCCTGGCCGAGGTAACGAGGGCCAGTGCGACTTTCTCTATCTGCTGATACCTGAGCTCGGGTCCTTGGAGGGCTTTGCCCGTGAAGTAAATTGGTTTCTGTCCGTTCGGGATTTACCGAATGAGGACGGTGCTGACTACTTCACTCGTGATTGCGAGATACAAGAAAAGTGTTTCCTCGCTCTCAGGCCGTGAGAGGACCGGGGGTTGCGATAAGACTTGTTTTAGGTGTAAGAGCGCCTGCTCGTATTCTTCACTCCATTCAAACTCGGATTTTTGTCGAAGAAGTTTGAAAAATAGGAGTGCGTACTGCGCCGACTTGGCGACGAAGCGGGAGAGGGCGGTGAACATCCCGTTCAATGATTGTAGTGACTTCTTTGAGTCCGGAGTAGGGATCTCGGAAAAAGCTCTACACTTGTCGAGGTTAGCTTCGATTCCTTGCTCTGTGAGGTAGTAACCGAGGAACTTACCTGCCCGAACGCCGAAGGTGCATTTGTCGGGGTTAAACCTCATGCGGCACCTCCTCGCTGTGTCGAACACTTTCTTGAGGTGTACGGCATGGTCGACTTCTTCCGCGGATTTGACGATCATTTCGTCCATGTAAACCTCGAGCATGTCACCGATTTCAGCCCGGAAAACCTTGTTCATCATCCGTTGGTAGGTCGGACTAGCGTTCTTCAGGCCGAAAGGCATTATGTTATAGTTGTAATTGCCCGACTCGGTCATGAAAGTCGTGTGCTATTTGTCGACCTTGTCCATGGGAATTTGTTGTATCACGAGTATGCGTCCATGAAGGATAATAGTTTATAACCTGCAGAATTGTTGACCAGCTGGTCGATGTTAGGCAAAGGATAGTAGTCTTTCGGGCAAGCCCGGTTAAGATCAGTATAATCAACACACATCCTCCATTTTCCATTATTCTTTTTGACGAGTACAACGTTGGACAGCCAGGTTGTGTACCTGGCCTCTGAAATAAAATTTGCCTCTAGGAGATCTTTTACAGCTTTTTCAGCAGCCTCCGCCTTTTCGGGAGACTGCTTACGCCTACGTTAAGCTATGGCCCTAGCGGCCGGATCTACTGCGAGCTGATGGCAAGCCACCTCAGGGTCAAGGCCAGGAATCTCGGAGGCGATCCATGCGAATAGATCAGCGTTCTCACTTAAACATGCCTTCAGCTGCTCCTTCGCCAGGTCGGGGATCCCATTGCCAATCTTCATGTTACGGTCTGGATCGTCCCCGAGGACCACGAGCTCAAAGTCTCCATCAGGGATGGGGCGCGTTGGGTGGAGAGGCCGCTGATAACACGAAAACATATCATATTTTTACTTTGATTTTTGTTAAAATCTTATTCCATTTCCGTCTAATCTCCGATTATTCCGAGAATATTTAAGTGTTTTCGCAGGTATTTCAATTTCCAAGTTAAAAGTATGCAAAGTGTAGAAAAGAAGCAGAACAAGCAAGAAAAGAGCAGAAAAGAGCAGAAATTGCAGAAATCATATTTTACAGGTGTGACGACTGTCACAGCCCCCTCACGATCGTCATGGACTTCAAATGCATCACGCCCGTCACAGCCCCCTCACGATCGTCATGGAATCAAAAACAGAATTAATACGTTAAGCACAGACGTGGTCACGAGGCTTCAAAATTCAGTTATTACACGTTTACATTTTCTCCAAGGATTTCTAGGTTCCAAACCAAGTAACTGTTAAAGTGGTGTCCCTACATTTTCTCCAACTACTGCCATAGCTGAGGCTATTATATGAGAAGGATTCCAAGAACAAAGGGTGGTCAATTTTCCTTTCCGAAGTGTCGTATTGCTGCAGAATTATTTCCAGAATTTCATTCTTGTTTTGCTTTGTTTCCTTTACCGTTTTCCTTGTCCCCTATTACCACCGAACAAAGTAATAGTTTCTCACATTGAGGAACTATTGCACCTTAGTTTAAGTTTTTGTTTCCTGCCTTCATCATTTTGTTGTTTCAATTTATTCAAACAAAAGCCTGCCGATCTGTGGAGGAATTGCTTAGACCGCATTTACCAGGATTTTATCATTTCAATTTATAGCAACCGGTTTTCTTTTATTATGTCTGAGTTTAGGTTTAATTGTTTATTCGCATTCGTGTCTATTTTAATTATTATGTCGAGCTAAACCGATTTTATCGGTATGTAATTGAGTAACCGAAATGGATTAAATATTTCTAAGCTAAAATTATAAATCAACTTATTTTCTGACTTTGATTTCTTAATTTAAAACCAACTTTTATTACGAGAGTAAACAGGTAACAAAGGTTAAGGTCAAGACCACGAGAGTGTGAGATTTTACCCGGATAGCTGAAATCGAGCATTAGTTTTAAAAACAGCGAGAGCGCTTTAAAGTTAATTAGGACTTATTAGTTTTCAAAAATTATTTTTAAACTCATATGGGCTAGCGAGAGCTGACGTATTGACTTAAAGGTATAGTCCGAAGCAATAATCATGAGAGTGTGAGGTGAGGGCTTTTAAACTGGTATTTTCTACAAAATTATATTGTGATAAATTTTTATACGCTTAGGTTTAATGAAATCCATGATGGTATACTGAATTATATACCGATATCCTAATCATAACTAGTTTATTCCTAAATTTTAATTTCCCTTTAATTTCCCTTTTTGAACCTAAAAACCATATCAGATTAGCCTTAGATTTACATAGTAACATTAGATAACGGTACGTTCGATTTTTAGTCTATGTGGGATCGATAATCTTTTAAAACTACGCGATACGACTGTATACTTGCAGTCAGAATCATTTAGGCACACTAAATAGCGATCAAGTTTTTGGCGCCGTTGCCGGGGGCTAATTTAGTCGATATCGTAACTCCTTTGTTGCGCCGTATAGACTAAGGCAAAAACCAAATTTCCCTTTTTTCTCGATTGTATGCCAAGTACTCGCTTACAAAGCGAAGACTTGCAACAACCAATAGCCAAATTAGAGCGTTTCTTACATTTAAGACGTAGAATACTTGAGTATCAACTCAAGTATAATATTCCTGGTCTCCTTGCTCATACTCCTGCATCAGTCAAAGAACGAAACATGGTCGAAGGACCACAGAACCGTCCTCTTAAGTATTATACTACCCCATCTGAGCAAGAACCACATAACAACATTGCTGCCCCTGCTATCAACCGAAACGATTTTGAGTTGAAACCCTCATTGCTGTCAGCCGTACAACAACATCAATTCTCTGGAAATCCTACAGAAGATCCTAACGAACATTTGACCAAGCTTGTGCAGTACGCAGACACAATGAAGGCAAATGGTGTAACTGCAGACGCGATAAGACTACGTCTTTTTCCTTTCTCATTAAGAGACAGAGCTTGGGCTTGGTTGCAATCCTTGCCATCAAACTCTGTTACTACGTGGGATGAGTTGAAAAAGGTATTCTTAGCACGATATTTCCCCCCAAGCAAAACAGCTATGCTGAGAACCCAAATTAATAGTGTTCGATAGAAGGACAACAAATCTCTTTACGAAGCATGGGAAAGATACAAAGACATGATGAGGATGTGTCCGCATCACGGTCTTAAAGATTGTCTAGTCATCCAAACGTTTTACAATGGTCTCTTGTACAATACAAGATTGACAATAGATGCCGCAGCTGGTGGTACACTTATGGATAAACCTTATGAAGAAGCCTATCAACTGATCGAAAGCATGGCTCAAAACCACTACCAATGGGGAGGAGAAAGAACTGCAGTGGAAAAATCCCAAACAAAAGGTGGAATGTACGAGGTTAGCAACCTTGATCGTGTCAATGCTAAGGTAGATGCCCTTTCCCAAAAGATTGATAACTTGACCATAACACCTGCAACCACCGTGGCTGCCGTAGCTCAAAATTGCGAATTATGCGGAACACCTGGACATGCCGCCACTGAATGTCAAATTTTGGCAGGAGTCTCCAGTGACCAAGTGAATTATGCTCAGGGGAACCCTTATGCAAATACCTACAATCCGGGCTGGAAGAATAATCCAAACTTCTCCTACAAAAACAACAATACATTCTATGCACCTGGTCAAGCATCTGCTACACTACCAGGCTACCAAAAGGCTGTCGTAACTGTCCCTAATGTCCCTAGGAAGTCCAACCTTGAACTAATGATGGAAAACTTTATAGCTACCCAGGCTCAAACAAACAAAGACTTCCTGAATCAAAACATACAAACTAGTGAGCAAATTAAGCAATTAGCAAACAAAGTAGACGCTTTAGCCACCCACAACAAAATGCTTGAAACCCAAATTTCACAAGTGGCACAACAACAAGCACCTACTGATGCTCCTACTGGGACATTTCCTGGACAGCTACAACCTAATCTGAAAGGACATGCAAATGTCGTTATATTGAGAAGTGGTAAAGAACTAGACGGACCCATTGATCCGAGACTTCAGAACCCAGCCATGTACCAAAGGCCTGATAGCACAACAACTGAGAAGGAAAGTGAACCCAAGGAAAAGGAAGGTAATGACCAAGAGGCCGCAAACAAAGAAAAACCTTATGTGCCTCCACCACCCTATAAACCACCTATTCCGTATCCTCAAAGATTTGCAAATTCTAAAACTGCAGGGCAATTTAATAAATTTGTTGAACTTCTGAAACAATTAAACATCACGATACCTTTTACAGAAGCTATCACTCAGATGCCCTCATATGCTAAGTTCCTTAAAGAAATCCTATCCAATAAGAAAAAGATTGAGGATAACGAAACATTTACACTTACTGCTGAGTGTAGCGCGATAATTCAAAACAATATGCCTCCTAAGCTGAAAGACCCAGGTAGTTTCTCCATACCTTGTGTAATTGGGAAGTTCGTCATAGACTAAGCTCTATGCGACTTAGGAGCCAGTATTAGTGTAATGCCCTTATCCATATGCAAGAAGCTTGATATGGGAGACTTAAGACCAACTAAGATGTCTGTTCAATTAGTTGACCGCTCTATTAAATACCCAGTTGGTATACTAGAAAATGTTCCAGTTCGCATAGGACAATTCTATATCCCCACCGATTTCATAATCATGGATATTAAAGAAGACTCCACTACTCCTATCATACTAGGAAGACCATTCTTAGCTACCGCTGGAGCCATTATAGACGTAAAGAGGGGTAGGCTAACTTTTGAGGTTGGTGAAGAGAAGGTTGAGTTTATTTTGACACAATTCTTACAAGCTCCAGCTATAGACGACACATGCTATCTACTAGATGTCATAGATGAGTGCGTAAGAGAAATAGAGATGGAACCAACCACATACTCAGATATTCTAAAAATTCCAATACCTTCGATTTTTAAAGATGATAATTAGCATGAACCTTATCAGGATGATAGCCTAAGCGAATGTTTAGCACTTACACCAGATCATCTGCCTTGCCAGAAGAAACCAGCTCTAGAACTGAAAACACTACCCAATAATTTAAGGTATGAATTCTTGGACGCAGAACTCGAACGACCCGTGATAGTCAATGCAGAATTAGGATAGACCGAAACTAAGAAACTTTTAGATGTCTTAAGAAAATACCCAACTGCGTTAGGCTATAACATCACTGACCTTAAAGGAATACGTCCTTCTATTTGTATGCATCGCATTATGCTAGAGGAAGACTGTAAATCCTCTAGAGAACATCAAAGAATGATTAATCCAATCTTAAGCACTGTAGTCAAGGATGAGGTGAAAAAGCTTTTAGAAGCAGGAATTATATACCCGATATCAGACAGTAAATGGGTTAGCCCAGTACATGTGGTGCCAAAGAAGGGAGGTGTTACAGTTGTTAAGAACGCAAAAGGTGAGTCTATAACACAAAGAGTTGTAACTGGAAGTAGAATGAGCATTGATTACAGAAAGTTGAACAAAGCTACTCGTAAAGATCATTTCCCATTACCATTCATTGACCAAATGTTGGAACGATTGGCAAAACATTCTTACTTCTGCTATTTAGATGGCTACTCAGGATTCTTTCAAATCCCGATACATCCTGATGACCAAGAAAAGACAACCTTCACATGTCCCTATGGAACATTTGCTTATCGACGAATGTCGTTTGGACTATGTATCGCTCCTGCCACATTCCAAAGATGCATGATGTCGATCTTTGCTGATTTTATAGATGACATTATGGAAGTGTTTATGGATGACTTTTCAGTTTGTGGGCAGAGTTTTGAAGGATGTCTATCGAACCTAGAAATGGTACTTGAAAGATGCGTAAAAGTCAATCTCGTATTAAACTGGGAGAAATTCCATTTCATGGTAAATCAAGGATTCGTATTTGGACACGTAGTATCTGACAGAGGGGTTGAAGTTGATAAAGCCAAGATAGAAATTATAGAAAATCTTCAACCTCCAAAAACCGTACGAGAAATACGAAGTTTCTTAGGACACGCCGGTTTCTACCGACGATTCATAAAAGATTTCTCAAAAATTTCCAAACCTCTTACCGGTCTATTAATGAAAGATGCTGAATTTATCTTTGATGAGAAATGTCAAAAAGCGTTTGAACAGTTAAAAATGGCTCTCATCACCGCACCTATCATGCAACCACCAGATTGGAGACTACCTTTTGAAATCATGTGTGATGCGAGTGATTATGTCGTAGGTGCAGTTCTAGGACAAAGGAGGGATAGAAAACTCCATGCTATTTACTATGCAAGTAGAACCTTAGACCCTACTCAAATGAACTATGCCACCACAGAAAAAGAACTTCTAGCCGTGGTTTTTGCCCTTGACAAATTCCGTTCCTACCTAATGGGAGCGAAGATCATTATTTATACAGACCACGCAACTATTAGGTATTTATTAAACAAAAAGGATGCAAAACCTAGACTGCTAAGGTGGATTCTGCTTTTACAAGAATTTGATTTAGAGATCAAAGATAAGAAAGGAACTGAAAATGTAGTGGCAGACCACTTATCCCGATTAGATGGCATCAAACCAGAGCCAGTCCCTATTAATGACAATTTCCCTTATGAACGACTCATAGCCCAACTTGAAGGTGATATGTCTAAACTACATTTAAATGAACCAAAAATAGAAGAAGCCGTGGAAGAAATTAACTCACACACAATACTGCCATGGTATGCTGACATAGTCAACTACTTAGCAGCTGGAGTACTTCCACCAGACTTATCTTATCAACAAAAGAAAAAATTCTTTCATGATCTAAAACATTATTATTGGGATGAACCTTTGCTCTTTAAGAGAGGAGCCGACAGTATTTTCCGTCGTTGCGTCCCTGAAACTGAAATAGAAGACATCATCTCTCAATGTCACTTTGCTCCTTATGGAGGACATGCAAGTACTTCAAAGACATGCGCTAATATTCTGCAATCTGACCTCTTTTGGCCTAACCTCTGGAAGGATGTCCACATTGCAATACTAAACTGCGACCGGTGCCAACACACTGGTAACATCAAGACGCGATGAAATGCCCCAAAAAGGCATATTGAAAGTAGAAGTCTTTGATGTATGGGGGATTGATTTCATGGGACCTTTCCCATCATCCTTTGGAAATAAATATATACTCGTAGTTGTCGACTATGTTTCGAAATGGATTAAGGCTATAGCTTCTCCTACAAATGACGCACGAGTAGTCATAAAGCTTTTCAAAAACATAATTTTTCCCAGATTTGGTGTGCCGAGACTTGTCATAAGTGACGGTGGCTCTCATTTCATATCAAAAATATTTGACAAATTTCTATCAAAGTATGGAGTAAGACACCGCGTAGCAATACCATATCATCCACAAAATAGTGGACAGGTTGAGGTCTCGAATAGAGAAATAAAACAAATATTAGAAAAGACCGTAGCCACCTCTAGGAAAGATTGGTCATCTAAACTTAATGAAGCTTTATGGGTATATAGGACGGCCTACAAAACACCAATCGGAACTACACCTTTCAAACTAGTCTATGGTAAATCCTGCCACTTACCAGTAGAATTAGAACACAAAGCCTATTGGGCTATTAAAACACTGAACTTAAGGTACGATTCTGCAGGTGAAAAGCGAATCCTAGATCTGCACGAACTAGAAGAGTTAAGACTAGACGCTTATGAGAACGCAAAAATATATAAAGAACGAACTAAGAAATGGCATGATAAGCGTTTATCTAGAAAAGAATTTAGTGTGGGAGACGTTGTGCTCCTATTTAATTCAAGACTAAAACTCTTTCCTGGGAAACTAAGATCTAGATGGTCCGGTCCTTTTGAAATTACCAAGGTATTACAAAGTGGAGCAATAGAAATTAAGGGTAGGAATAGTGAACCATTCATAGTAAATAGGCAACGTTTAAAGCACTATCATAGCATTGAAAATAGGGACTATTTGAATAGCCTTAGACTTTTAGAGTTGCTCGCTGATCCCCCTAACTAAAATATCTAATTGATTTCGTCAGGCTTACGACGTTAAAAACAGCGCTTAATGGGAGGCAACCCATGATGATTGTTTTTGCTTCTTTATAATTGTTATTTCTTTACATTTTCTATATTCTATTTGGTTTTCAAATTTCTAGTTTTCATTTATATTTTCCTAAACTTTTTTTGGAAATTGCAGTGCTAATCATATAATTGCAAAATACAGGATTACAAAGTCTTTCTACATTTTCTGTTCTCCTCTTCTGATTTCATTCTTGCCTAATTACTAAAAAATGGAGAACAAAGATAATATATTAGTAGAATTCAGAGATGCAGCTCAGTGGCATCGCTATGAGGCTCTGTCTCTTCAACCCTTCGCCCTGACAAAATTTGCCCACAGACCCACCATGACCTCTTTAGGCCTAGGTGAGAGCATTGATTTTCTGTTTAACTAACTAGGTTGGGAGGGTTTTGCTAATAAGAAACACAAGACTTATCGTAGACTGACTTTAGAATTCCTAAGTTCATTGAGTTATAATCCTTACTGTGGAAAAGACATTAATAGGGTCCGAATTACTTTTAGGTTGTTTGGATACCACTGCCAGTTTACCATCAAGGATCTGTCGGATCTTTTAGGTTTCCCTGGAGGACCCACCGTTTTCTCCGTGGTACAAGAGGATTTGATGTTAGTAGGTGAGCTGAATGCCTTCTGGGGTAGACTTTCAGGGAGACCTGATTTTGACATGAACCCTATGTTGTCAACCGAAATTCATAACCCAGCCATCCGATACTTTCATATGATCCTAGCCTACACCCTGTTTGGAAAGCCTGAGAATGACAATACTGTTTCGAGGGATGAGCTCTTTATTATCTTTTGTGCATTTCAGTCTTGAGAGGTTAACGGACTGACTTTCATGTTTAATAGCTTCTGCAAAATCATTAGGAATGAAAACAGCCCAATTCTGATAGATGGTCTAGTTACCAAAATAGCCGATGCTATGGGATTTAGGACCCGACTTTCTAAAATCAACCCTTTTGGAGACTTTAGGCCTATGAATATCACCTTCTGTTTCAATAGGGCCATGATTAGGAACCAAGGTCCACACCATTTCCAGCTCCTGATCAATAATGTAGTTGTGCCACATTTTACTTTACCAAATCTTGAACGCACAAGTGTGCACAACGAACACAACTGGCTATATGACCTAGATGAACCACAGCCTGAACCTGAAGTAACCTTTCCTGAGCCTGAAATTGATCCTAAGACACCCCCTCATTACCATGATTCTGACTTTATGGAATTCCAAGATGACACTGACATTCCTAAGGTTGATGCCATAAATTATGCTGCAAATCTGACTACCATCCTTAAAACTACGGATGACTATCATAAAGAGATCACCTCAGTAAAGGGTGAACTGAACACCATGCGTCAAGATATTGTCGGCCTCATGGATCTGACAGTTGAGCAATTTGATCATTTGAACCAAGCCATTGCATCTTTGAAGAAACGCCTTGGCTAGATTTTTGAAGCACTGCTTTTTCATGTTTTACTGCTTTTACTTTGGAAACAATTTATTTTCAGTTTTTCCTTTTCTTTTTTTTTTATGTTGGGAACAAATTAATTTACATTCAGTTTTTATTTATGATTGAATACACTGCTAGTCTTTGCTAGCATATTTTCTGGTTTTAATGAATTATTCAACTTATTGCTTAATATTGATCTTGATGGTATTAAATTTGCTCCTGTCATATTCTATTTTGTTTTGTCATTTTATTTATGCTTATGTATGCATTATAGTGTTACCATATGTGCTAACAATTGCCTGTTACGAAAAAGAAAAGAATTGAATGTTTGCTGTCAAAACTGCTGTCAACCCCAGATTTTGCTGGTGTCACGACCGTGACAGCCCCATGACGACCGTCATGCGGGTTTGGGACGCGTTCTGTGTTAAAATAGAAATGTTCCCCTCTTCTTCTTCTCCTCCTCTGAAATCAAACACCACCGTCTCACTACCTCCAAAATTCCAAAACCGTCATACCACTACACATTTGACCAAATTTCATAATTTCCATTACCATTCGTCTTCCCACTCATTATTTAACCACACTCTTACACCATCTTTCTCACAAACCGTCTTTCTCCAAAAACCTAATTTCTTCCAAACCTTGTTTCTTTGTGAACCCACCATGGCAAGACAAACTCCAGACCTTTCCACCGTGGATTTCAGAGAAGGAGCAGCCGGAGAACGTCAAAGGGGTAATTACATTAACTTCTACCAATGTTCCGTGCAACCAACTCGTTATGTAGACATTGCATGTCTCGAAGAATTAGGGATGCTTGACGGAGTTAAATGGATGCTACAAAATGCTGGTCTATGGCAGCTCTGTACTCAGAGCCGGCCTACTTACGAAGCCCTGACGCTCGAGTTTCTGAGTTTGTTCACATACGTAACACCTTCTGGGGAAACGAACCAACTCACCGGCGTAGCCACGTTCTGCATGTTTGGTCCTGAGTATAAAATCGGCCAAAATCATCTTGCCGAGATGCTTGGTTTCCACCATGGCGAGAATGTTCATTGTCGAGTGCCACAGGAAACATTTTTCCAAGCAGCATTTGATTTATGGAATAGATTGACCGGAACAACGGTCGATAGCTGGGAAAGCCTAAATGCAACATATATCCACAACCCAGCCATCAGATATGTTCACCGCACATTAGGAAGCACTATTTTTGCAAGGGACAGCAACCACAAGGTGAACTCAAAGGAACTCTTCTTCCTCCATTGTATGTTTCACCCCGAGCCTATCAATCCCACACCCTTTCTGTTAGCACACATCCAAGCTAAATGTGCTAGAGGTTCCAAACCCTTCTATTTTGAAGGGATTGTCACTTCTATTGCTCTAAGTTTGGACTTGGGGGCGCACTTAATAGATTACCTTCCGTGCCTCCAGTGTTGCTCGACATCGACTACAGCCGCAGCTCACACCTCATCAAACTGAGAAGAGATGGTAAATACCATCCAATGGTCCGCACAAGAACAGTTCGAAGTATCATTATGCCATGCAGGAACCGCATTGACCCTCAGAATATGGCCAATTGGCTCTTTGATTTGAATGTTCCCGAGAAAAATGCTGCTGCCCATAATGATCAAAATCAGGACCCTGTTGATGAGATAGAGCAAGAGATGGATAATGCCCCAGAAAACCAACCACCGCCTGCCAATGATGCTCCTTCGACCTCCAGACGTCGACGCCATCCCGACCAAGACCCCGTTACAAATGAAGAAATCTTGAGGGCTATATGGCAACAAAACCAGCTGGCAGCACAGAGAGAAACACAACAACAGGAGCAACACAATGAAATGATGACTCATACGTCAAATCCAGTAAGGGCAAGTTGACCAGGGTCAGAGGCTTGACGGCGTCATCGACGAGATGGGTGCCTTGACATTGCGAGTGCAGGACTTACATGATTACCTCCATCACGTGGGCATTCCAGATCATGTGGCACAGCATGGAAGAGGGCTCCCTAGAGGCAGAGAACGTGGGGCTCCTTGATTATTTAGTTTGCTTTCTTTCTAGATTTTCTTGTTGATCCCCTATATATCGCAACATTGAGGACAATGTCCGATATAGTGTGAGTGAGTTAGTCTATTTTCGTTTTATTTCCTTTTTTGTATTTTCCTTTTTCCCTTATCAAAGTCAATATATGAGAATTTTCGTTCAGTATCCGATTTCCCCATTTTATTCTGCCATAACGAAAAAAATTTGTACGATTAATGCACATCGTGACATACCAAGCTTTAAATTATGTTAGGAAGTTGGGAAAGTGATAACAAGATTGATACCGTCTTGACACCTTAGACCTCTTGCGTATGCGATATCAGTTTCAATACTTATTATACCGATACCTTGAGTTCAGTCCTAAAGTAACCCCTAATAGTTTATATTAGCAATCAGCATCATCTAAATCACAAAACCACGTGGGGAGCCGATGAATATAAGTGTTTGATGCCCAATCATGAAAAAAAGATCCTTTCTTATTTGTCTGCCGAGAAATATAGAATATGCAACAATTCTTACAGTTGTGAAAACTTACAAGAAAAGAAAGAAATCCGTTGTCGATTGGTTCAGAGGTACCTGATTCTGGACTCGGTAGGGCGAACTACGGTTCGATCCCCCGCAATCTACGAATGGGATGCATAAAGGGTTACCACACTTGTGTATCAGGCCCTGTAAGAAAAAGGGATCAAAGTCACTAACCGGCTACTCCACTACGTGCGTGAATAAGACAAAGGGCTTAATGTGATTGCGTTAGAATGAAACCGGGTGAAACAGACACGAAAACTTCAGGTTGAACTATAATAGAATGATTAGAACTGGATTGCACAAAAGAGAGGTCTATGACAAAGCTTGTCGCTTTGTGTCATTAATGTATTTTTAGTGTTCATGCAAGTACCTGACTTACTAACGTAAATTCCTCCAGCATTTTCAAATCCATTGGTGTACCATGTATGTGCATTTGATGAAGTTTGTCCGATTTTAACTTATTGATTGCTTGAGGACAAGCAAAGATTCAAGTGTGGGAGAGTTTGATAACACGAAAACATATCGTATTTTTACTTTAATTTTTGTTAAAATCTTATTCCATTTCCATCTAATCTCCGATTATTCCGAGAATATTTAAGTGTTTTCGCAGGTATTTCAATTTCCAAGTTAAAAGTATGCAAAGTGTAGAAAAGAAGCAGAACAAGCAAGAAAAGAGCAGAAATTGCAGAAATCATATTTTGCTGGTGTGATGACCATCACAGCCCCATCACGATCGTTATGGACTTCAAATGCATCACGCCCGTCACAGCCCCCTCACGATCGTCATGGAATCAAAAACAGAATTAATACGTTAAGCACAGACGTGGTCATGAGGCTTCAAAATTCAGTTATTGCACGTTTACATTTTCTCCGAGGATTTCTAGGTTCCAAACCAAGTAACTGTTAAAGTGGTGTCCCTACATTTTCTCCAACTACTGCCATAGCTGAGGCTAAATATATGAGAAGGATTCCAAGAACAAAGGGTGGTCAATTTTCCTTTCCGAAGTGTCGTATTGCTGCATAATTATTTCCAGAATTTCATTCTTGTTTTTCTTTGTTTCCTTTACCGTTTTCCTTGTCCCCTATTACCACCGAACAAAGTAATAGTTTCTCACATTGAGGAACTATTGCACCTTAGTTTAAGTTTTTGTTTCCTGCCTTCATCATTTTGTTGTTTCAATTTATTCAAGCAAAAGCCTGCCGATCTATGGAGGAATTGCTTAGACCACATTTACCAGGTTTTTATCATTTCAATTTATAGCAACCGGTTTTCTTTTATTATGTCTGAGTTTAGGTTTAATTGTTTATTCGCATTCGTGTCTATTTTGATTATTATGTCGAGCTAAACCGATTTTATCGGTATGTAATTGAGTAACCGAAATGGATTAAATATTTCTAAGCTAAAATTATAAATCAACTTATTTTCTGGCTTCGATTTCTTAATTTAAAACCAACTTTTATTACGAGAGTAAACAGGTAACAAAGGTTAAGGTCAAGACCACGAGAGTGTGAGATTTTACTCGGATAGCTGAAATCGAGCATTAGTTTTAAAAATAGCGAGAGCGCTTTAAAGTTAATTAGGACTTATTAGTTTTCAAAAATTATTTTTAAACTCATATGGGCTAGCGAGAGCAGACGTATTGACTTAAAGGTATAGTCCGAAGCAATAACCACGAGAGTGTGAGGTGAGGGCTTTTAAACTGGTATTTTCTACAGAATTATATTGTGATAAATTTTTATACGCTTAGGTTTAATGAAATCCATGATGGTATACTGAATTATATACCGATATCCTAATCATAACTAGTTTATTCCTAAATTTTAATTTCCCTTTAATTTCCCTTTTTGAACCTAAAAACCATATCAGATTAGCCTTAGATTTACATAGTAACATTAGATAACGGTACGTTCGATTTTTAGTCTCTGTGGGATCGATAATCTTTTAAAACTACGCGATACGACTGTATACTTGCAGTCAGAATAATTTAGGCACACTAAATAGCGATCAGCCGCCCGTTGTTTTCCGCCTGGAGGTCGAGGTCTTCTGCCCCATCTTCGTCGGGTTCGCTCGGGAACCTGCTGTCGAGTTCGACCGCGTTGACGCGCGAGAGAGGTACCTGTTTGGTGTCCGGGGGTGACTTTGTCACGATCTTGGGTTTGGTGCCGATGGAACTCATGTCTTTGATGGCGGCGTCGAAGCATCTCCTGGCCGCGTCTATGTCCTCGTGCATCGTCACTACTCGTCCCCTGGCCGTGCAGTACTTCATTTTGAGGTGGACCGTTGATGGTACCGCCGTAAGCTCGGCTAGGGTGGTCCTCCCGAGGATGCAGTTGTAAAGGGGCGGACATTCGACCACCAGGAAGCGGGTCTTCACCTGTCGGGCAGTGTCTTCGGCCCCGAATGTGACCATCAGCTCAACGTAGCCCCATGGTCTGGTGGTGGTTCCGTTGAATCCCTACAGGTCTGAGCCGACGTATGGGGTCATATGTCTCTCGTCGAGTTGGAGAGTCCCGAAAAGGTGAGCGTACATGATGTCGACCGAGCTGCCCTGGTCGACAAGGATCCTTCGAACGTCAAAATTCGCCATCTGAGCCCTGACCAGGAGGGGGATAGTGGCGTTGGGCACTCCTCCGGGGAGCTCCTTGAGATAGAAGGTGATAGGGTTTGAGTTCCCTCGTACCTTCTCGAGAGTGGTTGTCTTCGCCGACGTTGCTGATTCTAGTTCATCAAATATCCTCTTGATCGACCCGACGGAAAACTTCTCGTAACCACCCCTGGAGATGATCATTGCCTTGGGGAAGCCTTCCCAGGTGCTACGGGCAGCGACGGGGTCCTCGTGGGAGAAGGTTGCCCACATGTTGCGAATTGCTTCTTGGCCTTCAATGATTACGGGGACAAAGAAATCTCCGGGTCGAGTGACACTGAGGGCGACCTGAAGCCGACTCTCGTCGGGAGGAGGTGTCGTATCCTCGACGTTCTAGGCTTCCTGGGAGCTGGGAGGAGGAGTATCATTCTTTTGGGCGTATTTCTTCAAGTGTCCTTCCTTGATGAGGATTTCAATTGCATCCTTGAGATGGATGTAGTCTTCTGTGACATGCCCGTGGCTCTGGTGGAATCTGCAGTACTTTGACTTGTCAGTGTTTGATTTGGGAGTAGTAGGCTTCGGAAAACGGACGCCTCCTTTCAGAAATTTCGAGTTCTGGCACTCGGAGAGGATTCGCGTGTGGGGAGCGTTGAGCGGAGTGTATTCCGTGAACCAGCCAGCTGGTCCGCACGGTTCACGAGGATCACGGGGGCGATTTTATTTCTTTCTTTCTCCTCCTCGTCAGGGAGGAGAGTCTTCATCTTTGTGTCCGCGGGGGCCTTCCTTGCGTCTCGACTCAAGGGCGATCTGCGCTGCCTCCGACTCCTCAAGCTCGATGTACGACTGAGCCCGTTGGAGGAGGTCCTCCAGACGGCGGGGTCTGCGGAGGCCCACGGACTTGGCAAAATCAGATCCAAAACATAGTCCATGGATGATCAAATACTTCTTCATGTCGTCGGTCGTATGGACCTCAACAACTTCTCTATTGAATCTCTCAATGTAGTTCCGGAGAGATTCGATCTTCCCCTGGAAGATGCTCTCTAGGGCAGCCTCCGTCTTCGGGTGTCGACGAGACGCAATAAAGTGTTTGGTGAAGCGTTGTCTTAGTTGCTTCCAAGATGTGATCGACCCAGGTGCCAGACCCTTGTACCATGTCATGACGCCCTTCCGCAAGGTGGTGGGGAAAAGCCTGCACTTAATGGCTCCCCTGACGTTTCTGAAGTCGAGCATGGCTTCGAAACTTTCGACGTGATCGTAGGGGTCGGCCAGACCATCGTAGGTCCCCAGTGGCGGGGGTTTCTCCATGCCTGTAGGAATTGGGGCGTTCATGATCTCTCACGACAGAGGGGTCCTCTGGTCGTCGTCGTCGCTTCCGACCGGGATCTCGAAGGGGATCGGTGATGCCGTGGAGGGGAATTCCTTGAACGGTTCCTCGGTCTCTCCTCGGTGGTTTTGGACTTCTTGGTAGTTGCGGAGGGTCGGGGTTCCTTCCGAGGTAGGGAGCGATGACGCTTCTGGGAGATCGATGGCTGGGGGCGTTCAAAGCGTGGACGACGGCCCTCGCGCACCGGAGAGGGGGTTCGAGATTCTTCGGATGAAGTCCTTCGCGGGGAAGGGGAGCGGCGAGGTGAGGGTGGACGACGATGTCTTCGCGAGGAAGATCGTCGTGTCCGCCCTTGCTCTAGTGCTTGAATTCTGGTACTCTGGTGTGCTATCAGCTGATTGGTCTGATTGATCAAGGCAAATAGGGCCACGGTGCTCGCGTCTGCATTGGGCAGAGAAGCAACTGACTGAAAGATGGCTTGTTGGTCGTCCTGCTGGGCAGCGTCGTAAGCCGCGTCTTAGGAGTCTGGGTAGGTGGTCTGCCCGTCTCTCACGTCGCCTTCTTCGACGTGGAGGGCAGCAGCGTCTTCGCGGTGGTTCCCGTTCTAGAGTTGCGCGATGACGGTGTCCAGAGCTTTATTAGCAGACGTGTTGTTGGCCATGCTAGTGATGAACGAGAGGATTGCTTTGGTTTATCGGAGGAAAAATGGGGAAGCAAGGGTTCCCACAGACGGCGCCACTGATCGTACCTGGATCAGACAGTATTTGGTGGCCAGCAACGTCTTATGGACTTCAGCTCCGGTACGGTGGAAAGACGGTGGGGGGGTGTACCTGCAAGGTACTCCGATGCTCAAGTAAGGCAAAGGTCAAGTAAAAGCAAGTAAAAAGTTAGAGTGTAAAAAAGTGTGTAACCTGACCCTCTCAAGTGAAGGGGTATTTATAGAGAGCCCCCAGCGCGTGGCCAACGGTCACTAGCACAGGGCTGGATTGCCAGGCCCAATCCAAGTAACTACCAGGGCTTACGTGGCGTAGTGAAGACCAGCACGTGGTCTTCGCTCTGGGGTAACCGCTCCTAGATCTCCGGAATTAGGGCAGACCGATTCCATCGGGAGTGGGCGTTACATGAGAACGTGTTCTCGCGGGGAGGAGTCTTGCGTGTCGGGGAGAGACGTGTCCTCGTGGGGAGGACCTTATGTGCAGGAGGAGAAGGCTCCTCGGGGGGAGGAGAACCTGAGTGTCGGGGAGGACCGAGGCCGGGGAGGCTTAGCGCCCTGTCCGACGCTCTATACCATGCGTGTGTCCGACAATGTTGAGAAGGCATGTGCTCGACATTGGTCGTGCTAAGAGGCCTTTGTTGGGCCATCCCAGGACATGTGGGTTGGGCCTACTCGATTGAGGGGCAGACCTCGGCCCAGTCCAGAACACATTTCATATACCAAATATTACTCATATATCTAAAGGCACTTTCAGATACAAATGCCCCTAAAAATACAAAATACTTGAAAGATAAATAAAAACAAAAGCCTATTGTTTAGACCCTTTTTCTAGTTGTAATATGATAAAAGCTAGGAATCACTATCTCAGCACCACAATGAAGCATAAACTCACAATCAAGCAGCTTAAAAATGAGAACCCTTCGATCTTCTTTGATCTTGAGAAGCTTCAACAGCAACTGCAACAACTGTTAAAATAAAAAAAAACACAATTCAACACTCTTAAATATTCACTATAACAAAACACTAATGGAATTAACAATGATTTATGAGCACAAATTTGTGTTATTAGAACAACATTTCATGCCTTTATAATCTCCAGAAAATACCACACTGACTTGGCCCTTCTTGTCAAGAGGCTTGAAGTATTCTTCAATGGCTACCTCCTACAACAAATTAACCAATCATGGTGTGTACATTAACGAACGAAATCATATAAAACACAAACGACTGAGAGAACTATTAGCACAAATCAAAATTTTATGAAATAATAAATTATAATTAGAATGTTCATGATACATAATATCAAAATAAACTTCAGGACGAACCGTGGGACAAACGATGTTACAATGCATACACGCTACGATGAAAAAAATTCCACACACCTCTTCCGGATTAACCGGCTTCGCAAACATGCCATATATGTCCTTCCTGCCAATGATTCAAACCCACAATAGTATCAAATCATCAGAAAATAAAATAGCACCCTAAAACACACTCCATTATACAAATAAAATAGTACCCTAAAACACACACCATTATGTTGTCATTCAGATAATCATAAACACCAAAACAAAACAGAAATCGAGAATCGCAAAACCAAAACACATACTTCTGAAGCTTGTTAAGGATCAACTCCAATATCTTCCTATCCGGCAACGGAATCCCATGCGGATTATTGACTGGAGTTCCTACAAACAAAAGATTAAACACACATAGTAAAGTTTCAGAAACACAAAAAGGATAATGCAAAAAACAGAACTTTCAACACCCTTTTAGTACATATCACCATAGACAATTTAATCCCTGCCAATGATTCAAACCCACAACAGTATCAAATCATCAGAAAATAAAACAGCACCCTAAAACACACACCATTATACAAATAAAACAGTACCCTAAAACACACACCATTATGATGTCATTCAGATAATCATAAACACCAAAACAAAACAGAAATTGAGAATCGCAAAACCAAAACACATACTTCTGAAGCTTGTTAAGGATCAACTCCAATATCTTCCTATCCGGCCACAGAATCCCATGCGGATTATTGACTGGAGTTCCTACAAACAAAAGATTAAACACACATAGTAAAGTTTCAAAAACACAAAAAGGATAATGCAGAAACATAACTTTCAACACCCTTTCAGTACATATCACTTTTCCTTTTTCAATCTTTTAAAATTGAAAAGAAAAATTTGCACCCTTAATCAGTAAAATGATACAAACCTGAAACAGAAATTGAGTGGATATCCGCCATTGCATTTTATGACGAATAGATGCCACCATATGGCAAATTTTTGGATTTCCTCCATTGATAATCTCCAAACAAACATGATTTTAAAAAAACAAGTCTGACACATTATGTTTTTTCTGCAGTATGATGGATCCGGCAAAGATTAGTGTTAAAAAAATAAGTAAACATTGTAAACTCTTTTAGTTGACTCAAGGACTTAATTTGGCCAGAGTTATATATCCTTTTTGATTTGCAGTGAATTCCATAAAACAAAAATAAAAATACTATACACATGATTTCTTCCCAAAGATACCTCTTTTCTATCCTTCAACCCCTATATAACAAACTCAGCCATTTTTATACCAGACTTTCATGAACTCTTAGAAACACAGATCCTGCAATGATATAACTCATAAAAATTCATGTGCTTATGCATATGAACAAAAGATCAAATAAAGACAAACTCTTTTAAAAAAGCTATATTGTCATAAATAGTTCTTTAAGAGTTTATAGAAACAAACTTGAAACAAAGAGCACTGCATACATACAATGGGTGATATAGGATGCAGTTTAAAATATATAAATCAAAGTTGTTCTAACATTTATCAATCTCCAGAACCACATCAATAAACCCTTAGAAGAGCTACCAACACAATATCACAACAATCTACAATCCTTCATCGCAATTCAACAATAACTCGTAAAAGCTTCAATAACCACGCTCAGAAATCACATCGATTCGATCAATCAACATCAATAATGTTCTGCATCTTCAACGCACAAACACGATAAGCAGTGAATTCACCGAAACTCATGCACGCGGACGAACAACATTAACAATCGTTGGATCAGATTTTCACAAACAATCTTAAAACATGAAAGTGACGAAGAAAGTGGATTAGGGGATGCACTTACATGTAGATATGAAATGGAGAAGTATAAAACTTTATGAAGAACTATGTTCTTGAAAGGGGCGGCCGGTTCAGGGTTGGAGAGAAGAAGAGAATTGTGTACTTTGAAAGAGAAGTGATGGTATTGAATTTTTGCAACTTTCAAAATGGTTCTTCACTACCCAATGCAGTGAGGAGTGTGAAAGCTACGTTGATGTTAAAAATGAAAGTGGCTATACATATTCTTTTTTTTTTCCAATATTTTAAATCATAATATTGAATGCTATTTAAAATTATATCAATATTATATAATTTATTTTCATTAAATCATAATCAAATCCAAATATTCACCTTAATTTCATTTAATTTTTTCAAACAAAATGAATGAAGATTTAGATTTTTTTTTTTAAATATGGGCTGCATAAAATTTAACGTATTAGTAATTACAATTAGAATGTTAAATTATATATATATATATATATATATATATATATATATATATATAATTTTTTTTTAAATACAAACAATATATAGGTTACAATTGTATTATTATAAACAATTATATTATTAAAAAAAATTATTATAAGGTAATAAAGTGTGTATTAAAATTCAAATTACAATTGAATTGCAATTTAAATCATAATCAAATCCAATAATTCAGCTTAATTTCATTTAATTTTTTCAAACAAAACAAATGAAGATTTAGATTTATTTTTTTAAGATATGCGATTAAAAAATTTAACCTTTCACATTCCTATTTGGAATAATTTCAAATGAATGACCTTTCACATTCTTATTTGATGTTTCCCGTGTCATTTTCCTCTTTTCAAGGTAAGACATTTCATTAAACATCAAATATAATATAATAATAATAATAAATAAATACAAAAAAAAACTCATAAAAAAATAATTCAAAAATAGATCAAAAAAGTATTAGCATGACACATCAGCCGTCATTAATGCTAAATGCACCAAAATGCACAAACTTCTAAAAGACAATCTAATCCATGGAATTAGAAAAGTTTTAACGTAAAATCAGAAGGGTATACATGGTATTTCCAGGTACTATTCTTTTAACAGATAGATATTGATTTATATTTGGAACAGTTTGGTTTAAACCAGTTCTTATTAAAAACCAATGTTTTATTTGATCCAATTTTAAAACTAGTTTCTATCAAAACCAATTATATCAGTATTTGATGGCAAGGTTGCATGGCTCCGTCTAGCAGATTTATTTTATCATCTTATAGATTTATAAGTATTATTTTAACTATTTTTTAACAAGGTTCTCTCTCTTCATTGTTTATTAAAACGAAATGAAATGAAAAGTGTCATTAGAGTTATTCAGTTTAACAAATATTGAATATTTAATATTGGGATATTTTTCTATATTATTTAAATACCGGTATATTTAATACATTGATAAACTGAGATATTAAATATTGGGACATTTAGTACATTGATAAACTTAGATATTTAATATTGGGATATTCAATTTATAATAAATTTGTCTTTGTTGGAAGTTCAGAGTTCTAAACTTTGTGATTAACTGCATTATAACCGGATATTAGTATATGGTAACCAAATGTTATTGGTATTTTTAAAATGGATTGGGTCAGTTATAAACAAAAGTGGTTTGGATTATTTTATTTGGTAAACCAAATTTCTGGATATGGATCGAATGAACCGGTTAAAATGCACACCCCTACCTCTTGTCGCCCTTCCTATATTCTTTGGTGGCAGAAGGATTAGCTCTGTTGGTGAGAAATGCGAATTCCAAGCATATCATGAATGGGTTCAATATTAAGGAGGAAGAATCCATCAGTCTAATTCAATTTGTTGATGATACTAATTTAATTTTTGATGGCTCGTGGAAGGACTTATGGAGTATCAAATCGATTTTAAGGGGATTCGAGCTAATTTTGGGGCTTAAAATTAATTTATGGAAAAGTTGTCTGTGTGGTGTAGGTCTTGAGGAATGTATTATGAAAGCAGCAACACAATTCTTGGCGTGTAAACTAGTAAGGATCTCATTCAAGTCCCTAGGTCTAACTGTTGGTGGGAATCATAGACGCGTGGATTTTCGGAACCCAATCATAACAAATCACTACTACAAAATACACCTTCGGTAACATAATACTACTACAATTATGCTTTCCACCGTTGTAATATCGTAAACTGGATGCGCCTGATGTTTATTTATATTTTTGAAAGTTATTTAATCACGGTTGAGATAAATAACCGTGGTGATAAAGTAAGTGTTACAAGGTTCGAATCCTACCAACTACATTTTTTCCATTTTTCTATTACAAAAAGTGTGTGTCACTTAAGTTCATAAATAAATAAATAATTGAAAATTATTTAACCACTGTTTTAATATTCAATCGTTGTAATATGATTTGTACAACCTTTGTTCTTCCCAAAAGAGAGAAACGACTATAATGATGATTGAAAATTTTCTTCATTTCTCAAGACGGTCACAAGTCATTCAAAAATATCAACTATTAGAAATAATCATTGCAAGAATTAAATCATCAGATGTTTCATCTTTAACCTCTTCTATAAATGCACATTTTCATATAATGAATTTCCACTTCTTCAAACTAGTCTTCTTAAGGTCCTATAGCAACATGAGTTTTCTATGTGAGAAGACTAAGAGAAATATCTCAACATAAGTCATTGTTGAGAACAAAACAATCACCACAGTACAACACCATCAGCAGGCAACTGAGGAGGTCCAACCACCTAGGTCGACTACTGTCAGGGATGCACTGAGGGTGAGGAAGATCAAGAAGAAAAAGAAGAAGAGAAAGGTGTCAGGAAGATTTTTTTACTATGACTCAGATGAGGATAGTGAAGTGCGAGTTATAGATTGGAAAGATTTATGTAGTACTTGGGGATATTGTTCCGATTTAGACAAACTTATGTAATGAAAAATTATGTTTTATATATGTACACTTTCCTTGTGGATCTCTTAATAAAACTTCTTTATTATTGTTTTATATACTCTTTTCTATATACAAAAAAAAAATATTACACAGCCAACAAAAATAACAACAACAACAACAACAACAATAGTAATGAATAATAATAATAACAACGTTAAAAAACTCTCTCACCATTAAGTTCATAAATAAATAAATAATTGAAAGTTATTTAACTACAGTTTTATTATACAACCGTTGTAAAATTTGAAAATTGCATCACGGTTTTTCTTTGCCAACCGTGATGAAAAGTGATATTTTTTAGTATATAAGCGAAAGTATCTATCGTTCAGTACATAACAATCGTTTCTCTCAAAAGAAAACCCTAACATGTTTCACTCTTCTCTCTCATAACATAACTCTAATATCCATGTCACTCTTTAAACATACTTCAACCTTCAGATTCGTCTTACCCAATTGCTACCTTGAGGTTTGAGGTTCGTTCATTAAACTTATGATTCGATTTCGTTTACGTTTCTTGTTAAAAATGGGTTCTCATTTTTTTTATTTGGTGAGTGTTCTCATTTTTTCAGATTCGTCTTCACCACCTTTACAAAGCGCATACTTTGACTATGGTACATATTGTTTATGTTGCTATGAAGAAAAAAATACAAGAAGTATGAAGCTATTGTGTAAACTTCATTCATCTTGTACTTCTTCTTCATAGCATCATAAACTAGGTAAACTTCATAATTTGTTCCAGTTCCACGATTAGTTTCAAAAAAGGTGAGTTCTTGAAACATTTGCAGGACCGTCTTTGAAGGCGTGCAAGGGGGGCTACTGCACTAGGCCTCAAAATTTGTACAATTAAATTATACTTAAATAGGGCCTCATAAATCTTTGTCATTGTTAAAATTTAGTTAAATAGGGCCTCTAATTATTTTATCATGGTTGAACTGTGACTAACCTACACAGAACCTCTAAAAACTTGAGACGACTTTGAACATTTGATTATATCTTGTGTTGTTATATGATGTTGTTGTATGTTGTTGTTGATTAATGTTCTCAGAACTTCATGATTTGTTGTTGTTTTTGTTTATTATTTCTTGCGTTCTTGAACCTTTTTTTTATTTGTTGTATATTGTTGTGTTATTGATAAATGTTGTTGTATGTTGTTGTTGATTAATATTTTCAGAACAAGAACAAAACATTGCTAAGTCACAAGAAATAAGTTTCATGTGACTTAGCAATGTTTTGTTCTTTAAATTCTTATGCAGGTTGTACAGTAGATGAAGTTGAGTTTATTATATACTATGTAGATTGTTTGTTTCACTAACCCTTCACTGAAAATACATTTCATTTAAATTGGCATAGAAACTTATAATTTGAAAATTAAGTTGTATTTGAAAACCAACTTATATTAATCAATGTTCTCCGAATTGCATCCGTCTCATCGTTCATCTCACGCAGTTTAACATATAGAATGTGGTTCAATGACTTAATTCCTTCATTACATCCATATCTTCTCTTATAGTTTAATTTGAATAACAACAATTTATTGATATTATTAAATTAAACTAGAATAGAAGGAATCGATCTCATGAAGGACTTAGACCATTGAACCACATTCTATATGTTAAAGAGCAGGAAATGAATTAAGAGACACGCGTAATTTAGAAAACAGTGATTTGTTTAAGTTAGTTTTCAAGATTAGTTTAATTTTAAGATTATATACTTCTTCATCAATTTGAATGGTTGTATGTTGCTTTGTGGTTTATTGAAAAAACAAGTCATCTACATATTTTATAATAAACTCTGGGTACTTTCAACAACGGTTATTTATTTTATCCGTGATGAAATGTTATTTACCTACATGTATATACCACAACGATTGATACAAGTAACCGTTGTGGTAGGTAGTGCACGTCCTGCCTTACTATCACGGTCTCGCGACCGTGGTGGAAAGCACCGGATATACAATCACCTCTTACTTCACAACGGTTGGTCAGGCGTTGTGGTATCCCTTTTTCAACCGTTTTGGTATGACTTTTCTGTAGTAGTGAATATGTTACGTGGCGTGCCACATCATCCTCCATTAACATGTCCCAAGAAGGTAGCTCAGTTGACGAGCTAAGGGACATGAAGGAGCTGCAAGTGGAAGGTCCAGGGTTCAAATCCTGGAAACTAACATTCCCCCACCCCACTAACATTTGCTTATTAAAAAAAAAATCCTCCATTAACAGAATTTAAGTAAAGGAATCAATAGTTGTGGACGAAAATATTTTAAGAGATTAAAAGTAAAAATTTGTATATTTAAAGAGGGCTTAAACTTATTTAATTCTAAAAATAATAATGATAAAAGAGAGTGAGCGCATAACTTATTAGTGAGATTGAGAACAATGTAAATGTAAAAATTAAGGTTTAGAAAAATAAAGACTATTAACCCCCTACGAATCTTTTGTCTATCATTGCGTGGTTACTCTTCTAACCTCTATAATGGTCTCCAAAAAAGTGTACAATGACTTACATGCATAATCCTCTTTGTTAGATTAGAGTCTTCCAATGTTTTGGACAAAGTCGCAATTGACAAAGACTTGAGCGGACATTAAACTTATGCCACAATTTAATTATAATATGTTAAGCAATATAAGTAGTCTTTTAATAATATTAATTACAATCGGATCATCAAACGTTGGTTGCATCATCAAATGTCATTCAAAATCCAAAGGAAAATAGAGTTAAATTGAAAAAAACACACATTTCACAAGCACAGATCAGTTCACACTTTAAGATTATAAATAAATGAACACTAAAGGGAAAACCAGAACAAATGCTTGTTAACAAAATTGGATTGATTATAAATTAAATTTCATTTCTTAGAATCTATTTGACGTATATATCATATACACACTATCAAAAATTGGAATAAGATTGAGCTAACTTCTATCTATCACACATAATTAAGCGCACAATACTTTCATAATTAATAGTTCCTACATTGATTATAATCAAAATAACCTAATCTTAAAAATTGATATATCCTAATTAGTAATGAAACCTAACTAAATAAAATAAAAATAAAAAATATTAGTAAATGCCAAATGTATAGGTTCCGTTTCCATTCATAGTGTGTGTCATCATCTTCCTTGCAATGGTTTTAGCAGTCCTTGTAATGGCTTCAGCACCGTGAAAAGGAGTAGAATCCGATGACGGCATTAAGGATAGGAAAAACAAAGATTTCCTCGGAAAAGTCCAAAGACGGAAGGATCCAATGGAAGAATCTAGGCAAACAGAATTTGCAAAGGAGTAAGATGCATAAATTTTCAAACAGCACCATTTTGAGATCCAGTATTGTGGACGTAGAGTTGAAATTGAAGCGGTGCATGAGCATGGTGGAGGCAACCATAGGAAAGAGCATGCGTTGAGCAGTGATATTGAACGATGGATTGATCCAACGGACTAGGCGAGGGACGTACACGTGGAAAAAGAAAGTGAGGCATGCGTAGAAAATGAACTCTGCTGTTGCATTCATTGTAACGAATGTAGCGATCCAATCCATGAAAGGAGGGAGAAAGAACTCAAAACAGAGTGTGTATGTTATATGATAAAATAACTCTGTGATTTCCATTGATTGCCGATACTCCAAAATCCTGTTTTTTTCAATTGATTGCCGAACAACTCAATAATACCTTCTTCTTTCTCTAAATCCCATATATAGAGAGTTTTTTATCACACATTGGGTTGATTTTTAGCCAAAAAATCTCAACAAACTATTACTATCTATTTTCTCAATTAACTTTTTTATTAATTTCTAATATTTTAGAAATTAATTTGTTCAATATAATATAATTTTGTTATTTTTTAATTTGAAATATAAATATTATTTATTTTATTTAACAAAATTAAACTACATACGTATACTTTAATTTAGCCACCAAAAACTCTTTCTGTTTTGGAAACTAAGAGAGTGGTCATTAACAAACTCAAACGAGACTTAAACCTTACTTTGGAGAAGGAATTGATCATTGTTTAAGTTCTATTTGTTTTTCACAAATTTTGTAAAAAATCGAAGATATTCATGTTTAAATTTTGTAAACTACATACATCATTTACAATTTTGTTCAATTGGTCTCCCGCAAAAAAAAAAACTACATGGATATCTATCTAAAAGTGCATTTTCTTTGACCTGACAAAGAGAGAAACTTTGTCATTAATATCCACTAAACAATTTGTACCACTAGGACCTACAACTAGATTGAGTGCAACCAAGACTGTTGTTGGGCCAACAACAAGAAATACAACACCAACTAAGAGATCCACATCAAACTGAAAAATTTAGTTTAGGATAGGTTTTATAATCTGGCATATTGTCTGTTGTTATTTGTTTACAGTTGTTAGGTTAAGTTTGAACCCATGTCTTTTGTTTCTTTTGAACCTATGCATTATGATGTCTTTTGAACATGTGCAGTTCCTTTTGGATATGTAATGACTCTGAATATTAGTGGTTTACACCATATTAGTAATGATTTAAGTGCTTTGTTTTATCTGTTTGAGTATAAACCAACTATGTGTGGTATAAACTAATTAATAAATTGTTAGTATACATAATTGACTGAACAAACATGTTGGTATACATAACTGTTGGTAAACATAACCAAATGTAACACCACATATTGGTATACATAATTGGTACAAACATGTTGGTATACTAAATTGTTGGTAAACATAACCAATTGTAATACCACCTATTAGTATTAACTGATAACACACATATTGGAATTAATTGATAAAACTGGTATAACTGATAAGGAAATCATATTGATTTCAACATAATGGTACACACATATTCAATCTGATACAAACATATTCAAACTGTTACAAACATTATGCCACCACAACTATTCAATCTGATGCAAACATATTTAATATGTTACAACATTTTAACTACAACCACAACTAAAACCATACAAAACACGGTCTTCCAATTTTTTTCCCATTCTTGCTTCTTCTTCATTTGAATTTGTAACTCTCTTAACTATATCTTCATTCCATCATTTGTTTTCCTCGCATACTCCACCTCCATTTTTGCTGCATCAAGTTCATTTTTAAGCTTCTCCAACCTACTATTTTGCTTCATCATAAACTGGTGTATCTCATCTGCCACATCCTCATAGAACCAACCAAAATATCCACAACCAGCTTGTGTTGCACCCTGTGTAATTCACAAGTTGTCTATATCAGAATAACCAGAAAAGAAGAAAAAATTGAAATTAGTTCTTACCTTATAATGACGACATCTCCAAAATTGTTTCCCAAAGTTTGTAACAGTTGAGGCCCTGCAAAGAACAACCATTTATCCACAGTGACATATGGGTTTCCATCGCAACTTGGATTCCATGCTACCACAACTCTTCAAATTGGATTCGTTTGAACAGTTCCAAGAGTTCTTTGATGATGAAAATTTCATTTTCCACAACCAATTTCAATGTTGACCTTTCCAATTTGAAGAACCCTAATTCAATTTGGGGAGAATTCTCGCAAGAAAATAATTAAGAGATGAAGGGAGAGATAGAACGAAGAAGATGATATATAAAATCACATCAGTTGCCACGTATACAAAAATAAACGTCCGCTTCAGCCAAATGGATGGAAAGGACCACTGTGGCACTATTTGAAAAATTAAAGGATCACTTTGGAACTTTTTAAAATTAAGGGACCAAAATGGACCCCAGGGTAAAATTAAGGGACCAAAAAGGATATTTTGCCAAGTGAAAAAAAAAGACTATCTCGTCCAGCAAACCGGCGAGCGCCAACTCTAGCCTTGGCGCTAAAACATCCAAGATATTTTTCTTTTGTTCATAATTTCTCTCTGTATGGCATTTCAAGAAGCCAACATGCCAAAACAAATTTTTATAGGAACATCCCTCTGCTAATGATATGTCCAACATTAAATATTCGTTGTCTGTGTCCACAATTTCTCCTTCAGTCCACCTAGGCATCATCAAAGAAGTTGTCGGGGAGGTTAATATCGACAAACCACCAGTGGTGATTGAAAAAAAAAATTATGGAACAGGAGAAAGAAACAATTGAAAGCCAACATCCTGAGGAATCATCTTCTGACTCCGAAAGTTGAGATTTCAACTGTACAGACATGGACTTAGATACCGAGGAGGATGTTTCTCAGAATGAAAAACGAGATGCTGACGATTTTGCCGAAGAAAATCCCAAACAAACTGACACCTCCCACAAAGAACATGAAAATGTATCGTATATTTAACTCAATTTGCATGTGTTTTGATGTCATTTATTTAGATTTTGTTGTGTTACACTGGTATTCTTCCTCGTGTTTCAAGTAATAATCACACAATGATAACGACAAGGAAAAACAATAAGAAATGGAAAAAAAATGTAGGAAATTACACGTTTCAGGCTATCATGACGGGCTATGCCCAACCATGATGCACATCATGCCAATACCAGCACCACAATAAGCAAAACCGTCTTGAATAATGTGGGAAGAAAGCTTGAGATGGGTAACAATTGGATCATCAGTTGTATCACGACCTTCACGGTCATGACAGACAGAATGTCAGAAGCATGACGCCCCACATGACTCTGAAATCTAGATTTTTTGCCCACAACTCAACAGTCAATTTTTCCCATCTCCATCACTTTAGCACGATCCTAATAACTTGCAGTGTGAGTATTAGCCTATAAAAATAGGCCTTTACATCTACCTCCAAAAGTATCCTTTTTGATTGACAAGTCCTAAGTAAAATCGCAATTGACATAGGCTTAAGCGAACATTAAAACTTATGTCACAACTAAGTATATAATATGTTAAGCAATATAAATAGCCTTTTAATAATATTAGTTACAATCACATTATCAAATGTTAGTTCTCAGACACGATTTGAAATTAAAATTTTCATCAACAATTCATAACTTTAAACACAAATATTATTGAATATTAAAAATATCTACCATTAGTCCATTACTTGAGATGTTCATGGGTATGACACAACCTGTGAACCACTCACCCAAATAAACTCATGCCAATTATGTTCAGATTCAACCCGTACCAACCTATTCAAATCCAATGATATTTGCTTCGAGTAATTGGTTTAAAATTCAATCATTTTTATAAATGATCTCGCATAATACTTATTGAAGAATAATTTTTATTATTAGTAAAAACTTAAGATAAGATCAAATTTGAGAAACTGGATTTCTTTATTCAAAGTGAGATATATCTTACTCTTTAAATTATTTTGTACACAATTTATATATTTCTTTTACTTAATTTGAATCGTGATATAATTTTAAATATTAATTGATGAATTTTATTCAAATTAAATATTAAAATTTTATAAATTTTTTTATTGTTATACCATATAGGTGTTAATTAAATTTCTTTTTAATTTAGAATAAAAAAACTTATACTAAAAGCATGACCAGCGAACCCAACTCATTGATGAATGATGAGCGAGATTATTTAGTTTGGATTTTCTTATTATAAAGAGGGTCTAAACCCAAAAGAAAAAAAATAGCTACCAAGACGTCTCTAGAGAGGCAATGGCTTTAGATTTTTCAGCTTCCACCAAACCAGCTAGAGCAACCAGAACTTCACTGAAGATGCAAGATTCTTTGATCATACATCCCATGTTTGCTAGAGCATCAACACACAAGTTATTTTTTCTATAAATATGAGTTATTGTGACAATGTCGTGATCCGCTATCAATTTCTGAATATCTTAAATCAATGCCAAACAGTTAGCATTACAATAGCCCTCACCCTTCATGGCTCTCACCACAAGCTCATAATTCACATTAACCTCCACTCTCCTCAACCCTAACCTCTTCGTAAGCTTAAGCCCTTCAAAGACTCCCTCACACTCCACCACTAAAGCACTATAGTTTCCCAAGAACTTGGAAAAACCCCAATCCAGTCTCTCTTCGTATCACGAATGATTCTTCCACACCCAACAACCTTTTGGTTTTTACTAGCTCAATCTGAGTTAAGCTTAACCATATCATTCAAGGGCGACTTCCAGTCAGTATTCATACTTCTCACTTCATTCCTTGTTACTTGTCTTGTTAAATTTTTTGCTTCCTCATACTCTTTTTGACTTTGGTAGATAAAATAGGCTGGCTCACTAGGTCTCACATAGTCTTCATCATACTCTGCCTTATTTAGTTTGGATTTAGTTTTAGAAGTATGTGTTGAATAATAACACAAACTAAAGACTACTAGTGCAAAAAACACATTTTAAATCATACATTTTAAATTATATGATATCCACTTGATTTAAAAACCTAAAAAGTAATGACACGGAGGCTGTATTTTTAGTGAATAGAATTTAAATCAATTTACTTGATTTAAATATAATTTTTTATAATTAAAAAGAAAATAGTTGTCACTCTTCTCCACAAAAACGTAAATGATTCCCTGCCAAACAACACTCTCTGAATCCTTTTCCTTCTTTCACTCGGAGGCAAACACAAATCCTAAACGCACATTTTCTTTCAACTGGTTCAGCTTTGTTTCACTTTGCTAACGCTGAAAAAACCACTCATCTTCATCACCATCTTCCACCTGAGCCACAGCCAATTCTTCCACCTCCGCCGCCGCGTGCTCTGTCGTCAATGCCGCCTCCTCCTCCACCGCCGATGAGTCCGAGTTTGAGTTCTTATACTTGGACTTCCGGGACAGGTTCGTCTCCTCTTCCTCCGCCTCCGCCGCCGCCTCCTCCTCCTCCGGTGATGTCCTCCGGTTGGGATTTCTGGGATCCTTTCATGCAGCAGCAGCATCCTCCGCCTCCTTCGTCGAGGTCGGCTACCGAGGAAGAGTGGGAAGCTACGACAACTACTGGCTCTGAGGTGGTTGTGATGGCTGGTGGTGCGGCGGCGAGTATGGCGACTCCGTCGTCTGGTGTGGTGGGGTTTTCTAAGGAAACGCCTAGTGAGCTTGCAATGGTGGTTTCTAGAAACAGTAAAGATCTGGTTGAAGTTATCAAAGAGCTTGATGATTACTTTCTCAAAGCTGCTGATGCTGGTTCTCAAGTTTCATTTCTGTTACAAGTTCCAACTTCTGGTTTTCTGATTATAGTAAAGCAAGTAAGTTACACATGCATGTCACAAATTTTGAGTTTTTTTTGTTGAGTCTTTATCCTCTTTGAGATTTGAAATTTTGGGTTGTTTTTGTTGAGTGGAGTGTTATTCAATGAAGCAGACAAATTTCCTTTTTTGTTTATTGTTAATTACTTTGTGTTGTTTTTGTTCAACATTCATGTTGGTGTTTCATGTTTTTGAATTTTGAAGGTTGTGTTTATAATGTACTTATTGGTGGTAGGTAAAATGTACGGAAATGGATGGAAATGGTGGACATTCCTCTACTGTGGAGAGGCTATATGCATGGGAGAAGAAACTGTACCAAGAGGTCAAGGTGAGTACCTCTTTTTTTTTTTCTTTTTCCTTCCTATTCCTAAGCCTTAGAAAAATACATTTTAAACTATCTCGAGGGTTAATTTGAGATACGACGGTTCAGATTATAAAATAACAAAATCGGAATACTCAATCTGCTTGTAAAATTCAGACTAAACAATTATTGATTTTCACCATTGTGATAGTTATCCTACTTGGAATTTCTCTTTGGGTTTCATTTCAGTACAAAGGAATTCAGACTAAACAATTATTTATTACTATCATATGATGTTATATTTTTACTATTAGTATTTAGGTGTTGGTAGATATTTTGTACTTGTACCATTTGGATTTAGATTTTAGGCTCATTACTAAGTACACCCATTGTTTATGCATCTTGAATTTTCATGTTGTATCTTGAAATTGTTAAACATTGTAGCATAATGTAAATATTGTGAATATTTTGGTTGATGTTTCTGTTCTATTTTTATTGCATTTCTCTCGCTGGAATGCTGCACTGGTAATCCGTTTTCCAGTTTGGAGAAGAACCATTGCATCCTCCATTAATCCTAAATGGCAACATGCTTCACCTAAAACCAAGTATCTGCATTCATAATCAAAATTAATAATTAGACTATTGTAAGTTATGGTTTTATTTACAATGAGAATCACTGAAAAATAAGAGGCGAAGCCTACCTACGAGACGGCGACTCGTCCTGGTAATTTCCGCAATGGAGAAGATGGTGGATGAGCTGTGATGTTCCTCCTCTGGTTGTTATGCGTGAGAAAATTACACAACCAATTCTAGATGCTTTAGGTGAAGATTATTCTACTTGTTGCGAAGGTACCGATTTCACTATTGTTTGTCTCTTTGTATGATATTCATTTTCATATGTGTCTTCATTTTTATTATTATTAGAGTTTAATAAATATTGTTTTAAACAGTGGATGATAAATCTATTTAACGTGTATTCTAGGAACTGCATTTTTTCCTTTGCAAAGCTGTCTGAACCATTCCTGTTGTCCTAATGCCAAAGCTTTCAAAAGAGATGAGGTGTGTGGGACAAAACTATCTTGATTTAATCTTCTATTTCGGTTTAGTTTGATTTTATTCGATCGTGTTATTACTGTTTTGAGAAGCTTATACAACTTTTGTAGCTAAAAAAGAAAAAGCTAAATTATGTTTAGCTTTTCTTTGTAACATTGAATCTAAAGATATACAACCCTCTCTGCATGCAGGATAGAGATGGCCAGCACAACAAAGACAGCTTGGCCGAGTGGTCTAAGGCGCTAGAATCAGGCTCTAGTCCGAAAGGGCGTGGGTTCAAATCCCACAGCTGTCAATTAGTTTTATGTTAATGTATTTCTTTAGCGCATAAACCAAGTTAGTTAGATTCAACTTAGAATTAACTAATCCTACTGTTACTCTAATCCTACTGTTACTAAAAATCCTATGTATAAAACTCTAAAATATACATCTTTAAAATTGTTTAAGCTTAATATCTAATGGCATAATTATTTGGTACACTTTGATTTTATTATATTTATAATTTTGTTAGTTAGATTCAACTTAGAATTAACTTAATCCTATTGTTACTAAAAATCCTATGTATAAAACTCTAAAATATACATCTTTAAAATTGTTTAAGCTTAATATCTAATGGCATAATTATTTGGTACACTTTGATTTTATTATATTTATAATTTTGTCAAGAAGGAAAATGGTAAGCTTAGATGACACAAGCAATCTGGCAGAAATACTGGTTTGGCTGCTCATGCAATAAATTATTTCACTAACTTTTTTAGTTTTGCAGGTGGGATTCAAGATTCAAACATGATTGATATTGTTCCTCCTTTGGTTAATGACTTCATGAATGCTCTACTCACAGTCATTCCTGTTTCAATTCTGGATGGATACTCCCCAACATCAAGCCTTAGCAGATAATATGATTGCCAAAATGACCTCTTGATGGGCTTTATTATCTCTTTTGATTGCAGAACCTTCCTGCTCAAGACTGTCATTCAAAGTATGTTATCCTGCTCTATTGCAATTTACTCTTGGCTTGTTTCTTTATTTAGGGATATTGACAAAGCTTCCAGAAATTTTATCTGGAGTGGAATGTCATCTCTAGGAAACTTGTTACACTTGCTTGGAAATTTTTTTTGTCAGCCTAAGCCACATGGTGGTTTACGGTTGACGTATCTTATTTGCCTTAATGATGCAACAAATCTCAAACATGGTTGGGAAAAGATGAGCAGTGAGGAACCTTGGGGTAAGGTGCTGAAATCCAGAGTTCTTAGGAAGCCTGGTGCAATGAATCATCATATATATTCAACTTTGTGGTATTGCATAAAATTGAATACATCTTCCTTGTTGCTTGACAATGGAAAATTGATCAAGTTTTGGAAGGATTCCTAGTGCAGATATCCTTTGTTGCAGGAAACATGTATCTTCAAATTATTATGTCTCAAATTTCTTATGACAGTGATAAAATTGTTTGATCTAGCTCTTCATGTGGCATCCTTACCCTCAAAGATGCTTATATCGTCAAGTACTCCCTTTATATCAAGCTTGACTGAGCCTGTTTAATTTAGAATCTCGATCTTCCTCCATCAAAATTATTCATGGTTTGGCGCATCATGCATGACAAGATGCTACTGATGATATTATTCAAGCTAGTGGTTTCGCCTTGGTCTCTAGATGTAGTTTCATGAATATTTTATAACTGATCGAATTTATTTAAAACTTTGTTCTATGGTATTTTGTATTAATGGTTGTGTTTGAAATATTTGATTAGCATTTGGTTGTGATGAAATTTTGTATTATTTATAATTTTTTGTACAATATTGTGGTAGAAATAAAAGAAAAATGGAAATTAGAAAAAAAATGACATCGTACTTTTAAATCGAATGAACCGATTTAAAATAACATTACTAAATCAAATGAACCAATTTAAATCAGAGCATATAGATTTAAAATCTTTCATTGCTTTTTGAACTTTTTTTTAAATGTGTCAAACTGATTTAAATAAACACTTTTAAATCAGACTAGCCGATTTAATAAAATATTTTAAATCGGATTATACCTGATTTAAAAGCTTTCATCACTTTTTGAACTTTTTTAAATGTGTCAAATCGATTTAAATAAACACTTTTAAATCAGACTAGCCGATTTAATAAAATATTTTAACCGATTTAAAATCTAAAAACTTTCTAAATCGGCCAGAATTACATCGGACCACCAACCGATTTAAAAAGTTGTTTTCAACCGATTTAAAAAGTATTTTTTCAATCGTTTGGTTTTGAAATTGGATATTCAACCCATCCAATTCAATCCGTGGACACCCTAACTATTAACATAATCAATACTCACATCTTACATAAATCCAGGACAAAATCATCTAAATGAGTCAAACCTAAAGATACTCAACTACTCATAGTGTTAATTAACAATCATAGCAATAGACAAGAAGAAAAGATTAAATAACATTGCAATGAACCGTCATCACTCTGATTACTCTTTTACATCTTCCTCGAGTGTTTTACTTCCAAAAGTAGTCTTTCTGTTCTTCAAAGTGTAACCTTTATTTCGAATCAACATGTGGAAAATTAGAGCATTAAGCTCTTGTCTTTCTTCTCATTAAATAGGTGTTGAAAGTAAACTATTGGGATTGGAAGAATATTACAAAATAGCCCAATTTTACAATTTAACAGGTAACACCGCATAATTATATGAATTAGATTTTAACTTCTTCATAAAAATTAGAACCCTAGATGTAAACTTTTATTTTCCGCTAGTTTCACCTTAATTTGTGCTTATCAAACTCTAGATATACACAAACACGATGCACTATGTATAAAGTGCACCCCATTCCCTCGTTTTTGCTTACGTTGACTCTGTAAAATTCCTACTCGTATAACGGGCTGCACTCGTATACATGGCGCAGCGTGTTTTTTCTAGTTGCAGCTAAAGTTATTTCCTTGGTGAAACACCTAGTGTCTTGCGGGTCGAATTTAATATTTTTTCCAATTGTGTGAGATTGAGCATCAATCAGAATACTTTCATAATTAATAATTCGTATATTGACACTAATTAAAATAACCCACAGATACATTCTAATTAGTAATGAAGCCTAATCTTAAAAAAAAAAACTAGTAATTGTCAAATGTAGGGTTACTCGTAATGAAACCTAATCCTTGCAATGGTTTCAGCAGCGGATAAAGTAGTAGAATCCGATGATGGCATTGAGAATAGGAAAAAGAAAGATTTCCTCGGTGAAGTCCACCGAAGAGGGAAGGATCCAATGGAAGAATCTAGGGAAACAGAATTTGTAAAGGAGTAAGATGCATAAATTTTCAAACAGCACCATTTTGAGATTCAGTGTTGTGTTGAAATTGAAGCGGTGCATGAGCATGGTGGAGGCAACCATAGGAAACAGCATGCGTTGAGCAGTGATATTGAAGGATGGATTGATCCAGCGGACGAGGCGAGGGACGTAGAAGTGAAAAAAGAAAGTGAGGTATGCGTAGAATATGAACTCTGATGTCATATTCATTGTAACGAATGTATCGATCCAATCCATGAAAGGAGGGAGAAAGAACTCGAAACATAGTGTGCATGGTTTTAAATTGCGGTTGCGGCTGCGGATGCGGTTGCGGTTGCGGATGTTGCGGTTGCGGCCAATGCGGTCACTGCGTTGTGCATTGCGGCCGTTGCGGCGTGAAATTATTTTATACGCACATTAAATACCGGTTCTGATGCGTTAGATTTTGTGTAAGAAATTCACGTGTTGCAACCTGTTGCGGTAGAAATGCGGTTCTGATGCGGTAAATACCGCTACGTTGCGGTTGTGTTGCGGCAATGATGTGGTTGTTGCGTGTGATTTCCATTCACACCGTAATTGCGGTCCGTTGCCGATGCGTTGCACGCCGCAACCGCAATATTGCGGCCGCATCAAGTGATGCGGACCGCAATTTCAAACCCTGATAGTGTGTAGGTTATATGATAAAGCAACTCTGTAATTTCCATTGATTGCTGATACTCTAAAATGATGTTTTCTTCAATTGATTGCACAACAACTCAATAATACCTTCTTCTTTCTATAGAGAGAGATTTTATCACATAATCTCCTTCTTAATAGATAATTCAAAAGAAAAACAAATATTCTAGCATTGGGTTGATTTTTTAGCCAAAAGAATCTCAACAAACTATTAATATCGATTTTCTCAATTAACTTTTTTTATTAACGTCTAATATTTTAGAAATTAATTTGTTCAACATAATTTAATTTTGTTATTTTTTAATTTGATTGTATTTTAAAAAAATATAAATATTATTTATTTTATTTAACAAAATAAAATTACCCGCGTCACTTTAATTTAGCCACCAAAAACTCTTTCTGTTTTGGAAACGGACAGAGTTGTTATTAACAAACTCAACTAAAGATTTCGAGGCTTCTAGAGGTATTAAACAAGGAGATCCTCTAGCTCCGTTCCTTTTCGCGCTAGTGGCTGAAACGTTGGCTATCTTGGTTAAAAAAGCTTCGCAACTTAACCTCTTCAAGGGATTTGGTTATAACGATGGTCCAACCATTGAGTTACTCCAATTCGCTGACGACACGTTATTATTTAGTGATGGTGGTTACGAGAGTTTGTGGGATTTCAAGTCTATCCTAAGAGGATTTGAAATGGTGTCGGGTTTGAAAATCAACTTCTCTAAAAGTTGTATTTACGGTGTTGGCATTGATAATGAGTTTACTATAGTAGCGGAGAACTTTCTGTTTTGTAAATCGGGAGTGCTTCCTTTTAAATTCCTTGGTGTAGTTATAGGAGGCAACCATAGAAGTCTTTCGTTTGGGAATCCGGTTATTTCCTACCTTAAAGTAAGACTTAACTTGTGGATTGGTAGGAATCTCTCGATTGGCGGACGAGTTACTCTCATCAACTCTGTGCTCTCAAACCTGCCTATACATTATATGTCCTTCTTCAAGGCCCCTTTGAGAATTGTGAAAGACATCATTGCCATTCAGCGTCGGTTACTGTGGTCTGGTCATAATTCTAATAGATCTTTAGCTTGGGTCAAGTGGAGTGATGTTTGTAAGTCTAAGGATAAAGGTGGATTGGGTATTAAGCATGTTGGTTATTTTAACAAAGCTCTCCTTTCTAAGTGGTTGTGGAAATTTCTAAATGGTGGAAATGAAATATGGAGGAGATCTTGGTTAGAAGATATGGTAGCTTGGATAAATGGGTGATGGATTTCGACATTGCCGTTCACCCTAGCTCTGTTTCATTGTGGCTTAGAGACCTGCTGAAAGTCAAACACTTTGTGGGGGATCTTACGTTTCAGAAGCTTGCTAAACCTGTTCTGGGTAGTGGTTATCAAGTCTCGATTTGGAATTCCTTGTGGTGCGGGAATGTTTCGCTTAAGTATGCTTTCCCTTCTGTCTTCGAAGCAGCTGCGGATAAGAGTTGTAGTGTGGCTGACGTTGGGTTCTGGGAGTTTGATCATTGGCGTTGGGACCTTGGCCGGCTGCGCTTGGATACGTCTCAGTTGGATTCAGGAACTTTCCTCTTGTTTCAGAACCTAGTCGCTGGTTTCCAGGCCAAGAAAAACGTTGAGGATGATTGGATTTGGTCTTTGGAGGCTAACAACTTTTTCACTATCAGCTCCCTTTACTCCTGTATTATTTCAACTGCTGTTTCTGTCATTTCTTTAGAAGAAGTTAGGTTGTTTCTCAAGGTTGTGTGGAAATCTTGCATTCCATTAAAAATAAAGATTTTCGCTTGGAGACTTGCTTTGGACAGGTTGCCTACCCGTAATAACCTTGGATCTAGAGGTATCGTTGATTCTCCTCATGATAAGGTGTGTGTTTTACGTTTTCAAGTGGACGAGGATGCTTTTCATCTTTTCGTATCTTGACCTAAAATTCAATTGCTTTGGAGGAAAGTGTTCTCTTGGTTAGATATCCCTTTGTTTATTGCGGATTCCATTAGTAAACACACGTTACTTTGGTTTTTGGCTGTGGTAGATAGGAGTAATGAAGATTTGGCTTGTTTAGTGTGGTTTGGAACGGTGTCGGGTATATGGAATATGAGGAATAATATCATTTTTAATAATGAAATTTGCAATATTGATGAGTTATTTTTTAGTATTGTGACTGTAACTTGGAGGTGGTTGGAGATAGGTCGTAGGAGGTGCTCTTTTTTTGACTGGTTAAAACAACCTCTGGACTTTTTGTAATTGCTTTGGGTGCTTTTTCCACCCCTTTGTCTTTTATCTTTTTGATTGGTGTTTGTATTAGGTTGGAGAACCCCTTTTTTCTCTCTTTAATACAACTTTGCCTATCAAAAAAAAAAAGGGAATTGTTCATTGTTTAAGTTCTATTTGTTTTTCACAAATTATATAAAAAATCGAAGATATTCATGTTTAAAGTTATCTTTCTAATACAGCAATTACAATTTTGTCCAATTGGTCTCCCGCCAAAAATCTACATGGATATCTATCCAAAAACCTTGATCATTCTTCAACATAATGATCTTGTTATGCCTCCTTCTGTTGATAGTCTTAAACAAAATTTCCTTCTTCCTACCTATATCTTTCCAACCCTTTATATCTTCTCTCACCTCCTTCATGTTATCCTCCAAGCTTCTCTCATCTCTCCACGTTTTCTTTATCATTTCCTGATAAGTCTAAGCGCTTCCATCACCCACCTCACCATTACCAGGATTTTTGAATGTGAAATGAGAAATGTGTGGTGTTACACAACAAGCGCTAAGAATTGAAACTTAGGGGATGTTTGACATGATGAAGACCATTTTTCTTTAATTCATGCAAGACTTATACAAAGTCTGCACCAACATTGTCAGAGAACGCAATTTGGTGACTCATAATGTTAACAACACAGCATCCACATAATTTCCAACAACCTAAAGGGCCTTACATAATTAATCGATCTCAACAGAGAAATGCTATTTACAAAAGCATGAACAATAAAGCAAGCATAATGTTGTTATTAAAGATTCCAATCACGGACCGTACATTATTGATATGAAGAATACCCTATCTGTTTCTAAATCTAATATTCACTTTTCACATCTCAAGATTTAAATAGGAAACAGATGTATAGGCCTAATGTCATCACTATGATGATTCCAGGGATGACAAAATCACTCTTCATGTGCCACTTTGTTACTCTTTGATACATTAAATACAGCATATACCCAACGAAAATAGCCAGTACTATGCACATTCTAGCAAATAACGGCGCCATTGCGTAACACCTGCAATTAAATTGCACCAAATGTAATCAAAGTCAGTCACCAATCTATATAATTTCTAAACGCATTTCTTAAAATACAAACTATGAATACTTGCTTCTTTCTTAAAATACACAACATCAAGATTCATTGAAATCTCCACTCTTCTTTTCAAGATTCATTGGAGAATCTTCACTCTCCGCATTTCTTTTCAAGATTATTTTTCATAAGACAAGCTATTTGCAGTATTAGTTTTGTTCTATGCTATAAACAATGAGTTATGGAGGAAGAAAGAATTATGGAAGAAGAAGAAGTTATGAAGGAAGAAGCAATTATGGAAGAAGAAAGAATAATGGAAGAAGAAAGAGTTTGTAAATTACCTTGGTGTTAATAGTTGAGAGAAGAGAAGAGTTGAATGTACGGAATCTATCACTTGATCGGATTAGACTTTCGCTTGATGCAATTCAACTTTGTGTTGATGTTGTTTAAATAACATTCTGTTAATGAATTGCCTCTTAAGAATAGTTTTTCTTTTTCTTTTTTCCTTTCATTTCTTATTAATAGGTGTAAATAATAATATGTTTTCGAGCATTAGCTTAAATTAAAATAGTATATTTAGTGTTAAGATATAAACTCTGGCAAATGTTTTCAACTTCGATCTGAATTTGGAAAGGAGACATATCAAAAATTCAGTAAATGAAAGGTCATATGATTTGATTAAATACATTGATTGATATTGTATTTACTAGTCGGTATTATTTGGAGTCTTCAATAATTTTTCTCGAGGTTAGGGGCTCAAGAGATGTGGTCAAGGGATGTTTTGGATCATAAACTAATATGGATTAGGAGAAAGGAGATTGATTTGGGGCCCAAGTCGTTCAAGTTTTTTTTCTAGTTGGATTAATCATCACGATTTCTTTCCATTAGTGAAATCGATTTGAAAGGCTAATGTGTTGGATGGTATAGTTGCGGAAGGCGATGGGAATTATTGTGTGCAATTAATGGAGGATCGATTGTTAGCTTCTTCTTCCATTTGGACTCCTATGCAACGTCGGGAGAAAATGCTCATGATGAAATTAAGGTGTAAGTCGATCAAGGAGGTGGATGATAATCAAGCATGGAGAAGTCTGGATGGTGAAAGTTTCAACTGATGACAATATTGCTGATATAATCACCAAGACATTGTCAAACAACAAGTTTTGCCACTATATTCGGTTGATAAAATTGCATGATGAAAACTAATTTGTTCCCTTGTTAATGTAAAGTTTGTTCCAAAGTGGAGATTTGTGGTATTTTGGATCAAACTCTAGTCTCGACGGAGATAGCTTCATGGTTCGACAAAGGTTTAGCATGTAGTCGAAGTTTGTTCACATGCTGATTCTATATGCCGTAGTCAAAGTATGATCAAACATGCAATAGTCGAAATGCTAGGATTGTTATTGGACATTGCTTGTAAGCCCAATTGTTAAGTTAGCTTGTAGCCTAAGTTAGCTTTGTAGTCTATAAATAGACTAGTTCTCTCAGGTTGTTGAGAGAGAGGTTAATTGTTATTATTCACTTGTAATCTTTGAACCTTTATTAAGTAAGTGAATAGTAAAGCAAGTTTTAAACAATTTCAATTCATCTTCTTCCTTCTTCTCTCTCTCTCTCTCTCTCTCTCTCTCTCTCTTTCGTAAAACGTAATAAGATTTTTTGTGTTTGTTCAAGAAACTCAATATTTATCATATTTTGATTTGTTCTTGATGATATCAATTCACAACAATTACAATAAACAATCATCACTCTGATTACTACCTACCCATTACTAAAAACATGTAACCAAACTACCTAAATTACCCTTATAACTAATTTACTTAATGCCTAATTAAAGGGCAACATGGTAAAGAGCATATTCAAATAATATGGATTCACCTCCTCACTTTCTGATGCCACCTATCACTTTACTATTGGTCCATAATATCCCTTTTTTTTTGTTTTATCAATCTTCCCTCTCTTTTCTACTCATTATACTTATCACTTCCTCTCTCATCCGTCCAACTATTTCTTGCAAATCTGCTTATCTTGCTTATTTCATTTTCAAAAGGTAATGACATATTTTCATCACCTCTCCTCATATTCCTTACTGCATTTTCAACTTTGAAGAACATGATTTTTGAACTTGCATCTCTCCTTATCTTCTGGTTTTCGTTAATGGAAACATGATTTTTAAACAATGAAGATTCTACATTTCTCATTCCAGGTCCTTATTTTTATGGTTTCGAAATATAAGTTCAAAATCTGAGGTTGAAAATATTTGTTTCCTCACTTTAAATCGATTCATTGTTCAAGGTTTTATGATGTCGAATGTTTCATGTTTTTTGAAGTCCAATGTTTCATGTTATTATTGTGTTTGTAAAAGTTGAAGAAAATATTAGTTTCTTCACTTTATATCGATTTACTGTAATCGATTTTTTGATTTTTTTCATCATCCATTTTTCAACATGTTCATCTTTTTCGAAGTCGAATGTTTCATGTCCGTACGGTGTTTTTAAAAGTTGAAAGATGTTAGCTTTGTTTTTGTCATTTGCAAGGTAATAACACATGTAGCACGGTTGCTTCTCTGATATGTTTCTGGTTTTTGTTAATGGAGAACATCATTTTTTTACAATGAAGATTCAACATAGTTCAAACCCTTTGTCGATATCTTGCACGGAGAATTCGAAGTGAACCGGTTAATCAACCTCATTCTTTATTGTAGTCTTCATTGTATTTTCATCTTCGATGACTTTACCAAACATTTACATCTTATGCAGGTGTTATTGGTGTACTCCATCAAGTTATGAAAACTCAGGTTGCAGGGGCCTACAATTTCACTATTAGTATTTACAATGATTTTACAATGAGTATATAATTTCACTAGATTTTATGCATTACATTGATTCTGCAGTCCTGTTTTGAGTTTGACTTTTATGTCTTTCTATTCAGCTTGTTGATTATACAATATATGTAGATTTTATTTAGAGTCTTATATGCTAAAGGCTTCACAATTAATTTTTTTTATGATTCAATGTTTATAAGTTGTCCACATGTGATTCACTGATACAACTATGCAGTTAACAATACTTTATAATTGAAAATTACGCTGCATTAGTGAACTTCCTATTACAATTATAAGTCATGCCTTTAGCATTGAACATATTTGCTAAGATTTAGTGGATGGTTAACTTGTAACTTACTGCTATTCTGAATGACATGTTTAATGTAGAACTTCCATCAAGGCTATGTTATAACAAATTATCTTTCCTATAATATAATGAATAAATCCTAAACTTTATTTCAATTGGTATGGCATTTCTTTTTTTTGTCACATGAAAACTTTCTTTTTTATATTTAAATGGTCACTGTAGTTAATTAAAATTTATATTGTAGTTGTTCTAACAAGCTAAAGTAGTACTTCTATATATTGATCTGGTTCTTACAAGCTAAAGAAAGAATGAAACAAATGAAATTACTTATAATCAGTATGTGTTTACATAATATAACAGTCTCAAATTGAAGGCATTTTGCTTCAATGGAGTTGCTTCAGTTGTAACTATCATTCAAAAGTAAAATCAGATCAATGAGTAAGTACTCACAGCAGAACTATGTTAACTTCATTGAAAAGTAATAATTTGAAGGCATTTTGGTGAAATTGATTTGCTTCACTTTTACCTGTCATTGTTATAGTAAAAGTACCTACTCAATTAGAGCTAACCATCAGTACTTACTCAATGTGGTATCTGTTGTTCTTTTGATATCCGAAACTCCCAATTGTGTTCAACAGGTTTCCCATTTTTTTTCTTCTGCAAACTCAAGTAATTGAGTTAATTTTCAATCATAGAAAACATTATTATGTCTTACATTGATGTCACAATTACTCATACTGTATTATACAAAAGAAAAAAATGAAATTAACTAAGTCCTTAATTTTAAGAATAAACATTAAACAATAGCTAAATTAATCCTACAACATACAAATTCACTTTTTAAACTTGAGGATTCTGATCCAATATTCAACTTATTAGTTACTCTAAGTTAAAGTCATTGGGATAAATCAATCTAATTACCATAAAGCCCACAAAATTGACAATTTTCTAAGAACAGGAAAATCATAGACAAATATGTTGTAAATGTGCCTTAAAACCTTTATTGATGAAGAGAAAGAAAACATATTTTGGAGATTGGATTTACTGCGAAAATCGGAAGAAAAGTCGGGAAAAAAATTCGATCAGCTAATAGTTTCGTCCGTACGGTGAATAGTGTTATTTTGTACGGATGAATAATGTTGTCCGTACGGCGAATAGAGTTGTCCGTACGGTGAATAGTGTTTTCGAGTTTTCGGGCTTTTTTGATTCGGTCCATGGATCCATGTGATTTTGGGCTTTGTTTGTTGGGTATTTGCTATTATAAAAATGTATCTCTTATATGATTGGTGTGTGACAATCTTAGAGTTTACACCAACAAGGGGAGAGCAAAGGTTTAAAGGCATAACATAGGGTTTCAGTTATTCACAAGGAAAACCTTAGAAAAGCAAAGGTTTAGGAAAACCTTTAGAGTTGTTTAAGGCTATTGTGAAACACTGTTACACCTTGGGTTTGAGTGATTCACATATTGAGAGTTGAAGAGGTTAGGAAACACTTGGGTAGAAAATAAGGTTGTTCTTGGGAACCTGAAGGCGAAGGCTATTTTCTTGTAACTCATCTATAATCTCTTGTAACAGCTTTCTGAGTATAGTGAATTAGAGAGCCGCTCTCTCCCCCAGAGTAGATCGTTTGATCGAACTGGGTAAATAAACCTTTAGTTTTTTTCTTTCCTTATTCTGTTATATTATCTCTGTATGGATTATTATTGCTAAAGGCCATTTATTTTGGTTGTTATTGTTCTTTAACTCACAAATTAATATTGAATTTTGTCAAACTTCACAACAAGATTCACAACAACTGGTGCGGTGAGCGTGGAGCAAAGGGATATTGTTGACAAGTGAGCACCATGGTTAATAGATGACAGATCGAGAAATTTTCTGGTATATTCGGGTTATGGAAAGTTAAGATGCAAGAAATTTTAATTCAAGAGAAGTGTATCGATGCTTTGAAGAGTGAAGAATTGATGCCTGTAGGACTTACACAGGTACAGAAGACTAAGATGGTGGATAAGGCCAGGAGTGCCATTATCTTGTACCTTGGGGATAAAGTTCTAAGAGAAGTCGCCAGGGAGCAAACTGCGGTTGCTATGTGGGCAAAACATGAATCATTGTATATGACAAAGTCTTTGGCTCACAGGTTGTATCTGAAACAACAACTCTATTCATTCCGAATGGTGGAGAACAAATCCATAGTTGAGCAGCTCATAGAAATTCACAAGATTATCGATGATCTTGAGAATATTGAAGTGAAGATTGATGATGAGGATAAGGCTTTGCTCCTGTTGAGTTCATTGGAGAATCTTCACTCTCCGCATTTCTTTTCAAGATTATTTTTCATAAGACAAACTATTTGCGGTATTAGTGTTGTTCTATGCTATAAACAATGAGTTATGGAGGAAGAAAGAATTATGGAAGAAGAAGTTATGAAGGAAGAAACAATTATGGAAGAAGAAAGAATTATGGAAGAAGAAGAAGTTATGAAGGAAGAAAGAGTTTGTAAATTACCTTGGTGTTAATTGTTGAGAGAAGAGAAGAGTTGAATGTACGGAATCTTTCACTTGATCGATCGGATTAGACTTTCGCTTGATGCAATTCAACTTTGTGTTGATTTTGTTTAAATAACATTCTGTTAATGAATTGCCTCTTAAGAATAGTTTTTTTTTCCTTTCATTTCTTATTAAAAGGTGTAAATAATAATATGTTTTCGAGCATTAGCTTAAATTAAAATAGTATATTTAGTGTTAAGATATAAACTCTGGCAAATGTTTTCAACTTCGATCTGAATTTGGAAAGGAGACATATAAAAATTCAGTAAATGAAAGGTCATATGATTTGATTAAATACATTGATTGATATTGTATTTACTAGTCGTTATTATTTGGAGTCTTCAATAATTTTTCTCGAGGTTAGGGGCTCAAGAGATGTGGTCAAGGGATGTTTCGGATCATAAACTAATATGGATTAGGAGAAAGGAGATTGATTTGGGCCTAAGTCGTTCAAGTTTTTTTTCTAGTTGGATTAATCATCACGATTTCTTTCCATTAGTGAAATCGATTTGAAAGGCTAATGTGTCGGATGGTATAGTTGCGGAAGGCGATGGAAATTATTGTGTGCAATTAATGGAGGATCGATTGTTAGCTTCTTCTTTCATTTGGACTCCTATGCAGCGTCAGGAGAAAATGCTCGGGATGAAATCAAGGTGTAAGTCGATCAAGGAGGTGGATGATAATCAAGCATGGAGAAGTCCGGATGGTGAAAGTTTCAACTGATGACAATATTGCTGATATAATCACCAAGACATTGTCAAACAACAAGTTTTTCCACTCTATTCGGTTGATAAAATTGCATGATGAAAACTAGTTTGTTCTCTTGTTAATGTAAAGTTTGTTCCAAGGTGGAGATTTGTGGTATTTTGGATCGAACTCTAGTCTCGACGGAGATAGCTTCATGGTTCGACAAAGGTTTAGCATGTAGTCGAAGTTTGTTCACTTGCTGATTCTATATTCCGTAGTCAAAGTATGATCAAACATGCAATAGTCGAAATGCTAGGATTGTTAGGATGTCGAATTGGACATTGCTTGTAAGCCCAATTGTTAAGTTAGCTTGTAGCCTAAGTTAGCTTAGTAGTCTATAAATAGACTAGTTCTCTCAGATTGTTGAGAGAGAGGTTAACTGTTATTATTCACTTGTAAGTGAATAGTAAAGCAAGTTTTAACCAATTTCAATTCATCTTCTTCCTTCTTCTCTCTCTCTCCCCCTTTCGTAAAACGTAATAAGATTTTTTGTGTTTATTCAAGAAACTCAATATTTATCATATTTTGATTTGTTCTTGATGATATCAATTCACAACAATTACAATAAACAATCATCACTCTGATTATTCTTTTACATCTTCCTCAAGTGTCTTCCCTCCAAAAGTAATTTTTCAGTTCTCCAAAGTGTAACCTTTATTTCAAACTAATATGTGGAAAAAAAATTAGAGCACTAAACTTTTGTCTTTCTTCTCATTAAATATGTGTTGATAATGAACTATTAAGGTTGAAAGAATATTACGAAATAGTTCAATTTTACAATTCAACATGTAAGCGTGCATAATCTTAAAAAATATTTTCTTTGTTTGCTGTTCGAATTAGACGTTAACTTTTTCAAGAAAATCAACTATCTACCCATTACTAAAAATATGTAACCAAACTACCTAAATTACCCTTATAACTAATTTACTTAATGCCTAATTAAAGGGCAACATGGTAAAGAGCATATTCAAATAATATGGATTCACCTCCTCACTTTCTGATGCCACCTATCACTTTACTATTGGTCCATAATATCCCTTTTTTTTTTATCAATCTTTCCTCTCTTTTCTACTCATTATACTTATCACTTCCTCTCTCACCAGTCCAACTATTTCTTGCAAATCTGATTATCTTGCTTGTTTCATTTTCAAAAGGTAATGATATATTTTCATCACCTCTCCTCATATTTCTTACTACATTTTCAACTTTGAAGAACATGATTTTTGAACATGCATATCTCCTTATCTTCTGGTTTTCGTTAATGGAAACATGATTTTTAAACAATGAAGATTCTACATTTCTCATTCCAGGTCCTTATTTTTATGGTTTTGAAATATAAGTTCAAAATCAGAGGTTGAAAATATTTGTTTCCTCACTTTAAATCGATTCATTGTTCAAGGTTTTATGATGTCGAATGTTTCATGTTTTTTGAAGTCCAATGTTTCATGTTATTATCGTGTTTGTAAAAGTTGAAGAAAATATTAGTTTCTTCACTTTATATCGATTTACTGTAATCGATTTTTTTGATTTTTTTCATCATGCGTTTTTCAACATGTTCATCTTTTTCGAAGTCGAATGTTTCATGTTCGTACGGTGTTTTTAAAAGTTGAAAGATGTTGGCTTTATTTTTGTCATTTGCAAGGTAATTAACACATGTAGCACGGTTGCTTCTCTGATCTGTTTCTGGTTTTTGTTAATGGAGAACATCATTTCTTTACAATGGAGATTCAACATAGTTCAAACCCTTTGTCGATATCTTGCACGGAGAATTCGAAGTGAACCGGTTAATCAACCTCATTCTTTATTGTAGTCCTCATTGTATTTTCATCTTCGATGACTTTACCAAACATTTACTTCTTATATAGGTGTTATTGGTGTACTCCATCAAGTAATGAAAACTCAGGTTGCAGGGGCCTACAATTTCACTATTAGTATTTACAATGATTTTACAATGAGTATACAATTTCACTAGATTTTATGCATTACCTTGATTCTGCAGTCCTGTTTTGTGTTTGACTTTTATGTCTTTCTATTCAGCTTGCTGATTATACAATATATGTAGATTTTATTTAGAGTCTTATATGCTAAAGGCTTCACAATTAATTTTTTTTATGATTCAATGTTTATAAGTTATCCACATGTGATTCACTGATACACCTATGCAGTTAACATTACTTTATAATTGAAAATTACGCTGCATTAGTGAACTTCCTATTACAATTATAAGTCATGCCTTTAGCATTGAACATATTTGCTAAGATTTAGTGGATGGTTAACTTGTAACTTACTGCTATTCTGAATGACATGTTTAATGTAGAACTTCCATCAAGGCTATGTTATAACAAATTATCTTTCATATAATATAATGAATAAATCCTAAACTTTATATCAATTGGTATGGCATTTCTTTTTTTTTTTAGTCACATGGAAACTTTCTATTTTATATTTAAATGGTCATTGTAGTTGATTAAAATTTATATTGTAGTTGTTCTAACAAGCTAAAGAAGTACTTCTATATATTGATCTGGTTCTTACAAGCTAAAAAAAGAATGAAACAAATGAAATTACTTATAATCAGTCTGTGTTTACATAATATAACAGTCTCAATTTGAAGGCATTTTGCTTCAGTGGAGTTGCTTCAGTTGTAACTATCATTCAAAAGTAAAATCAGATCAATGAGTAAGTACTCACAGCATAACTATGATAACTTCATTGAAAAGTAATAATTTGAAGGCATTTTGGTGAAATTGATTTGCTTCAGTTGTAACTATCATTCAAAAATAAAATCATATCAATGAGTAAGTACTCACATCATAACTATGTTAACTTCATTGAAAAGTAATAATTTGAAGGCATTTTGGTGAAATTGATTTGCTTCACTTTTACCTGTCATTGTTATAGTAAAAGTACCTACTCATTTAGAGCTAACCATCAGTACTTACTCAATGTGGTATCTGTTGTTCTTTTGATATCCGAAACTCCCAATTATGTTCAACAGGTTTCCCATTTTTTTTCTTCTGCAAACTCAAGTAGTTGAGTTAATTTTCAATCATAGAAAACATTATTATGTCTTACATTGATGTCACAATTACTCATACTGTATTATACAGAAGAAAAAAAATGAAATTAACTAAATCCTTAATTTTAAGAATAAACATTAAACAATAGCTAAATTAATCCTACAACATACAAATTAACTTTTTAAACTTGAGGATTCTGATCCAATATTCAACTTATTAGTTACTCTAAGTTAAAGTCATTAGGATAAATCAATCTAATTACCATAAAGCACACAAAATTGAAAATTTTCTAAGAACAGGAAAATCATAGACAAATATGTTGTAAATGTGTCTTAAAACCTTGATGAAGAGAAAGAAAACATATTTTGGAGATTGCATTTACCGCGAAAATCGGTCGAAAATTCGGGAAAAAAATTCGGTCAGTTAATAGTGTCGTCCCTACGGTGAAAAGTGCTATTTGTACGGATGAATAGTGATGTCCGTATGGCGAATAGTGTTGTCCGTACGGTAAATAGTGTTTTCGAGTTTTCGGGCTTTTTCGATTTGGTCCACGGATCCATGTGATTTTGGGCTTTGTTTGTTGGGTATTTGCTATTATAAATATGTATCTCTTATATGATTATTGTGTGACAATCTTAAAGTTTACACCAACAAGGGAGAGCAAAGGTTTAAAGGCATAACATAGGGTTTCAGTTATTCACAAGGAAAACCTTAGAAAAGCAAAGGTTTAGGGAAACCTTTAGAGTTGTTTAAGGTTATTGTGAAACACTGTTACACCTTGGGTTTGAGTGATTCATATATTGATAGTTGAGGAGGTTGAGAAACACTTGGGTAGAAAATAGGGTTGTTCTTGGAAACCTGAAGGCGAAGGCTATTTTCTTGTAACTCATCTATAATCTCTTGTAACCGCTTTCTGAGTATAGTGAATTGGAGAGCCGCTCTCTCCCCCAAAGTAGATCATTTGATCAAACTGGGTAAACAAACCTTTAGTTTTTTTCTTGCCTTATTCTGTTATATTATCTCTGTATGGATTATTATTGCTAAAGACCATTTATTTTGGTTGTTATTGGTCTTTGACTCACAAATTGATATTGAATTTTGTCGTACTTCACAACAAGATTCACAACAAGTGGTGCGGTGAGAGTGGAACAAAGAGATATTGTTGACAAGTGAGCACCATGGTTAGTAGAGGACAGATCGAGAAATTTTTTGGTAACAATGACTTCGGGTTATGAAAAGTTAAGATGCAAGCAATTTTAATTCAAGAGAAGTGTATCGATGCTTTGAAGAGTGAATCATTGATTCCTGTAGGACTTACACAGGTACAGAAGACCAAGATGGTGGATAAGGCCAGGAGTGCCATTATCTTGTGTCTTGGGGATAAAGTTCTAAGAGAAGTCGTCAGGGAGCAAACTGCGGTTGTTATGTGGCCAAAACTTAAATCATTGTATATGACAAAGTCTTTGGCTCACAGGTTGTATCTGAAACAACAACTCTATTCATTTCGAATGGTGGAGAACAAATCCATAGTTGAGCAGCTCATAGAAATTCACAAGATTATCGATGATCTTAAGAATATTAAAGTGAAGATTGATGATTAGGACAAGGCTTTGCTTCTGTTGAGTTCATTACCCAAATCCTTTGAGCACTTTAAGGATGCCTTTTTTTATGGTAAGGAAGGTACTATTACTTTGGATGAAGTCCAGACGGCGGTGAAATCCAAAGAATTTTCAAAGTCGAAAAATTTGAAGATTGAAGATAGTGGTGAAGGCTTAAATGTGTCAAGAGAAGGAGGTGAGCGTAAAGGGATGCCCAAATTAAAGAGGTATGACAAGTCAAAGGTAAAATGTTTTAATTGTTAGAAAATCGGTCACTTTAAAAGGGATTGTCTTGAAAGAAATGTCAATGAAGATTCTGTTCAAGTTGTAGTTGCATTGGGTGAGGAAAGTTATGAGGATGCCGAAACACTAATAGTATCGAGTTTGGAAACTCAAGATTGTTGGGTCATTGACTCAGGCTGCTCTTATCACATGTGTCCAAGAATAGAATACTTTGAAACTTCGAAGATGGTGCAAGGTGGAGTAGTCCACCTTGATAATAATAAGGCATGCAAGGTTCATGGTATTGGTGCGGTCAGATTTAAAATGTTTAATGATCATGAACTTCTTATTCACAATGTGAGGTATGTTCCAGAACTCAAGCGAAATTTGTTATCTATAAGTATGTTTGATGATCTAGGCTATTGTACTAGAGTTGAACGTGGAGTGTTGAAAATTTCGCGTGATGAATTGATTATTGCTAAAGGGTCTAAAATATGTGGTCTATATATTTTAGAATGTTCAAATGTTATTATTCATTCATCTTTAACTAGTGGAGGCTTTCATGACAAGGAAGAGCTATGGGATTTGAGTTTAAGGCATTATGAATGCCTTGAGAAAGTTTCAGAGGAGTACAATGAATTTTTCAGAAATCAAGGGATAGAAATGCATGTTACCACTGAGTTGTTATTAAGTTTTTGGGGAAGAGCTGAGGTTAAAATAACTTACTTGGTTGGTAGAGAATTTCTTCAGAAGAAGAATAGTGAAAACCAAGGGAGAAACCTGGGAGAAACTATAACGGAGAAAACTCAGTTTGAGGTGGAGTTTCCTACAATGGATGCTAGCAGTAGTGAGGGAACGGTTACAGAGATCTTTGATTATCATTTGACTAATGATAAGGTAAGAAGGGTTATTGTAGCATCTCAAAGGGACAATTATGCTAGCCATGGATATTATGTTTTTAATGTGCCTTAAAGACTGCAAAATAAAAGAAGAAAAACTTTCAGGGAGGCATTTGAAAACAGGTGGAGTCAAGGGTGGTTGAAAAATCATACTTGCAGGCTTGTTAAATTACCTAGGCAGAAAAGGGTAATTGGGAACAAGTGGATGCAAGTTGCGAGATCAAGATTCAAGGGTTGCTTGAATTTGATCAAAGTTATTGATTAAAGTTTTAACTTAATAGAGAGCAGCAATGTTGTTGATTGTTAAATTGGTATCAACACGGTTTAAAGTCAAGGTTGAGATTGTTGTAAATGTGCCTTAAAACCTTTGTTGATGAAGAGAAAGAAAACATATTTTAGAGATTGCATTTACAGCGAAAATTAGATGTTTTAGAAAGTCGGACGAAGATTCGAGAAAAAAAATCGGTCGGTGAATAGTGACGTCTGTACGGTGAATAGTGTTGTCCGTACGGTGAATATTGTTTTCGAGTTTTTGGGATTTCTCGATTCGGTCCATGGATCCATATGATTTTGGGCTTTGTTTGTTGGGTATTTGCTTTTATAAATATGTATCTCTTATATGCTTGGTGTTTGACAATCTTAGAGTTTACACCAACAAGGGAGAGTAAGGGTTTAAAGTCATAACATAAGGTTTCAGCTATTCACAAGGAAAACCTTAGAAAAGCAAAGGTTTAGGGAAACCTTTGGAGTTGTTTATGGTTATTATGAAACATTGTCACACCTTGCGTTTGAGATATTCATATATTGAGATTTGGAGAGGTTGAGAAACACTTGGGTAGAAAATACGGTTGTTCTTGGGAACCTAAAGGCGAAGGCTATTTTCTTGTAACTCATTTGTAATCTCTTGTAACAACTTTCTGAGTATAATGAATTGGAGAGCTGCTCTCTCCCCCAAAGTAGATCGTTTGATCGAACTGGGTAAACAAACCTTCAGTTTTTTTCTTGCCTTATTCTGTTATATTATTTGTATACGGATTATTATTGCCGAAGACCATTTATTTTGGTTGCTATTGTTCTTTGCCTCACAAATTGATATTGAATTTGTCGTAATTCACAACAAGATTCACAACATTATTCTTCTGCAAACTCAAGTAGTTGAGTTAATTTCCAGTCATAAAAAACATTGTTATGTCTTACATTGATGTCACAATAACTCATAATTGTATTATACAGAAGAAAAAAATGAAATTAACTGAGACCTTGATTTTAAGAATAAACATTAAACAATAGCTAAATTAATCCTACAACATACAAATTCACTTTTTAAACTTGAGGATTCTAATCCAATATTCAACTTATTAGTTACTCTAAGTTAAAGTCATTGGGATAAATCAATCTAATTACCATAAAGCACATAAAAAATTGACAATTTTCTAAGAACAGGAAAATCATAGACAAATATATTGGAAAAGGAGATAATAAAACAAAAAAGATTTATTCTTTTTGGAAAAGTGATCAATTATTGAAGTTGAACCGGAAAAGTAGAGGTAATTAGTAACGTCAAATTAACAAACAACTGCAAGAATAAATTTTTTTAGCACCAAGCCACTATTGTTTTAAAGGCAAAAATACAGAGATAAATTGCATATTGTCATCCATCTTTAATTGCACATTGTGTAAAACTTACTGAAAATTACTTTTCACACTTATTCATTTGAATGCAACTACATTAAACCAAAAGTACTTACTTAATTTTATATTTTTACAACAAATGACCCTGAACACTATTTCATTTGAATATAACTGACTTTAACCAAAAGGACATTCGCAAATATTTAGTCATTGATTGCAAATGGCTTTACTAACTTTATCGAGTAGAACCTATAACTTTTCAGCTATAGCTATATATAATGACTATAAAATACTCACCTAGACGGGCATTGATAAACACGTTATAGCATGTTAAGAATCAAGTACAGATACAATAGGAAAAAGTTCTGCGGTTTTCCTTCTTATGTTAATATATTGCTTATGAATATACTTCATTGCTGCTATGGAAAAGCACATAGGGTGTAAACTCATTTAAACTTGTCTTCTATGAGATTGACATTTGGTACATAGGTTGATATGAAAAGATATGCAGAATCACTACAACATCTCATGTGCTGTTGATTGGTGGTTTGAAGGGACATTTGCTGTACACCGTGACAAATGTACTACCTCTTTTAGCTACATTTTGTACCTATCTCATACAAAGGTCCATGCTTTTTCTCTACATTTACAAAGCACATGTCTACATCACTATAATAGCTTATTTGTTGTCAAGTCTAGATCAAGGTGATATTGACGGCTCTGATAGAAAAATGAGAAGGACTGGTTTCATTGTCAAGTGTTGTAGATGTAAGAAACCATGTCACAACAAGCTTACTTGCAAGGTGACACCAGCTAGTCAACAAGGAGCCACTCAAGCATCCCAACAAGCATCACAAAATCCATCCCATTAAGGTACTTTAGCATCACAACAAATAGCCCAACAAGTTACTCCAGTATCACTACAAGCATACCAACAAGTTTCTCCAGCAACACAACAAACATCCCAACAAGTTACTCAAGGAGCCACACAAACATCCCAACAAGTTACTCAAGGAGTCACTAAAGCATCCCAACAACCATCTTATGAAAGGGAGAATAAGCAACCAGTTAAGAGGGCATCTCAAGCAGCTAGTGAAGCATCCCAACAATCAACTCATGGGAGGGCCAAGAAGTTACCAGTCAGAAGACCAACTAAACAAATTGTACCACTAGGACCTACAACTAGATTGAGTGTAACCAAGACTGTTGTTGGGCCAACAACAAGAAATACAACCTAACTAAGAGATCCACACCAAACTGGAAAATTTAGTTTAGCATAGGTTTTATAATCTGGCATTTTGTCTGTTGTTCTTTGTTTACAGTTGTTAGGTTAAGTTTGAACCTGTGTCTTTTGTTTCTTTTGAACCTATGCATTATGATGTCTTTTGAACACGTGCAGTTCCTTTTGGATATGTAATGACTTTGAATATTAGTGGTTTACACCATATTAGTAATGATTTAAGTGCTTTGATTTATCTATTTGAGTATAAACCAACTATGTGTGGTATAAACCAACTCATAAATTGTTGGTATACATAATTGAATGAACAAACATGTTGGTATACATAATTGTTGGTAAACACAACCAAATGTAACACCACATATTGGTATACATAATTGGTATAAACATGTTGGTATACTAAATTGTAAACATAACCAATTCTAACACCACATATTGGTATACATAATTGGTACAGACATGATTGTAATAACCAATTGTAACACCACCTATTAGTATTAAATGATAACACACATATTGGAATTAATTGATAAAACTGGTATAACTGATAAGGAAATCATATTGATTTCAACATAATGGTACACACATATTCAATCTGATACAAACATATTCAAACTGTTACAAATATTATGCCACCACAACTATTCAATCTGATACAAACATATTCAATATGTTCCAACATTTTAACTACAACCACAACTAAAACCATACAAAACATGCTTCTTCTTCATTTGAATTTGTAGCTCTCTTAACTATATCTTCATTCCATCATTTGTTTTCCTCACATACTCCACCTCCATTTTTGCTGCATCAAGTTCATTTTTAAGCTTCTCCAACCTACTCTTTTGCTTCATCATAAACTGGTCTATCTCATCTGCCACATCCTCATAGAACCAATCAAAATATCCACAACCAGCTTGTGTTACACCCTGTGTAATTCACATGTTGTCTATATCAGAATAACCAGAAAAGAAGAAAAAATTGAAATTAGTTCTTACATTATAATGACGACATCCCCAAAATTGTTTCCCAGAGTTTGTAACAGTTGAGGCCCTGCAAAGAACAACCATTTATCCACAGCGACATATGGGTTTCCATCGCAACTTGATTCCATACTACCACAACTCTTCAAATTGGATTCGTTTGAACAGTGCCAAGAGTTCTTTGATGATGAAAATTTCATTTTCCACAACCAATTTCAATGTTGACCTCTCCAATTAGAAGAACCCTAATTCAATTTGGGGAGAATTCTCGCAAGAGAATCATTAAGAGATGAAGGGAGAGATATAACGAAGAAGATGATATATAAAATCACATCAGTTGCCACGTACACAAAAAAAAAACGTCCGTTTCAGCCAAATGGATGGAAAGGACCACTGTGGCACTATTTGAAAAATTAAAGGATCACTTTGGAACTTTTTAAAATTAAGGGACCAAAATTGACCCCAGGGTAAAATTAAGGGACCAAAAAGGGTATTTTACCAACTGAAAAAAAAAAAGACTATCCCGTCCAGCAAATCGGAGAGCGCCAACTCTAGCCTTGGCGCTAAAACATCCAAGATATTTTTATTTTGTTCATAACTTCTCTCTGTTTGGCATTTGAAGATGCTAACATGCCAAAACAAATTTCTATAGGAACATCCCTCCGCTAATGATATGTCCAACATTAAATATTCGTTGCCTGTGTCCACAATTTCTCCTTCAGTCCACCTAGGCATCATCAAAGAAGTTGTCGGGGAGGTTAATATCGACAAACCACCAGTGGTGATTGAAAAAAAATTATGGAACAGGAGAAAGAAACAATTGAAAGCCAACATCCTGAGGAATCATCTTCTGACTCCGAAAGTTGAGATTTCAACTGTACAGACATGGACTTGGATACCGAGGAGGATGTTTCTCAGAACGAAAAACGAGATGCTGACGATTTTGCCGAAGAAAATCCCAAACAAACTGACACCTCCCACAAAGAACATGAAAATGTATCGTATATTTAACTCAATTTGCATGTGTTTTGATGTCATTTATTTAGATTTTGTTGTGTTACATTGGTATTCTTCCTCGTGTTTCAGGTAATAATCACACAATGATAACGACAAAGAAAAACAATAAGAAATGGAAGAAAATGTAGAAAATTACACGTTTCAGGCTATCATGACGGGCTATGCCCAACCATGATGCACATCATGCCAATACCAGCACCACAATAAGCAAAACCGTCTTGAATAATGTGGGAAGAAAGCTTAAGATGGGTAAATTGGGTCATCAGCTGTATCACGACCTTCACGGTCATGACAGACAAAATGTCAGAAGCGTGACGCCCCACATGACTCTGAAATCTAGATTTTTTGCCCACAACTCAACTGTCAATTTTTCCCATCTCCACCACTTTCTCCATCACTTTAGCACGATCCTAATAACCTGCAGTGTGAGTATTAGCCTATAAAAATAGGCCTTTACATCAACCTCCAAAAGTATCCTTTTTGATTGACAAAGTGCTAACTAAAATTTATTTTTGAATACTCTTTTACATCTTCCTCGAGTGTTTTACTTCCAAAAGTAGTCTTTCTGTTCTTCAAAGTGTAACATTTATTTCGCATCAACATGTGGAAAATTAGAGCATTAAGCTCTTGTCTTTCTTCTCATTAAATAGATGTTGATAGTAAACTATTGGGATTGGAAGAATATTACAAAATAGCCCAATTTTACAATTTAACATGTCAATGAACCATCGTCACTCTGAATACTCTTTTACATCTTCCTCGAGTGTTTTACTTCCAAAAGTAGTCTTTCTGTTCTTCAAAGTGTAACATTTATTTCGCATCAACATGTGGAAAATCAGAGCATTAAGCTCTTGTCTTTCTTCTCATTAAATAGGTGTTGATAGTAAACTATTGGGATTGGAAGAATATTACAAAATAGCCCAATTTTACAATTTAACATGTCAATGAACCATCGTCACTCTGAATGCTCTTTTACATCTTCCTCGAGTGTTTTACTTCCAATAGTAGTCTTTCTGTTCTTCAAAGTGTAACATTTATTTCGCATCAACATGTGGAAAATTAGAGCATTAAGCTCTTGTCTTTCTTCTCATTAAATAGGTGTTGATAGTAAACTATTGGGATTGGAAGAATATTACAAAATAGCCCAATTTTACAATTTAACATGTCAATGAACCATCGTCACTCTGAATACTCTTTTACATCTTCCTCGAGTGATTTACTTCCAAAAGTAGTCTTTCTGTTCTTCAAAGTGTAACATTTATTTCGCATCAACATGTGGAAAATTAGAGCATTAAGCTCTTGTCTTTCTTCTCATTAAATAGGGGTTGATAGTATACTATTGGGATTGGAAGAATATTACAAAATAGCCCAATTTTACAATTTAACATGTAACACCGCATAATTATATATGAATTAGATTTTAACTTCTTCACAAAAATTATAACCCTAGATGTAAACTTTTATTTTCCGCTAGTTTCACCTTAATTTGTTCTTATCAAACTCTAGATATACACAAACACGATGCACTATGTATAAAGTGCACCCCATTCCCTCGTTTTTGCTTACGTTGACTCTGTAAAATTCCTACTCGTATAACGGGCAGCACTCGTATACATGGCGCGGCGTGTTTTTACCAGTTGCAGCTAAAGTTATTTCCTTCGTGAAACACCTAGTGTCTTGCGGGTCGAATTTAATATTTTTTTCAGTTGTGTGAGATTGAGCATCAATTAGAATACTTTCATAATTAATAATTCGTATATTGATACTAATTAAAATAACCCACAGATACATTCTAATTAGTAATGAAACCTAATCTTAAAAAAAAAACTAGTAATTGTAAAATGTAGGGTTACTCACCAAAACTATAATACCCTAACCTTTGGGAGTGAATATCTTGCCCCGAAAATAGGGACTAATGGCCAAGCGCTGAGGCCATTATAAAAACCCTCTTAAATGAAAGGGTCAGGTATTATAAATCATCCTAAGACATACTCACTTTGTACTTGCCTTCTCTTCTCCCGATTCTTACTTTAGCATCAGAGTGTCTTGCAGGTACACCTCCTCCTCATCTTTGAAACGAAGCATCGCAGACGAAGTCTCTGGCCTACTTCAGGTTCTAATGTGCAAGTAAGATCAGGAAGGAATCGAAGGAGTGATGTTGAAGCGATTTAAGGCAAGGTTGGTTGTTAGGGAGTTTACTCAGAAATAAAGTGTCAACTTTAATGATGTGTTCTCACCTGTTGTAAAGCATATATCCATTAGAATGTTGTTAGCCATTGTGGCAAAGTTCGACCTAGAACTTGAACAGATGAATGTGAAGACAACCTCCCTGTATGGTGATCTAGATGAAACAATCCTGATAAGGCAGCCTGAGGGGTATGTAGAAAAAAAGGGAAGATTATGTGTGCAAGTTGAATAGGTCTTTGTATGGCCTGAAACAATCTCCTTGATAATAGAATAGGAGATTCGACAAGTTCATGACACACATCGGTTTCACTAGGAGCCAGTTCGACCACCGTGTTTGCTTTAGATTTTGACCTGGAAAGTCAATTCTTATTTTGTTACTTTATGTGGATGACATCCTCATTACAAGCAACAGTGTCGAGGATGTTATGAAGGTGAAGGTTGAACTCGATAAGGAGTTTGACATGAAGGATTTGGGAGCTGCCTTCAGAATTTTTGGGATTGACATCTAGAGAGATAGGAAGCATTCAAGATTATGCTTATCTTAACAGACATACCTGAAGAAGATTCTTGACAAGTTTGGTGTGTCGAATTCAAAGCCTGTTCTAACACCGACTAATCCTTACTACAAGCTAATTACGACTCAAAGTCCTAGTACTGAAGTTGAAAGAGCCTATATGAATAGTATCCCATATGCTAGTATAGTAGGTTCTTTGATGTATGTTATGGTCTATACGAGGCCATACATATCCTACCGATTAATCCTTGTAAGCAGGTATATGGCCAATCTTGGGATGGCGCCCTGGCAAGCATTAAATTGGATTCTAAGGTACATAATTAGGTATCTGAGTAGAGTCCTGATTTATGGTGAAGCCTGTGGTGATGATAGCAAAGTCAAAATCGAAAGATTTGTCGACTTTGAGTATGCACGTTGTAAGGATTTTAGAAAGTCTATTTTCAGATATGTGTTCACTATGTTTGACACAACAATCAGTTGGAAAACAATACTTCAGAAGGTTGTTGCCTTATCAACCACTGAAGCGGAGTATATTACCCTCACTGAATATGTGAAAGAAGCATTATGACTTGAAGGATTTGCTAAGTAGCGGAAACTTCAAGATCGAGTTATCATTGTTAAATGTGATAGTCAAAGTGCAATACACCTGTCGAAGAATTCAACATGTCATGAGCGAATCAAGCACACCGATGTGAGGTTGCACTTCATCAGAGAGATAATCAAACATGGAGAAGTCCAAGTGTTGAAGGTTTTCACTCATGACAATATTGCTGATATGATCACCAAGACATTGCCAAGTAGCAAGTTTTCCACTGTATGCAGTTAATAAAGCTGCATGATGAAAGCTCCAAAAGTGGTTTTTCTATTCTCCAAAGTGTAACCTTTATTTCGAATCAATATGTGGAAAAAAAATTAGAGCACTAATCTCTTATCTTGCTTCTCATTAAATATGTGTTGATAATGAGCTATTAAGGTTGAAAGAATATTACGAAATAGTTCAATTTTACAATTCAACATATAACCATGCATAATCGTAAAAAATATTTTCTTTGTTTGCCGTTCGAATTAGAGCTTAACTTTTTCAAGAAAATTATAACATTAGAAATTAACTTTTACTCCCCGCTTGTTTCACCTTAATTGTACCTATGAAACTTTAGATATAAGCAAAATAATGAACATTGATAAACTCTGAATCACAAAAACATGATGCACTATGTATAGGGGTCAAAAAAGCCCTATATAATAAAATCCTAATGTTTAAACCCCCTATTTGAACTTTTTTTTTTGTCCCTTATTACATAAATATTTTTTTAGTCTTTTATTTTTAAGCCCTCTTATATTATTCTTTTTTAAAAAAAATTAATTTTAAAAATAATTTTAAAAAAAAAGTCGATTTTTTCGAAAATAAAAAAATTTGATTTTTTCGAAAATATAAAAAGTTGATTTTTTCCAAAAAAAAGTCATTTTTTTGAAAATAAAAAACAATTGAAATAAAAAAGTCGATTTTTTTAAAAAATAAAAATATTAATTTTTTTCAATAGTTAAAAATAGTCGATTTTTTCGAAAATGAAAAAAATTTAAATTTTTTTAAAAAATCCGATTTTTTAAAAAAATAAAAAAATGATTTTTTCTAATAAATTATTTTAATTTTTTCTAAAAATATCATTTTTTTTTTAAATGTCAGTTTTTTAAAAATGTTAGGTCTGGATGCTCTTCTTAAGTTTTAAGAGCCCTAGGAGACATACTTAATTTATGACTCATTTTTCTTTAAAATTTTGAATTTCTTATATTTTTAGAGCTTTAAAAATTAGGCTCCAACCACTTACTTTGACGGCTCTAACACTGTATAAAGTGCACCCCATTCCCTAGTTTTTGCTTACGTTGACTCTATAAAATTTTTATAACGGGCTGCACTCATATACATGGCGCGGTGTGTTTTTTCCAGTCGCATCTAAAGATATTTCCTTCATGAAACGTGCCACACCTAATGTCTTGCGTGTTGAATTTTGTACTTTTTGCACTTTCTAATAGTTTTTTTTGTTAATTGTTTCAAAAAAAAAAATTCCAATTGTGTGTCAGTCACATGGTAGAAAGCAATAAGGTAACCAGGGTTAAATTGAAAATTAAATTTCACAATTGTTTAGAATCTATTTCACTTACATATCTCATACAAAGTATTAAAAATTGGAGTAAGATTGAGCTAACTTCCATCAATCAGAATACTTTTATAATTAATAGTTCATACATTGATAATAATCAAAATAACCCACAGATACATTCTAATTAGTAATGAAACCTAATATTAAAAAAAACTAGTAATTGTCAAATGTAGGGTTACTCGTAATGAAACCTAATCCTTGCAATGGTTTCAGCAGCGAATAAAGTAGTAGAATCCGATGACGGCATTGAGGATAGGAAAAAGAAAGATTTCCTCGGTGAAGTCCACCGAAGACGGAAGGATCCAATGGAAGAATCTAGGGAAACAGAATTTGCAAAGGAGTAAGATGCATAAATTTTCAAACATCACCATTTTGAGATTCAGTATTGTGTTGAAATTGAAGCGGTGCATGAGCATGGTGGAGGCAACCATAGGAAAGAGCATGCGTGGAGCAGTGATATTGAACGATGGATTGATCCAGCGGACGAGGCGAGGGACGTAGAAGTGAAAAAAGAAAGAGAGGCATGCGTAGAATATGAACTCTGATGTCATATTCATTGTAACGAATGTAGCGATCCAATCCATGAAAGGAGGGAGAAAGAACTCAAAACAGAGTGTGTATGTTATATGATAAAATAACTCTGTGATTGCCATTGATTGCCGATACTCCAAAATCCTGTTTTCTTCAATTGATTGCCGAACAACTCAATAATACCTTCTTCTTTCTCTAAACCCTATATATAGAGAGATTTTATCACACGTTGGGTTCATTTTTTAGCCAAAAAAATCTCAACAAACTATTAATATCTATTTTCTCAATTAACTTTTTTTATTAATGTCTAATATTTTAGAAATTAATTTGTTTAATATAATTTAATTTTGTTATTTTTTAATTTGATTGTATTTTTAAAAAATATAAATATTATTTATTTTATTTAATAAAACTAAATTACACGTTTCACTTTAATTTAGCCACCAAAAACTCTTTTTGTTTTGGAAACTAACAGAGTTGTTATTAACAAACTCAAACAAGACTTAAAACTTAAACGTTACTCTGGGGAGGGAATTGTTCATTGTTTAAATTCTCTGTGTTTTTTCACAAATTTTATAAAATTTCGAAAATAAAAATTTTATAAAGGCCACTAGTCTACCCTCTTGTACCAACATGCATGGCTCCTAACTCCGTGTTAAAATTCTGGAATTGCTTCAAACTCATCAACATTTCATACAGATTCTCCGACGTTGCATCCTGAAAATGACCCAACAAAGCTCTTCGCAATTGAATTCAGGAAATGCGTTTTGTACGAGCTTCCCACCACTAAAATCAACTGAGCGCCTTAGCTTCAAAACAAATTGAAGCAGCGAGCGAGCACCTTGATGAAAAAATTTCGTCCAGCATGATAAATCCAACCATAAGGATTCTCATAATGTTAACAACACAGCATCCACATAATTTCCAACAACCTAAAGGGCCTTACATAATTAATCGATCTCAACAGAGAAATGATATTTACAAAAGCATGAACAATAAAGCAAGCATAATGTTGTTATTAAAGATTCCAATCACGGACCGTACATTATTGATATGAAGAATACCCTATCTGTTTCTAAATCTAATATTCACTTTTCACATCTCAAGATTGAAATAGGAAACAGATGTATAGGCCTAATGTCATCACTATGATGATTCCAGGGATGACAAAATCACTCTTCATGTGCCACTTTGTTACTCTTTGATACATTAAATACAGCATATACCCAACGAAAATAGCCAGTACTATGCACATTCTAGCAAATAACGGCGCCATTGCGTAACACCTGCAATTAAATTGCACCAAATGTAATCAAAGTCAGTCACCAATCTATATAATTTCTAAACGCATTTCTTAAAATACAAACTATGAATACTTGCTTCTTTCTTAAAATACACAACATCAAGATTCATTGAAATCTCCACTCTTCTTTTCAAGATTCATTGGAGAATCTTCACTCTCCGCATTTCTTTTCAAGATTATTTTTCATAAGACAAGCTATTTGCAGTATTAGTTTTGTTCTATGCTATAAACAATGAGTTATGGAGGAAGAAAGAATTATGGAAGAAGAAGAAGTTATGAAGGAAGAAGCAATTATGGAAGAAGAAAGAATAATGGAAGAAGAAAGAGTTTGTAAATTACCTTGGTGTTAATAGTTGAGAGAAGAGAAGAGTTGAATGTACGGAATCTATCACTTGATCGGATTAGACTTTCGCTTGATGCAATTCAACTTTGTGTTGATGTTGTTTAAATAACATTCTGTTAATGAATTGCCTCTTAAGAATAGTTTTTCTTTTTCTTTTTTCCTTTCATTTCTTATTAATAGGTGTAAATAATAATATGTTTTCGAGCATTAGCTTAAATTAAAATAGTATATTTAGTGTTAAGATATAAACTCTGGCAAATGTTTTCAACTTCGATCTGAATTTGGAAAGGAGACATATCAAAAATTCAGTAAATGAAAGGTCATATGATTTGATTAAATACATTGATTGATATTGTATTTACTAGTCGGTATTATTTGGAGTCTTCAATAATTTTTCTCGAGGTTAGGGGCTCAAGAGATGTGGTCAAGGGATGTTTTGGATCATAAACTAATATGGATTAGGAGAAAGGAGATTGATTTGGGGCCCAAGTCGTTCAAGTTTTTTTTCTAGTTGGATTAATCATCACGATTTCTTTCCATTAGTGAAATCGATTTGAAAGGCTAATGTGTTGGATGGTATAGTTGCGGAAGGCTATGGGAATTATTGTGTGCAATTAATGGAGGATCGATTGTTAGCTTCTTCTTCCATTTGGACTCCTATGCAGCGTCGGGAGAAAATGCTCATGATGAAATTAAGGTGTAAGTCGATCAAGGAGGTGGATGATAATCAAGCATGGAGAAGTCTGGATGGTGAAAGTTTCAACTGATGACAATATTGCTGATATAATCACCAAGACATTGTCAAACAACAAGTTTTGCCACTATATTCGGTTGATAAAATTGCATGATGAAAACTAATTTGTTCCCTTGTTAATGTAAAGTTTGTTCCAAAGTGGAGATTTGTGGTATTTTGGATCAAACTCTAGTCTCGACGGAGATAGCTTCATGGTTCGACAAAGGTTTAGCATGTAGTCGAAGTTTGTTCACATGCTAATTCTATATGCCGTAGTCAAAGTATGATCAAACATGCAATAGTCGAAATGCTAGGATTGTTATTGGACATTGCTTGTAAGCCCAATTGTTAAGTTAGCTTGTAGCCTAAGTTAGCTTTGTAGTCTATAAATAGACTAGTTCTCTCAGGTTGTTGAGAGAGAGGTTAATTGTTATTATTCACTTGTAATCTTTGTACCTTTATTAAGTAAGTGAATAGTAAAGCAAGTTTTAAACAATTTCAATTCATCTTCTTCCTTCTTCTCTCTCTCTCTCTCTCTCTCTTTCTCTCTCTCTCTCTCTCTCTCTCTCTCTCTCTCTCTCTCTCTCTCTCTCTCTCTCTTTCGTAAAACGTAATAAGATTTTTTGTGTTTGTTCAAGAAACTCAATATTTATCATATTTTGATTTGTTCTTGATGATATCAATTCACAACAATTACAATAAACAATCATCACTCTGATTACTACCTACCCATTACTAAAAACATGTAACCAAACTACCTAAATTACCCTTATAACTAATTTACTTAATGCCTAATTAAAGGGCAACATGGTAAAGAGCATATTCAAATAATATGGATTCACCTCCTCACTTTCTGATGCCACCTATCACTTTACTATTGGTCCATAATATCCCTTTTTTTTTGTTTTATCAATCTTCCCTCTCTTTTCTACTCATTATACTTATCACTTCCTCTCTCATCCGTCCAACTATTTCTTGCAAATCTGCTTATCTTGCTTATTTCATTTTCAAAAGGTAATGACATATTTTCATCACCTCTCCTCATATTCCTTACTGCATTTTCAACTTTGAAGAACATGATTTTTGAACTTGCATCTCTCCTTATCTTCTGGTTTTCGTTAATGGAAACATGATTTTTAAACAATGAAGATTCTACATTTCTCATTCCAGGTCCTTATTTTTATGGTTTCGAAATATAAGTTCAAAATCTGAGGTTGAAAATATTTGTTTCCTCACTTTAAATCGATTCATTGTTCAAGGTTTTATGATGTCGAATGTTTCATGTTTTTTGAAGTCCAATGTTTCATGTTATTATTGTGTTTGTAAAAGTTGAAGAAAATATTAGTTTCTTCACTTTATATCGATTTACTGTAATCGATTTTTTGATTTTTTTCATCATCCATTTTTCAACATGTTCATCTTTTTCGAAGTCGAATGTTTCATGTCCGTACGGTGTTTTTAAAAGTTGAAAGATGTTAGCTTTGTTTTTGTCATTTGCAAGGTAATAACACATGTAGCACGGTTGCTTCTCTGATCTGTTTCTGGTTTTTGTTAATGGAGAACATCATTTTTTTACAATGAAGATTCAACATAGTTCAAACCCTTTGTCGATATCTTGCACGGAGAATTCGAAGTGAACCGGTTAATCAACCTCATTCTTTATTGTAGTCTTCATTGTATTTTCATCTTCGATGACTTTACCAAACATTTACATCTTATGCAGGTGTTATTGGTGTACTCCATCAAGTTATGAAAACTCAGGTTGCAGGGGCCTACAATTTCACTATTAGTATTTACAATGATTTTACAATGAGTATATAATTTCACTAGATTTTATGCATTACATTGATTCTACAGTCCTGTTTTGAGTTTGACTTTTATGTCTTTCTATTCAGCTTGTTGATTATACAATATATGTAGATTTTATTTAGAGTCTTATATGCTAAAGGCTTCACAATTAATTTGTTTTATGATTCAATGTTTATAAGTTGTCCACATGTGATTCACTGATACAACTATGCAGTTAACAATACTTTATAATTGAAAATTACGCTGCATTAGTGAACTTCCTATTACAATTATAAGTCATGCCTTTAGCATTGAACATATTTGCTAAGATTTAGTGGATGGTTAACTTGTAACTTACTGCTATTCTGAATGACATGTTTAATGTAGAACTTCCATCAAGGCTATGTTATAACAAATTATCTTTCCTATAATATAATGAATAAATCCTAAACTTTATTTCAATTGGTATGGCATTTCTTTTTTTTGTCACATGAAAACTTTCTTTTTTATATTTAAATGGTCACTGTAGTTAATTAAAATTTATATTGTAGTTGTTCTAACAAGCTAAAGTAGTACTTCTATATATTGATCTGGTTCTTACAAGCTAAAGAAAGAATGAAACAAATGAAATTACTTATAATCAGTATGTGTTTACATAATATAACAGTCTCAAATTGAAGGCATTTTGCTTCAATGGAGTTGCTTCAGTTGTAACTATCATTCAAAAGTAAAATCAGATCAATGAGTAAGTACTCACAGCAGAACTATGTTAACTTCATTGAAAAGTAATAATTTGAAGGCATTTTGGTGAAATTGATTTGCTTCACTTTTACCTGTCATTGTTATAGTAAAAGTACCTACTCAATTAGAGCTAACCATCAGTACTTACTCAATGTGGTATTTGTTGTTCTTTTGATATCGGAAACTCCCAATTGTGTTCAACAGGTTTCCCATTTTTTTTCTTCTGCAAACTCAAGTAATTGAGTTAATTTTCAATCATAGAAAACATTATTATGTCTTACATTGATGTCACAATTACTCATACTGTATTATACAAAAGAAAAAAATGAAATTAACTAAGTCCTTAATTTTAAGAATAAACATTAAACAATAGCTAAATTAATCCTACAACATACAAATTCACTTTTTAAACTTGAGGATTCTGATCCAATATTCAACTTATTAGTTACTCTAAGTTAAAGTCATTGGGATAAATCAATCTAATTACCATAAAGCCCACAAAATTGACAATTTTCTAAGAACAGGAAAATCATAGACAAATATGTTGTAAATGTGCCTTAAAACCTTTATTGATGAAGAGAAAGAAAACATATTTTGGAGATTGGATTTACTGCGAAAATCGGAAGAAAAGTCGGGAAAAAAATTCGATCAGTTAATAGTTTCGTCCGTACGGTGAATAGTGTTATTTTGTACGGATGAATAATGTTGTCCGTACGGCGAATAGAGTTGTCCGTACGGTGAATAGTGTTTTCGAGTTTTCGGGCTTTTTTGATTCGGTCCATGGATCCATGTGATTTTGGGCTTTGTTTGTTGGGTATTTGCTATTATAAAAATGTATCTCTTATATGATTGGTGTGTGACAATCTTAGAGTTTACACCGACAAGGGAGAGCAAAGGTTTAAAGGCATAACATAGGGTTTCAGTTATTCACAAGGAAAACCTTAGAAAAGCAAAGGTTTAGGAAAACCTTTAGAGTTGTTTAAGGCTATTGTGAAACACTGTTACACCTTGGGTTTGAGTGATTCACATATTGAGAGTTGAAGAGGTTAGGAAACACTTGGGTAGAAAATAAGGTTGTTCTTGGGAACCTGAAGGCGAAGGCTATTTTCTTGTAACTCATCTATAATCTCTTGTAACAGCTTTCTGAGTATAGTGAATTAGAGAGCCGCTCTCTCCCCCAGAGTAGATCGTTTGATCGAACTGGGTAAATAAACCTTTAGTTTTTTTCTTTCCTTATTCTGTTATATTACTCTGTATGGATTATTATTGCTGAAGGCCATTTATTTTGGTTGTTATTGTTCTTTAACTCACAAATTAATATTGAATTTTGTCGAACTTCACAACAAGATTCACAACAACTGGTGCGGTGAGCGTGGAGCAAAGAGATATTGTTGACAAGTGAGCACCATGGTTAATAGATGACAGATCGAGAAATTTTCTGGTATATTCGGGTTATGGAAAGTTAAGATGCAAGAAATTTTAATTCAAGAGAAGTGTATCGATGCTTTGAAGAGTGAAGAATTGATGCCTGTAGGACTTACACAGGTACAGAAGACTAAGATGGTGGATAAGGCCAGGAGTGCCATTATCTTGTACCTTGGGGATAAAGTTCTAAGAGAAGTCGCCAGGGAGCAAACTGCGGTTGCTATGTGGGCAAAACATGAATCATTGTATATGACAAAGTCTTTGGCTCACAGGTTGTATCTGAAACAACAACTCTATTCATTCCGAATGGTGGAGAACAAATTCATAGTTGAGCAGCTCATAGAAATTCACAAGATTATCGATGATCTTGAGAATATTGAAGTGAAGATTGATGATGAGGATAAGGCTTTGCTCCTGTTGAGTTCATTACCTAAATCCTTTGAGGACTTTAAGGATGCCCTTTTTTATGGTAAGGAAGATACTATTACTTTGGATGAAGTCCAGACGGCGGTGAAATCCAAAGAATTTTCAAAGTCGAAAGATTTGAAGATTGAAGATAGTGGTGAAGGCTTAAATGTGTCAAGAGAAGGAGGTGAGCATAAAGGGATGTCCAAATTAAAGAGGTCTGACAAGTCAAAGGTAAAATGTTTTAATTGTTAGAAAATCGGTCACTTTAAAAGGGATTGTCTTGAAAGAAATGTCAATGAAGATTCTGTTCAAGTTGCAGTTGCATTGGGTGAGGAAAGTTATGAGGATGTTGAAACACTAATAGTATCGAGTTTGGAAACTCAAGATTGTTGGGTCATTGACTCAGGCTGCTCTTATCACATGTGTCCAAGAATAGAATACTTTGAAACTTCGAAGATGGTGCAAGGTGGAGTAGTCCACCTTGATAATAATAAGGCATGCAAGGTTCATGGTATTGGTGCGGTCAGATTTAAAATGTTTAATGATCATGAACTTCTTATTCACAATGTGAGGTATGTTCCAGAACTCAAGCGAAATTTGTTATCTATAAGTATGTTTGATGATCTAGGCTATTGTACTAGAGTTGAA